>OX422184.1:2673843-3002503 GCA_949130485.1 Agelas oroides | reverse complement strand
AGAGCACCATAAATTTGGATTAGTTGGTGCACAGGTGTGGTATAGCTACTGTGCTGGGGTTTCAGGAGTGCAGTCCAGTGTAGTTGTCATTGTAGTCATGTTTGAGTCTAAGTGTGTAAGTGATACTGGCAAGTGTTTTGGATTGGTTGTGGTCGCACGCTATGTCGGAGGGGGAAGAAGATACCCTTATAAGCCTCACTACTTGTTGTTTATACTTAAATTCATCATAATGAACGTGAGTAAACATGCAGTCAAACATGAGCAAGCTCAAAGACGGTCTAAGATCAGGCATGGCACCACTCTCATATATATTGGACGTCCGTTACTTTTTCTCACCTGCCAATTAATTTGAATCTGCATCTTGGAAATTAAAATTTTATATTACAAGTCAACCTACTTCTCTGAAAAAATTTATGCTTTCATAGAAAACAGTAGTGTTGTACAGATGCTAATAATGAACTCATGGTACATTTACCTACAATAAGAACCTAGGAATGTCTGTTATAAGATACTGTGAGCAAACAACAATTGGTTTCTAATTATATACTACTACAAACTCAATCAAAACTATAGCTGACAAGTCTCAATAAATGTCCTGTACTTGATCCTGATCCTTTTGCGATCCAAAGCAGAATTCACACCCATCTCCTTCAGCACATTGTCATGAACCTTCGGGAGAAGGTCTCCATCTATGCCCCATTCCTGGAAGGTGGCACAGTACTTGTCCAGCTTGTACTGCTTCAGGAAGTCCAACACTGTCTGAATGGGATACCGCACCACATCACCGAGTAGCCTGCGCTGGAACAGAACCTGGAAATACAAGAACTTGAACTAGTAATCTATCAAACCATCGGATTTATTTGATGTTATGATACAAATAAGTTGCTGGGAATCAACCATAGGACCCCTGGTTTGAGTTGCAAGTACTCCAGGTGGTACTGAATGCTTCACTCCAACCTGGTATAGTCACTCATGCAGTATGTGCCATCAGAACTCTGTTAAAAGTTGGCCAGAAACATCTCCCCATCAGGTTTCTCTTACTCTAAGTGCTTTAGAATATACTTCCTCAGCTGAAAATAAAAATCTATTCTCTGTTACGAGGCAAATGCGAAGAAAGTGAAAACCTGGTTGTTGCTGAAAATTGAACTGACGAGCTCTAGCTACATGGTACTGAAACTGATTCTTTTATTCCTCCTTAGCTAGGCACTTCTCATCAACCCCTTCCATGTACCTTGATCTTAAATTTCTCAGCAGCACTGGTGACACCTAATTCCTGTAGCATTTCTTCTATGTCCCCCAGTAACATATCCCCACTGATGTCTTCCTTAATGAAGGTAGCCACATGGTGATCCAGACCAATTGCTTCGAGGAACTTGCCCACATGCTCAGGTGTGTATTCTCGTGCACTCTGCTCTAGGGTTTTTGTGTCTGGGAGAGATGACAGAAGAGCAGAGGGAGTTTGGAGGTAGAGGGTGTGTATATAGTAACCAAGGCCCTCATGTTTTAACTCTTGTTGGCATTAGCAAAAACCAAAGAACCAAAGGAGCATAAAAATGAAGCTAAACTATTTCCTTTTTCATTCCTCTGCCCTAACGTTGGACATTCTTTCTACACAAGCAGTGCAGAAGTAGATATTCCAATAGCTTCAATGCTTAAGGTCATCAGATAATTACCTCCTACAGAATGTCCTGCAGCAATCATTAACAATAATATTCTATTTGTAATAAACTGCAGGTTGTTATTGCAATTAATACATGGTATAAACAGCGCAGGTGCTTGGTGGCCATTGAAGTTGAATTTTGAACCGTCTTCTTCGCTTTGAGCTATTGAACTAGCAGAATGCGTTGCATTGTGGGGCGAGCCTGAGCAAACAGTGGGGGACTCTAATCACTGGACTGGAACATGGAATGGGAATGGTGGAATGGAAAATGGAATGGAAGGTCATTGTACACAGTGACATCTAACTCATGTAGCTAGCGCTGTTCACTCTAGGTTGAGCTAGCGACTATGACTCTATAGGCTTGTGGCTACGCGAGACAACCTCAGCAGCTGCATGAGCAGCACACCTTGCTCTATCTTTCATCCTGGGCTTACTCAGTCTGTGTTCTTTTTTGCTCTGCTGTTTCAGCAGTTGCGGTGCACTCTGTCGCGTTCGAATCTATTTTCCTCCGTTGTTTGTGGGTTCCTTTGCGGGTCACTTCCAGAACATGATGGTGCCATATCGACGACCCTTGAAGTTTCACTTTGAGAACACAATGGTTCCATATCAACTACCCCTTCGATTTACATTGAGAACATGGCTGTGAGACTGCCAAGAAATACACGTGCATTTTCAAAATGTTCAACAATACGAATGTATTTATGGTATGACGCATGAATACATACATACTTACATACATACATACAGACACAGCTTGCATTCAACACGTTAATTGGGACTCGCTCAGACTCGCCCCAATTACCCAAGGTAGTCAGTGCAGCAAATTCTGTGGCTGTAGGTCTGTTAGTTTAGTGATACAGCCCCTACAATTTTCTTCTGTCTGTGTTGGCACCATAGTTAAGCTATCTTAGTTTGTTGTTCACTAGAGAACTTGCAGCATGGTGTGCGAAAATGTGCTAAACGTAGTTGCTATGAACTGATAGTGGTTGATAAAGGGCCCTTTGGGTGATGGCAAGTATGCTGGAAGTATCAATGGTGAGACATAGCCAGATACAAGTAGCTAACTAGTCTATGGTTGGCACTTACTGTGTGTGGAAACAAATTTTCAGATAAACAAATTTCAAAATTCTTGTGTCTGTAACACTAACCTGGTGGTGGTTGAAGTACGAAATAGTCAGGTTCTATTGCACCCTTTAATTCCACCTTGTGCATCAGCTCTTTGGGTGTCTCCTGGTGTCGAGTCCACTTCATACACAGCTGGAGGGAACTTGCTTGACCAACAGCTGCATAGTGATCTACGTGCTGTTTTATGATCTGTTGAAAATTGTACATACAATTGAAGGTCTCACCCTAGTGTAGTAGCATAGCATAGACTCACCTGAAGAGGGTGATAATAGGGAATGATCTTCCACCCACCGATTTCAATTTCATTTTCAGGAATGTCTAGTGTGATCTCCTCATGCTCAAATTGCACACCAAATGCAAGACGCAATTTAGCACCCTTTTTAGCATACTCGTCTTCAACAGCCTGCAATAGAGTTACGTAATTAGTTTAACTCGTACCATAATTTACGAATACATGTGCACCAGGTATCAACAACAGAGAAAGTCCGATTAAATCTCACAAACCTCTAACAAGACTATGGACACCAGCTCTCTTTCTACAAATTGCTCAGACTGCTTTTGATGCTTATTCATATTGTGGGTCATCATCAGTATGCACACACTGGAAGCAACATACATGTTAATGCATCTAACATAAATACTTAGCTGCCTTTTCTTTACGAGTGTGGTGCCAAAACGTGCCAGAAACAATCTAGGCTATTTCCAGGGAGAAGGGCATTGCAGAAGGTTTGTGTGATTCAGTTTAATATATCGCCCCCTTAGTGGCACAATTTGTGTTAACAGAACTAGGCACAATACCGACATCACTATCAGTAGTGGTAGAACCCTAACAAAGCTTATTGTCTAATGCTGCAGTGCATGGTGCTAGTCTGAATACTCACAGATAGAAGAACATCCAACATCCACGTGATTATAAAGTGGGCCTCCCAAATGTGGATACCAATATTGATGTAGTAGAGTTGGGCGAAATATTTCCGTGACGAATTAGGTTGGTAGGCTCTGTGAGCGGGCATCGATGTTGAATGCTGTTTGGAAGTTATCCCCACAATACAGGAGTGGGACAATTCTATGCCTCCATACCGATCATGGAACTTTCCCCCACCAAGGATCTTGAATTGCTTCCTCTGTGCAGTCTGCAGTGGATCTTCCTGTGTACACTCAATAAATGTGAGTGAGTTCTGCAGATCACCTTGTTTAGCGCAGTGCTGAACTTCGACCTTGACATGCTCCAGGGAACAGTTCACGAAGTTTATGTAGTACAGGCCACTGACAAGCTCTGAGCCGTCTGGGAGCTGGAATGGCCCAGAGGGTGAGACTTTGACACGAAGTTTACATTCTTTCACATCGGGAGAAAGAGCATCCTTGGGAAGTTGCATCTTAAATCCAAATCTTCTCCACATCAACCACTGGGGCTTGCCTGTGTATGAGAATGTGTGGTCATGTGCCTCAACCTGCTGGTAACCTGAAGAGAGTTCAAGAGTATATTAACATACATGACACACTAATCAACTATACTACCGTGTTCTCTCTAAAATATCGGACAGCAACAAATAGTTCAAAATGGGAGTGTCCAGAATTTTTAGAGAGGTATATATCAATTTTTGAACAGATGTGTCCAGTGTAAATTAGAGAATTTCTAGTGCCAGTTTCATTGTGCTTTTTGTGTGTTACCATGTCCATTATTTGCCGCCTTCTGCATGCACTGAGCATCACCTTTCAAGGGGGCGAAGCATAGTTACCAAAGTCAAGGTCATTCATTGTTGATCATAAAAACGACTTACAGGGTATGTTTTCTTCCTAACACGGATAAGCAGAAGCACAACACTAACTATGGAGATAGAGCGGCACTTAGGCTTCCTAAATATCAAGACAGTTCTGGAGTTGTGCCTCGCTATGAACAAAAGACGGCACATACACAACACTAAGCTGGTGAGCATTCTCTGTGAACGGGTGACAAATCATTTCAAACATACTGTTTGTTGAAATAATCTCGTGAGCCTCTCTCCTTTCCTCTGTAGACTTTGTTAGACTAGTCAACACTCCGACAAACGGTTTCAGCCTCGCTCGTGTCAGCTTGAATTAGAGAGCAATTTGTCTGTTGTCCACTTCAATTAGAGAGATATAAAATCCATATTTGAGGTGTCTGTACACATAGTTAAGCTTCACACCTATTGCTTGCATAAATGTTTTGTAATCTACTGCAGTAGTTTGCACTGTGCATGCATGCACACAGTGGTGTTAAGCAATCAGTTTTTGTTCATGTGTCTATATCTAGCTGTCAGTTGACAAAAATATTGGGAAAAACACCCAAATAGGTGATTTAGATGGTTAAAAGATTTAACCCTTCAATACTTCCACCTGAGACTACCTTTAACATACACATGCCTTTCACGCACCTCATTTTCATTTCTATCAGAGCCCTGACTCCAAAACTGAACCCAAGCGCACTTTCAGTCACACTGAGCAGACTCATGACTTTAACCACGCTTACTCATTAACAAGCATGCAATAGTTAGCATTCTCGGCTAGCAAATACCCGTTCAGAACCCTAACAGCCTTCCCTGCCAGAAGTAACCCCCTACAAGGTATGAGTAGTGTCATTCATGCAGCTAAGGCAAGAATTGGTCCACCCAGTGCCAACCATGGCCCCGCGCCCGTTACATCAGCAGCCACCATGTGCATAGCACCCTGTGGGTGACCCCACCCACCTCCCCCTGTCCCACCCTTTCTGCTGACACAGAGACTATCTTTTCTGCACAGTATGCAGTATGCCGTAACCAAAAGTGCACTATAGGGTTATCTTTTAACTAATCTCATATGCTGCACATGTGCAACAATTCAGTGCATGTGTACCTGAAAGCACTTTTAGTGCTGTGCTGTGCACAGCACAGAGCTCGCTGGAGCGGTGTTGTCAGACACCTTGAGTGTAATAGACGATGGAGTAGTTGAAGCCAGAGGCGACGGAAGGTACTTGAGATTGGGGGGGCACCAATGATGGTGCATGCTTACGCACACAGTAGGGGGGGTCTGAGGGCATGCTCCCCCAGAAAAAAATTTCAAATTAGGTGGTCTGAGATAGCTTCTGAGGTCATATTTGTACCCAAATGCCATTAGTCCGACTAGAGTACATGGCGGGAGTAATACCGCCGTTCACCACGATACACGTCAGTCGTCACGAGGCGTTTCAGTCACTATAGTCGATCTTGTACGTGTTGGGCCGGATGAGGTGGGCATCTTATAGACGAATTGACAGCCTGGACAAGAACAGTTTCTACTTTGTACTTCACTTCGAAACTAGTTCAGACTGAAGGGGGGAGACTTGCACTTGCAGTACGCATGCGTAATAGCATAGATATGGTAATAGTATCGAACGCACGAGTTCAAGACCCAAGGTGAGCTTTACTGATCATACTTACTCAGGCCTACCTCCAGGTTCCAGGTCAAGAATTGGGGGGATATGGTAGAAGAGGAAGATGAATGAAGAAGAATCATGATGGTACAAGAAGAGCTGCTTAAATACAGACACAAGATGGGATGTACATAAAGCACTGTATTCACTAACACAGATAACCTCACAGGTGACAGGCACAACACAGTGACCTAGGCTATTCAGCGGAAGAACACATGAAGCACACTGGGCAGAACTGAAGGAAGCCTCTGAATACAATCAGTGTTAACACAGAGGTGTTAGGCAGAAACTCAAAGAAAACCACAACCAATCTAAAACCAAATGTACAAATAAGGACCTAAAGGTCAGCACAGTCAAGATAGTGCAACACCCATTAGCTTACTAGTCTAATAACCTACTCTGTCTAATATGCAATATTAACTCTGCTACAGTGCATTCCAACTATTATCTACCAAGCTTCATTCTCCAGAAGTACATTTTTAAGCTATGGTACCTTCTTTGACAGGGATACCTACTCTGGTTGTTCACCAGATGTGGGCAAAGGTAACCTATAGTATCTTCTACTGGCCAGGTTGTACCTGCACCTGGTTGTTTTATAAAGTCACGCATGCATGGTTCCAGTTCTTTCCAGCAGACTTAGCCTCACTACATCTCTGACACTCATGATGGTCAATTTGAATGTGATGACAAACATCCTGCCTTCCAACAAATTCACATTTGCTCACACTATGTGGCTAGTTTGTCAAGCTTTTTGTTCCATATATAGCTCCTGTGATTTTGACTTCCTGGATATACTGGTGTTTGATGAAGATATAATCAGAACTTAATTTCCAGGAGAAGAGTAGCCCCCTCCCCCATGTCCTGGGATATCCCAGGATGTCCTGCATGACTTCCTAGCAGTCCAAGGGACCAACAGAGTGCAGTCATTGCCTTGAAACACCAAGGGAGCAAAGGCAAAATGGCAAGCAGAGTGAAGCAAAATGACAGAATAGTGAAGTTATACAGCTGCCGTTTACACATACCAATTTTTACAAGCTGGTTTACGCTGATGCGTTTACACGTGAGGTGTTATTGTGTAAATGCGAAGTGGCTTGTAATCTGGTTAAAAGTTAGTACAGACTTTAGCACCAGGTGAGAGAATTATAAACCCAAGACTGACACGAGGGGGAACTTGACCTCCACTAGCTATAAATTAGCCTCGTTCTCAGGTCTTCCCACTGTCCATTTTTTGATAGCTTTTAGTTTTTACGTACTGGAAGCGATCAAAAACTGGATGATGGGAAGGCCTGGGAACAACGCTACCACAAATGAGGTCTATTCTAACAAATCATTAAAACTGCAACTACACAGACACAGAACCCACTTAGCCGCCACTTTTACATGCATCACCTGCCCCTAAACCATTGAAGCCTGCTTCAAACCACCAACAATGGCTAACTGGTTTCTGTTTAGCATGTTTACACGGAGTTTCAAAACCGGTTCAATAAAAACCAGCTTGGGAAAGCTACATGTAGCTACACACAGCTTACACTATGCCATTTTGGAGCCACATGTACATGTAGGCGAAGGTTGTAACACCTCACTAATGTCTGTAAACCCCTCAAAACTACACTTTGCCACCCTTTGTTCATCCCTCTGTTCTCTTCAGTCTTTCAGATCAAGCTCTGTTCTCTTCAGTCTTTCAGATCAAGCTCTGTTCTCTTCAGTCTTTCAGATCAAGCTCTGTTCTCTTCAGTCTTTCAGATCAAGCTCTGTTCTCTTCAGTCTTTCAGATCAAGCTCTGTTCTCCCCAGTCTTTCAGATCAAGCTCTGTTCTCTTCAGTCTTTCAGATCATGCCTATACATGTGCCTTGCATGTGTGAGGCTTACTCTACACATGCATGTACCGGTATACACCTACTTATATTTCCAAGATGCCATGTTGGTGACCTCTAAAAGTGTATCCCTGTACCTCTAGTATAGAAACATACCTAAGGGTGTATCATCAACATCCTCAGTGGGTATGATGTCGGCCATTTTGAGTAGATCACATTCAGTGGTTGGTTTCACTCTCAAGCCAGCTTAGACGTCTATACTGCAAAACAACACAACAAACAAATATACTTTAGCTAAGCTCTGTTCTATGTTTCTTTTTTGTAGCCTCCACTTCAGCAACAAATTTGGACAAAATTATTCAGTAGAGTATCTTGAGTTGGTCAGTAAGCGTCCGTGAGACGCGTTCCTTTTACGTTACGCTTACTTGTTTTGTTCGTTGGAAACAGTAGCGGGCTCTGCAACTCCTGCACGACGGCAAAGGCCGGGAACAACAGGTAAGGGAAATGTACCACTTATGAAACACTTAAGCATTTAATTCTCTAACTTATATTTAACAATGGACCAACCCACCATATTTGGTACACAAGTAGTTTCATGGTAGTCCTAACTAGATCTCTAAAAACAGTTTGATTACACTATTGGTAACTTGAAAACACTCATTAATGTATTAGCTTTTAAAGTATTAATTATGAAACACAAGTACCACTTATGAAACACTTAACATTTAACTTCATTAAACAATCATCAATACACCATTTTTGATACACAAGTTGGTTTATAGTTGTACTAACTAGACGCAAATGAACTGGTTGATTGCATAAACAGTGAGCCTACACTAGTAATAGTTACATCCCTCTCTGGGGGGTGGTCGTTTTACACATTGGTGTCGGGGCGTAGCCTGACACCAATGTGTGTAAGACCACACCCCAGGGAGGGATAACATGTTACCTAGGCAACATCACTGTTTTCGTGGTACATGGTAATGCGAAACTGAACAATGTTACTGATTTGTTATGAACTGTTTCATAATAGGAGTTGTTTCATAATTTGTACCTATACCTTATAGTCTCACGGAGCCAGACTCTCACACGAAACTGGTTGTTTAGTCTCGCGCGGAACCAGACTCTCACACGAAAAACAGGAGAGAGACTGCTCTAGCTATCGCATATTGAGTTGGTGCTAATAGGTCCAGAATTTACAATTATGGTCAATTGTCGGTCCCAGAAATTCCTTGACCTATTAGCTCTAGCACCAACTCAATGTGCGAGAGAGACCAGACTCTCTCCGGCCCGTTTTTCGTGTGCGGGTCTGGCTCCGTGAGACTAAACAAGTAGTTGTTTAGCCGGAGTCAGTGACTCTGTGCGCCATTGTGGGACGACAGAATTTATAAGGATGGCTAGCCCCAGCCCCCAGGTGCATGTGGGTGCGATCGAGTACTACCCTAAGTCTCATGCCCAGAACTGCTGAGTGACTTGCTTACTGTGCTTAGATCTTCTTGACAGTTTGGACAAGTACTTGTTTCAATGCTAGTTTGTCTAGTGTGCACTACAGGAGATTCTATTCAACCAACATGTCCTCTGTGCTCCTGGCTTGTGCTGACCAACTCAATGGCATTCACCTTGCACTCAAACCCTTTTGGCCGTGTGAGGCCAGAAGGGTCTGGGGTCCAGACTATCCAAGTAGGAAGCAGGTTAGTTAGCTCTTGCCTGCTAGACATCGAATAACTCTAGACATGATACCCTGTAATTAGCTACCTCAACAAAGATGTAAAATTCTTGTTTTCAAAGCAAAGATCTGGGAAGGATTGCCACATCCAGCCGTCCAGTAGCTAGTCCACAAATTAGTTAATGTATCATGTTCACTTTAGTGTTTTGCTGACACATCTGTACATGTGCCTACATGATTCCTGCATGCATGTGCTGTGAGGCTAAACCCAATCATGCATGGCTAGTTCACATGGCAAGAGTGCCACTTACTTCACCCCCACGGTTTTACATGCATGGCTGTGTGTGGCTAAAATCAGACTTTGTAAGTTTGACAAGCATTAGCAAGAGTTCCATTTGTATTACAGTATATGCTACAAAAAAAAATGTACTCAGACATATGAATATCTGCTATGACTAGTTGTCAGTTTCAGCCACAGGGTGTATGTATAATCCCCTAACCCCTTTTTCGTTACAGTTTTTAAAGTACTAAGTTTCAAGAATGTACACAGGTACACTAATTGAAGTATACATAAGCATGCACAACTACATGAAATTCCTGCTGCATAATTACAACCATTATAAGGAAACATTACAACTTAGTAAAATTTAAAGTACTCTCTACTATATAACCAATCTGGTTGAGTTCAGAAAACTAAATCACACAACTGCAGACTCTATGAACAAATCTATCATCACACCAATTGAAGTATTTAACCATGCATAGGTAGCTACCGGGGTACGTGCAATTCCTGTTACATAATCATTACTCATACATATTTGCTGAACAGCTAATACAACTTAGCTATCAACATAAAACATCTCTACCAATCAATCTGAGTTCAGAAAAAAATACACAACTGCAGACTCTATATTTAGTTTTGAACAACTCAATCATCACACCCCTGAGAGGCTGGTCACTGTGCTGGATAGGAACAGTAACATGCAATCATAACTACATCATAAAAAATCAATGCACTTACAGGAATCAGAGTGGCACCTACTGCCTTACCTATTCCTGCCTCTTGTCGAACAATGTTTGCAGTGGCTTCTCCATATTGTTCCAGCTTAGCTACAGCTTCAGCAAGCTTCTCCCAGGATGCTTTAGTATCAGTCCTTAGCCACTGGGCTATGGTGTCTATCATGCAGAGGCTAGAGTCACCATGGCGATTTGCTCTGATATTCAATACAGTCAAACGCTTTATCAACTGCATGCCAATAAGCTCCCAGTGAGCATCAGCAAACTCAGCCTCATGAAGGACATTCAGAATATTCTTGTCATTTAGTTCCATCTTAGCTGCATGAAAACAAAATGAAGATATAGCACATAATAGCCAAATAGTCCAGGCCGTATTTCGAAAAGGTCAGAGAACAGCTCTCAGGTTTATTCTTATGTAAATCAGTCAGATTGTAAGGCTGTTTACATCCCATGCAGCAGCATGACCATTCTTGTGGCCTGTGAATGATTTTCAACGCTGCTAGCAGAATGAGAATCGAAGCTGTGGAATTAGACCTGGACGTTCTGTCAAAGTAGCATGAGATTTGCTTGTGCGTATTTTGTGAGTGTGAGATGACAAGTAAATGCGTGTGTCTCATGCAAGATACATGAGACAAGAGAGGTCTATTATGTGTCCGGTGCTATGACACCTTGAGCATTCTCATCAGCTACATTACCTATATAAGTATACTACACAGCTACATAATACAAATACTCTGGCAATGGAATAGATTGTGATCTTAATTATACTAATCTTGAGCTGCCATCTTGGTGTATAGCATGTACAGTACACAATATCGATTGAAAATCCCACAGGTAAATATTTACACAGCTGTTTTAACTTGTATCTATATCTATAGCAGTGGTAATTTGTCTGATTCAACACATACTAGAAACACATCTTTCCATTCGTCAAGGTCACCATAGAAGCTGCTATTTCCTTGAATGCCAACATGGCAGGTTTTTTCTGTTTTCCTTTGTATCCTCAAAGGTGATATCACATGAAAAAGCTCTATACCTGTGCTGCATTCATGCATGCATGCAGGTAGCAATTGTACAATATACTGTACCGTAGGCTCCCGAAAATAGGCCCCCCCTTTTTTGCACACCACTTTGAGGCAAAAGTGGGGAGGGGGCGTTTGCTCGAATATTCAATTCGTCTCGTGCATACGCCCCTCCCTTCGTTCCTCGCGAAGTCGACTATCAAGATGACTGCTGCGGCTTTCTGGAAGAACGGCAGCTTTGATGAACGTGTACTACAGGAAATCAGCGGCGCTTGTGTTCATACTAAGCCAAGAGGCGTCGAAGCAACTTGCATCGTCAGTGGTGACAAGGGACGACCCCGCGTAAGTTCGTATTCCCAGAGCGAGCAACATTAACTTGGCGGTGGCCAGAGAACGAGGCTATATATAGTAATTTGTGCGTACATGTTTCCGAATACAGTCGACAACGGAGCTAAACCAAAAGCTCACTAAAAGCATGCCCAGACACTCAATACAGGGCGTTTACACACAGGAAAAATCCCTATGCAAGAACTTTGGGGTTAAAGAGGGGGGAGGGCGTTTGCTCAAAGGGGGGGTATTTTCAGGAACTTACGGTATATGTTTATAAGTACAAGTTTGTTTCTTACACACTTAATACTAGTATACCCACCTGTGCCATAGTCTGTCTCTTCAGTTTCATTTCCTATACAATCCAAGAGTATTAGGTATACTACACAGTTACATGTGCAAATACTCAGAACAGCTAAGTCAGCCTCAAAAAATTTGTTGTGACATGATAATAAGCATGTGGAAATATTGTATGCAAGTTTACAAATGGCTGCCATGAGTAAGCCTTTTGGGTTAGTGGTTGCTACTTTTGCCCTTAATCTGTACTTGTGTTGCTGCTATTAGTGAATTGCATGTCTGAATCACCAAAGGGGAACCATTGAGACCATTTTCTGGAAAGAGGAGACAAAATTACAGCTCAAGTTGCATCGAGCAGTAATTTACTAATGTTTAGCGGTTGAGGTGGCAGGTAAAGAGCAGAACAAAGCAGATCTATCTCAACAGTCTCAAAGATTTTGTTGATAGCTACCTAATTTGTCGTAGTTTGTGTGTAAACTGCTGCTGTGTTTTCCTAAAACAATGGTTTAAGACAATACAATTTACCACATTGTTTACAAGGTGTGTCTATTTATGCAATGAATAATGGTACAAAATACAGTATAGCCTCATTACCATGTTCTACAATCAAATTCAACAAACTTTTGAGCATATATAAATGTAGCTAGTATTTGCTTCACAAAGACATATAGAACATTTTAGCCCTTGGAGCTTCCTCAGCTAGAACTGACTGTACACAAAGTATGTGGCCTAAGAAACAAGTGATTTAATCTGAGGAGTGCACATAGCTCAAAATGCATTGAAATTTACCTTGACGACAACTGGAAACAGTATTCAGCATGAGTTAAACTATACGAATCTTTTGTTTTTAGTGGTTGCATTCCGTTGCTATGAACGGACCAATCAGATCGTTAAGCTTTGGTCCAGGGATGTGATTGCCAAGCACCTTAGTGTGAGGCTGATAATTGCACAGTGTAGTCAGTTCACATTTGTATGTATGTGTGTATGTATGTATGCATGTATGTATGTACAATGCCTGTGTGCATGTGCCAACTGCCCACGCCAATTAAAGTATGACAGATACATACGTACATACATAGTTGCTTGATCACGTGGACAATTGTGAATGCTAAGCCAGATGTGCGATCATACTAGGGCGCAGAAGCATTTTTTCATGTTGAAACTGACCATGAAATAGGGAAAATTGACCATGAAATAGGGAAAATTTTTCGGTGAGGGATGCACCACCTGCTGATGCAGTCTTTGTACACTTCATGCGAAATCTTTGCCATCTTCACACAGATTCGTTCCCCCCCCCACAACTTCATATGATACCAACTCGTGTGTACAAGGCAAACACCCTGCACATTTGTATTCCTAGTTACATACTACTAGTTTGTGATAGCAAGCTAGATCCAGGTTCAGCATATGCCGAAGTATTACTGGTGTTACTGGACTGTGGAATAGTTTACCAGCTAATTACATGCGTCATGACTCTATTTGACTAGTTAAACTTTGCATTAGAAACACTGTGTACTTAAGCATTCGCATTATTCGTTTTCTGCTTATGACCTTTAGTATTAGCTTACTGAGCTATTGGGAGCCTGCTGTACCATATTTTCCCTATTTCATGGTCAGTTTCAACATGAAAAAATAAGATGAATAATGACTCTCCAGACTGTCGTCATTAGAATTGGACTTGAGTACTTCCAGCTAAACAGTGAAATTAAAAAAATTTGTCATGCACTGCACATGCACTAGAAACTCCCTTTCATAATTGCTGGTTATGCCACTGGCGACCTGGTGACTGAGGCCTGCCTTTCCTCTTGCACAAACAGAATTGTCACAAAAAGCATACATATCTGAGGCGGAAATTGTCAGTTGATGTGCCTTTTGACCGACATCTACACGCAACTAAGTTTACCCACATCTGCAACTGATATTTCCATGTGGACATGCAGCAAGTCAAATCATGCTTGCCAACAAACACAGGTAAGACTGGCATTTGGCCTTAAAAGTGATCTTCGAGTATCCAATTGTAACAATTCTCCTGGGGGTGGGGGCATGCCCCCAGACCACCCAAGCCATTGCGTGCATACACATGTACCTTGCAGCACACCACTTTTACCAAGAGAAATGGCCCAGTGTAAGGTACCCCAAAAAGTGAATAAGTTGTAAATGGATATGAGATGTGGTACATTGAAAGGCTCCATAGTTGAAAGCTGAGACCATATGTGACCCGCTGAGCGAAAACCCGGCACATTGCACATTTTATGAAAATCGAGATAAGACCGGAAATCGGTATACCAATGTGTAATTGTGCGGCATAAAAAAATGGAAGCGATTGGTTGCTTGGTTCCCGAGCTACAGAGCGAAATGCGTAGTGGATGCGGAACGCAACTTTTCGAGAAAACGCAATGTTTTTACGTTGCTACGGTAAATTTTAATGTCTCCGTATACTATCGTGTTACGTAAATTTACACGTGTTCTTGAAAAAAAGCAGCTTAGAAGTCGGCAAAGACAGTTGGGAAAGACAGCGGTTATAAAAGCGGGGGCTTACGTTGTGTCTATGGACAGAAAGACAACCGTATACAGACTGGAAGCTGGTACAATCGTGTGTTTTGAAAAACGCGAGCAAGCTGTCCATAGCAACGTGTTTCCATATTTAACTGGCCTGCCTGTGAGTTCGAGCTTATATTGTCTTTATAGTAGCAGAGCCGGGCTTCATAATCCAGTATGACCCAGTCCAAGCCCCCTGTGACACGTTGGTGTAATAATCTGAGTTTAGCTGGGAAACGACCTGTACGGATAAAATTGCCTGTAATTCAAATTCAATATTTGCGCAAAGTGTTTTCGCTCAGCGGGTCACATATAATTAAAGTAGTTTAGAAAACGTCTCAATTTATGTAGCTTAAGCACATTCAAAACTACATTGGTATGTCTACATAATTGTTCTAAATACTTTACTGCTATACCATCTGTAAACAGAATCAACAGATACAGTAGCACTATGGTCAATTCGAGGCTGAGTTTGCTGCCTTGATGCTAAATATTAACAAGGTTAAACCAAACTACCAACTAATATGCATGCCATGAGAGGTGCCCTTACCAGGTATTGAGACAGATGGCGCAGGAGACATTTTTGCAGCCTACAAAAATAGAGCAAGACAACTGCATTATCGAAATCACACATGTGATTGTACATAATGGTTACACCCCAACATACAAGATAAAGGGTTATGCAGCGCAGTGTAATTACACCCCAACATGCAAAATATAGGATTCAAGTAATATAAACGGCAAAACTCTAGATGGTCTCCATGTTAGCATTTTACAGTTACTCTTATACTGGTGTGGAGTAGCAAAACAATGCCTAGCCTACCAATAAAAGCTTTTAGCTGTAACTAGAATCTGATGGGTGTACACTATGGCCCAATGGTAAGGCATTTACTCTCTGAAACGAAAAGTCCTGGGCTCAAATGGAACTGCAATCTGCCGTAGCTCTTATTAAGGATGTTATGAGTTCTAACTAGATTCATAACACAAGTTCAAAGTAGTGTCTGTGTACCTTATGTTTCTTGAACAGGGGGGAGGGGTGCCCCTCTTTGTGCTTTGCCAAATGAGAGCTCCTGCGTTCTCCTTCAGAGTCTGATGAAGATGACTACATGCAGGGGTTAGAGTAAGTAAGTAAGTACCAGTGTATGACTGTACTTACTGTCATACAAATATATCCTATGATATTACGTATGTGGTCGTTTTAATGTCAAATGTTGTGGTATCATAGCTTACAGAATAGTGATACTTCTTCTTAGATTTCTATTGGGAGAGAAGATAAAAATGACAGCATACTCATCATGAAGTTACAGTAAATTGCAGTTCTGTTTGAGCAAAGCATAATACTGTGTGGTTTTAGAGAGGATCATGAAAAGTGCTCATGTAGTTTCTGAAACTAGTGTAGGTTGCATTAAGGTCCACCAACTGAAAATCATGGTGTTACAGAATATGCAATGGCACTGTAATCTATAGTCTCCTTCATGTGTAAATTTGACAATAATTTTGAAATGTGAATAACCGACTAAGTTTCGCCATGCTATAGACAGCATGATTCTGCTTGGGGCTCCTGCATAATACATGTACATAGCAGTCATTGATTTGTTAGCACTTGCAGGCCACCCTGAGTTTCCAGATTTTATCACCTGCACTATTTCAAGACAAGGGGAATGCAGTGCATTGTGAGGCAAACATGAGTGAGTGCATCTGTTATGTAACAGAACCTTCGTGTAACACTTCCATCTCACAGCAGATTTTCAATATACAAGTGCAGATGACATCGTTAGCTATAGAGGAAGTGATTGAAAAATAAACACAGGTATTTTTGGAAGGCATTCCTCTCTCCTGAAGCAAAGACTGGTGGTTTACACTTTACTACTATGGAGCTTACACCTATAGCACGCAGGCACAGTAATAGGGCTAGGTATGAGTTTCATGGTACTGAAGTATAACCTTTGTTGTTCTTTTGTTTTAGGAGAGAGGAATGCCGTTCGAAAATACCTGGTGTGTTTTTTTATCACTTCCTCTATACCACAAATGTGTTTGGTTATAGAATTCCTAAATGTGCACAAGCTATCATTAAATCACTGGGTGACTGGGTCAGCTGCCATCAATCTAGGTCCTTAATCACATTAACAAGCTCTGACAAGAAGAGTCACACTGATGTTTGCTTTAGGTAGTTCTGTGCTCACAAACAGTTTATCTGTACCATATGCCTGTACTCAGTAGTGAAAGAATGGTATAGGGACATGTACACAAAGTTGATTTCAGGTGTGTTGCAAGCAATGGACATCTGGAGACCTCAACACTGAACTGAAAAAAACTGATGATCGGTACTTGAACGCTGCTCTGCACTTCTTGCTCAGGCTCGCCCCACCATGCCTCCCCTTGTTGAGTGCTTTCAGCAGCCTGACAATCCCTACGACATTGGTTTCTGCACCTCAGCCTTTCTGTCCTCCGATTCCCACAATCATGAAACATAAACGTGGAAATACTGCATCATGCACAAATAGGGCAGAATGGATATTACAGAATACACACATACCTGTATATACATATATATAGACAATTTTCCAGTCTGTTTTCATCACAAGTGTGGGGCTCACTCACACTCACCCCATCCTGCTAGCTATTGTGTAATGTAGTACAATGCTATCTGCAGTTTCTACACCAATGATGTGATTCTACCTTCCTGTGTTTCTTCCTCTTTGTGTCATGCTCTGATTCTGAGGAGTGAGAGGAGTCACTGGAGGGAGAGTGGGGTTTGCACTTTTGGCTATGCTTGTGGGACTTCCTTCGCGCTCGTGATGCACCTTCATCTTCTGACCCAGAGGATACCTGGACATTACCATGCAATGGTTATCATTATTAATATTTTGCTTGGTACAACTTGTGCATACATGATATCTGCAATTAACAACATCTTAACTAAACAAGACATTAAAAGTGAAGTGCCCCTGTAAACATAGAAATTATAACCAAATTTTCATTGTCATCTACACTTAAAGTTGTCGGATGACGTCCAGCAAACTCCAACTGAAGAACACATTTGCTAGGCGACAAGTAGCAAACTATCACACATTTGCCAGATGACATCCAGCAAACTCAACTTAAGAATACATTTGCCGGATGACATCCAGCAAACTCTCAACTTAAGAATACATTTGCCTGATGACTCCAGCAAACCCTCTACCTAAGGAACATATTGCATAAGATGCAATGTGCTGGATAATGTCCAGCACATTTCAAAGATTTAGCCACTTATGTGGACATAATTTAGTAACTGCTTTGATCAAAGTGATCCTCTTTCTTCATAACCTACAAATAATGCACCCCATTCTGTTGAAGTGAGACAAGTGCAGCATAGTTTATGGCTAAAGTGACCATTATTCACAGCTATCACTTAGCAACTACATCTTTCAGTGTCTTTAGTTAGGATGTTGTTAATTTCTATACATGCAGTTTCTACACCAATGATGTGATTTTACCTTCTTGTATTTCTTCCTCTTTGTGTCACGCTCTGATTCTGAGGAGTGAGAGGAGTCACTGGAGGGAGAGTGGGGTATGCACTTCCGGCTATGCTTGTGGGACTTCCTTCGCGCTTGTGATGCACCTTCATCTTCTGATCCAGAGTATACCTGGACATTACCATGAAATGATTATCATCATGGAATTATCTATATGGAGATGTATACATGCTAGTGACTGAAGTTATGATATTTGATCCTCAACTAACAGAGCACTTATTATTGGGGCGAGCCTGAGCGAGCCCCACACTAGCGGGACTGCATTGCGCACGTGCGTGTGTATGTCTGTCTGTCTGTCGGTTTGCTTGTGGCCATATACCGTAAATTTTAATTTAACGCGTTACGAAGCTTTGAACGTCCTCGTGTACTCGGTAGATGAAGGCTACAGCCAGAGTGCAGCGTCGGCGACATGAAGCAAAGACGACTGAAGTTGAAGCACGCATGGCAACTTAATCGTGGTTTTGTACAGCTACGGACTTTCAACAGCAGGGTGCTCACAACGGTGTAAATTATGGACGATGGTTGAAGTCACTTTGGGTAAAAGCCCGTGCATAAACAGCACTCATACACGCCGGAGACTCAGCTCGTGATTTGAGCGTGAAGCTTAGTCCATGCATGTGTAGCTACAGTAGCTGCCCTGGCTGGAGAAACGACTGGCATATGCATCAAACATTTATCTCGGCCCCTGGCACTGTTATGCATTATGATTGTGTATATATATATGCATAGCATATGTCTTTTCATTTGACTTTTTTTTCAAAATCACTTTTAAAACCCCCAGTGAATGGTGAATGGATGTACATGTAGGAAGATGCTTGACTTGATGTGTTACATCAGTGATATAACACTGTTACGTTCCTGTATCAGCTTGCTCAGGCTCGCCCCCACAATGTTCTACATTTTCTAGTTACATTGTTACATATCAAATTGTATCAGAGCACATATTGTTACATATCTATTATTCTAGCTCTTACGGATGTTGATCTTGATTGCTTGTGCTTGTGGGACTTCGTATGAGACCTGTGGTGTTTGTGCTTATGCTCCTTCTTTCTCCTCTCTGTGTCTCTCTCCCCCTCTCTCTTTTTATCCCTCTCCTTATATTTCCTCTCCCTTTCCTGCCTTTTCTCCTTCTCCATTTCCTTCTTTGGGGGCTCTGTAGGCTAACATATAACATAGGCAGTACACATGCACTGAAACACAACTTATATACCTGGACAGGCACCATATACATGGAGTGGTCCCACACACTCCAAAATTAGAAAGGGCCTGATTACACTTCCTGTGCTTATCATAATTATAAATATATTTCTGCGTACACACACACACACACACATCCTCCTCTGTGACTGTTTTAAGCAGAGGGTCCTTGGGTATGAGGACAAACTCCAGGGCAAAAAAGTTTGGGTTAGTTGCATTTTCAGGTTAGTTACATTTAGCTGCAGGTTACTTGCAAATGCTGTATGGTTAGTTGTTTACTCGATACTGAATCATGTCACCAAAACAATCATCTCAACAATGGAGCATGAGTCTTCTCGAGAGTGCAATGCTTCCTGAATGCTGTTCAATATAGTTTACCATACTTTGTAAGGTCATGCTACATGCAGGGGTCACACTACACACAGAAGTGCTCTGCAAAACCCAGAATTACATGTTTCTTATTACACAGTTGGTATTTTGCTATCAGCGTGAAGTGTATCATTCTGCAGGGTATGAGTTATTTGTACTTTATTGCAGCAGTTAGCTGTTGAATAAACAGCCAGGAGTGTGTACAAGGTACTGTGTCCTACATTTTCTTGTACAATAACAGCTAGTGACCTTTGGTTTGTAAGACTTGTAAGTATATACATGTACTGTATATGCAGGCCTCTAAAATTAGCCACTCTGTGAAAAGATCTACCCACAAAATTAATTGGCGGTACACTCAAAAACCGCCAATTTACTCCCCACCAATAATTCCAGCTACATGGTATATCATAGCCATTGTCATCACAAGCATGGGGCTTGCTCAGGCTTGCCCCAAATTGACTTACTTTCTCAAACCAGTCAAGATACTGAGCTGAAGACGGAAGGGCAATTGCTATCCCTTTTCCAAGACAAAACATTATGGACTTTTTTTCAGAGTAGTTTAACCAGAGAAACTTTGCAGACTGTGATGAAGCTTTAACTCCTTTCATTGGCACTGGTCTGTTGATGACCAAGTGATCATCATTGGGATGTTTTGAGCATTTGAAACCCAGTTCATAGAGTGTTTCATTAGAATGGAAAGAAGTCAAACGTTCGTACCTCATCTTGGAGATCACTTTGTCAAGAGTGTCACAGACAGTGTCTACAACTTCTTGGCTGACCTGTCCTGATGTCTTGAATGGAGTAGACTCTGGGTCACAAATAACGTGAATTTCATACCACTTTGGCCTTGATACCAGAGTTATGTCATAGGCAAAATCCATTCGAAATGTGACTTTGTTCTTGCATAAAATATGATGATCATGTTCACTTGGTTCCAGAAGTTCCCACCCAAGAGTGTCCTCTTGGGTAACAAGGCTGGCTATCATGGCACAGAACACACCAACAGGTACAAAGCCACACGTAAAACGAATTATGAGAGGGACCAAATCTGTGGAACTGTGCTCCATGTGCAGTTCTTCTTCTTTGGCATGTTTGAGCACAGCAGGCATGAAGTATATCTGCTCTTGGTGTGCATCAGATTGTGGACTTAGTCCAGGAGTGGGTGTATTTGATTGCGGAAGGTGGCATCTGAGAGGTGCTATGATGTTAAGGTGCTCAAGGAGCCCGACAAGTTGTTGAGGAGAAAGGCTGTCCCTTTTTGGGTCAACTGCAATGTTCTCAATGTCTGTATACCTGAACTGGCCAGTTTTTCGGAATTTTTCAGCTCTCTCCTCCATATTGTCAAATGTGAAACTATCCATAATCAGAGATGTGACACTGTCAAAGACAACTTGAGGATCACAGATCACAATGTCTTTGATCTCTGATACATCAGAAAAGTGCATCAAGATTCCAACATAGTGGTGTAGGAACCACAATGCTTCATCTGTGTCTCTCATGTTCAGTCTGGCTCCAATCTCACGACATTGTGACAAACTCAATGTACGCTTGTTCATCTTACGAATGAATATGCTGAACATAAGCCACGAAGCTGGAATTTTCCATTTGTTGTCAAGCTTATACATTCGCTGGATTACTTTCTCAAGCCGTTTATGAACTTCTGTTAGTTCTTCTTCACCTCCATTCATGTTATCAACTGCAAACATGAGCTGATCTTCAGAATAGGACTTTAAGAATTTTTCGGATGATCTCAAATCACATTTCAAAATCTCTGGAAGAGTCTCTTTAAGTTTCTTATCCTTTTCTTCAATTTTAGTTTTCACAGTTTCTGGATCACCCCGAAGCTGATCCTTATATGTGCCTATTAGCACAGCAGCATGAGATGGGTTAGGCATTCCCTCTTTTATTGGTGTAGTGCAGTTGAAGCATGCTATGCTTGATAGGGCTTGAAAGATGACTTGTTCATTGGTGTAGGAATCATCTAACAAAACATTTTTATTGTCTCTACCATACTGCACTTCATAGCTCTGTTTCAGCTCTTGGTCGAGCCTGAAGAAGATGAGATAGAGTGCTGGGCCAATTGTCAAGGCTGGAAGCATCTCAAGGAATGCTGGTTGGCCACCTGTGTCAACCATGTTCATTAGAATAGTTCTATCCAGCCAATCTTCAAGCAAATCCTGAAGCTGTTCCTGTCCAGCTGTACGTAATATTTTATTAAAAGCTTCAAATGCTTCTTCAATTTCTTTCATATGTTTGTGACTGAGTCTATCTCCTCGCCCTCCAACTGACAAGACTTCCTGAGAATCAGAAGCCACCTGATTGTCAGTTTTTGGGGGTAAATGAGCTTGGGTAGGACTTTCTTTTTTCACCCTAGCTAGACTTGGCCTTTTAGTAGTGTGCTCCTGGGGTCCTTCCTCATTAGGAACAGGTGACCTCACTTCAATTGTTCCACAAATAAACTGGTAGAGAATCTGCAATTCTTCATCCAAGTCTGTCTCATGATTGCTTTTCTCTTTACCACACAAGACTTTTACACTTGACCACTTATATTCTGTGGTAGTCTCAGTACTCTTCTTGATAACAGCCGTTGAAATGGTAACCTTCTTGACAATGACTTCATGAACTTCTGCTGTACCAGTGCTTGCTTGAACAGGTTCATTTGCAAGGTTCTGAATCTCTCCAACCAAGCGACGTCTCATTGATGTTTTTCCTGTTCGTGGGGGACCAAAAAAGAGGACTTTCAGATACTTCAGTGGGATTGCAGCCCCTTCCTGTAACGCTCGCTGATAGGCTTCATAGTGTGACTGGTTTTCAAGAGCTGTGGAAAGAAAAGAAAAATGCAACTACAGAGACTGACCATATGCCATATGCTGAGGTACGTAAGACAACAGATAATAATATACGTCCAGGAAGGAGGATAGGAAAAGCTATTTCCATCAATACACATCTGACTCATGAATCAACATTCAACTGCAAAAAGTGCATATCAAGAAAATTGCTATTTTGACTAATTCTGTTATTTGTACGTGAAATGCGTATTATCCCCACAAATATTTCAACACATACAGTAGTCGCACACGACATAAATTGCAACTATACTTGCACTTGAGAAACAGTTAGCAAGAATCTTACAAATTGCCAGAGTGAGAAGGAGCATCCAACTAGTGTACCCATCTTATGTCAAATAGCACTTCAGAAAACTTCTTCTATAGATTCAGTAGCTCATTGCATTAGCCTCATTTCCAGGCCGGTAATTGTAATTAACACAAAGGAGCAGTTTCTGCTGATATTACTTCCTGTTTATATTCAGTAATTGTTCAACATTGTTGGATTGCCCTGGTTTTCAGCTACACGCTCCATTTTGATTACAGCAGTTTCTAGGGTAAAGGAGAGACACATCATTGAATCCTGTTCATAGAAAATGTATTGGAGAAGCAAAGCACTTGTCCTCCCAAGCTGGTTCTCGGCCTTTCCAGCAGACTCACAAATAGAGCTGCAACGATATGCTTCAGTACTGTATCGATTATCAGTCAGATTACAATCATGAAATATCAATGTATTGGCTATGCACCGTGATTTCCTTATCCACCTGCTTACCGTTTGACGAGTTGCCTACCACTGGCCCACAGATATTTCCACTATGTGTATGTCACCTGTGCACCAACAACAACGAGCTTCTGTATGCAGAGGCATCGCAAAGCCTAGCCCATGTAACTATTACAACGACGGTTATCGTTCCCCCAGGATAAACAATACTACAGCTCACATTCTGCTCTATTAGTTGACTGAGACACTTGCCATCTCTCTTGCAATTTTTACCATGAGTACACACTCGCCCACGTGATGTATTGATATGTCAAAACTTGTATTGATTCGTGTATCACTCAAAGCAGAATCATGATATATCGTAGAATCAATATATCACTGCAGCTCTACTCACAATCATTCAAATTCCCTCTAGCTACATTTTCACACAGAATAACCAATCATCACATTCAAGCATCTTAGAGTGATTTCTTCAAGGTGTCGCACATCCACATTAAAGTACATCAATACTGTAGATCAGGAAATTTATTTTTTCCGGATTCGTTCAATCCGCAAAAATTTTTTTAATGGTTGACAGTTACAGTATGGGCGACTGCCTTGAGCGTTCCTAGCATTTAGTCTACTACCAGGTATCAGCAGAGCCAGGTATCGCTGGCTGTAATGCCGTGACTGTCAGGAGTAGTTGTCGATCCGACATTTACTTTGGGAGGTGTTGACGTGCGCACACCCTTATTCATTGATCATTGCCATGTGAATGTTTTAATTCGTGTGTTAAATTTTCACGGTTGGTCTCAACTGCGAAATTAGTATATTATGTATATTATGTAGCAACCTAGTACGTACGCTTTGCCCTCCTTCTCACACTTTTCACACTTCGTTGTACATGCATGACCGGACCGACAGTCCCAAAAGCACGTGCCACGCCTACTAACTAATCCACACGTGTTGGTTCAAAGGTCTTTGAGATGCGCGCGAGGCATACACTGCGAATACGTACACCTAGCATAATAGCTAAAAATGTAGGGATGGCATGCCAAAAAGTATGCAAACAATTAAGGTAGGGATGGTATAATTAGTGAAGGTAAATTTACAAAGCCCTATCCCTACATCTTTTACATTACAGTTGCAAACTAGTGTGAAAACGATGCAGGAATGAGGCTTTGTATATTTACCTTCACTAATTATACCATCCCTACCTTGTTTGCATACTTTTTGGCATGCCATCCCTACATTTTTAATTTTTTATTTTCTTGTGACATTAGGAGCATGCCCCGGAGTGGTAGTGTTAAAAAAACTACCATACTTTGGCAATCAGCAACCATACCACCAACGCAACCAAATGGACATGCAAATCATGAAATAAATTTTTGCTTTTACAATCACCAATCCAATTCCGCCAGTATTATATTTACAGTCAGTTGGAGGACATTTTGCCAAATGTAATTCATATTTTCTGGCTATACGGTACCTCTTGCTATGAGCTGCTTCTGAGGAGAGGATGCAGAAAACTGCTTTAGCTACCTTTGTGGGTTGAGAAAATAAGCCTTGCACCATTTGATCGACTACCAACCTATTTCTGCCTGAACATGTGCTTGCTCTGATTACTTATTACTACAGTTTTAGAGAGTGGAAGCACTAACAAACTACATACCAGCAATAATGTCAGTTCTTGGGCAAACATTGTTGCTGCCACATAGCCATATTATGACTATTGCACAGAAAGGGTAAAACACCCTTAAACCTGCACAACTAGACGGTTTAGGGCAGCTAGGCCAACCCAGCTCTCCACCACATGACAACACCTCGAGGAGCATGTATGCTCCTGGATAGCTTCCCTTAGCTAAGCTATGTTTTAACCCTGTACATAGTTACAAATTTACGTCTTCATTGTATGTGTGGATAGTGATGAAATTCACAGAAGCTTTAAATGCTTACCAGTGTCAAGGGATTGTCTCAGACTGGATGCAATTTCAGACTGCCCTAATGAATCAAGCAGTCGTTGCACTTCTTCAATAGTAGTTTGTACATTTCCAATTGTGTTTAGATCCAACCCCTCCCGTTGCAAGCTCTCAATCACATCCTTTGGCAGAATGTAGTCTTTTAAGGCAAGGAGCTCTTTGCCACTGAGGGGATGTCCTACGTTATCAGCACCTGAAGAAGGACAATGTAGCTTGCATAATGCATTCCAAAAGCAAAACTGTTGCCTAACATAAATACATGCCTTATTTGCTTCACAGTTGAATAATACACCTAGTTAAAGTAGCCCACCAAGGGGCAGTAGTTTGAACCATAGGGCACAAAGTCTCATGTCAACATCAGTTATAAATATTGAGTGCTGTTAACTAACAAAAGGGATGTGTCAAGATGAATGGTAACATGATTATCAAGTGTAGTTACAGGATAAACAATGACTGTGAGGTGTATGTAAAAGCCAGACTGCTGGATCACCAGAATCACCAAAAATGCAACCAAAATCAAATTGGCAATTATAAGTTTGTTTGCACATGTGCAGTAAACATGCATGTATTACACTGACTTCTCGACAGTCTCACATCTGCAGACTGAAAGTCATAGGCTTAACTGTGAAGTTGTGTGTATCAACTATCAGGACTTGTGCATATTGACTACTGAGATAGCAGCCTCCAGCCTTAGTTGTCTGGTGTGACTCTTCCGAGGCAGTGGTACAAATGACATCCATGAAAAGCACCACACCTCCATCAGCACCACGTATGTACATGAGGTAAGTCAGCTAATTAAGCAGGTGCCATGTGCTATCACACTGTTTGGTTCCAGCAAGTCGGTACTCATGAAGAACACTGTACCTACGCTTGCACTTCTGTATTTGTGTGTGTGTGCATGCACATGACCATTGTGACTTATCTCTGGTACAAACACAGTTCAGATACAACTTGGGTCAGGAAGCGTTACACGCCTGGGAATGCCTCATAAAGGATATTTCCACCAGATAACTAAGACTGAATACTGCCAGCTCGATACATACAGGCCTACAACATGAGGTCAGCATTCCCACACAGCAAACACAAGGAAATTCGGGCAGGGTCTGCTAAGTATTGTAGGGTTGGTAATTTTCACAAGGTATATATATTTCACATTTTATGCAAGTAGAGAGCCATTTATGCAAATTAAAACTTTCTTCACCCATGGTGAGCAAGTCATGTTTCAATCTAGTGCTACTTCTAGTCGTCCTGTAAAAGCCTGCCAGCTAGCATACCTTTGGTGGCTATTGCTCAAGCCAAGTGGGAATCAAAGTGGTACAGGAAGCAAAGCTGGACAAAGGCGCTGGGCCAAGAACGCAAGCAATCACCTACGTACTTAGTCTGAATATGTCAGACTATTGGTTCACCCCAGGAATGAAGAGTCAGCAGACAATACTAGACATTTCATTCAGTTTTAGCCATCAAGCGCTAACACATGTATAGCTGATATGCAAAATTTGGATTTGGAATCACTGATCGAAAGAATAAAACCACAAAAAATCTCTGACTCCCAGATTTTTGCCCGTTTCACGAAATTTGTACCCACAAAGATTACCAACCATACGATACTTACATATGTACGTGCATGCACTTCAATGCCGAACGCCTTAGCGTGAGGCTCATAATCGAGCGGGCACGGTGGGCGCTAGTGGGGTCTTTGTCTGAGGTTGTGCTTGTATGTCTGTCCGTAACGGGTTTACGATTGAAATATACGGGTTTACACATAGTCTACGCACCATTCTGGCATGTGCCGCTCATGGTGGAGGACTCGGAGAATAGAAGACAACGGCAGGATAGAGAATGAGTCCAGAGATATAGAAGATGTTTAACTGCTCAATAAAGAGATGAAAGACGACAGGATAATAGTGACAGGAGATGACTTGTGCATCAGCACCTGAGCGATTCACTTTGCTCGCTGACCCGTGAACAGGATAAGTGGAAAACAGCATGGCGTCGCAGTAGGGAGACTCCAAAGCAGAGGTACTGAAGCTGAATCATCTCAACCGCACTTCGCCATTTCATCCAATCGACAACATGCTCGGCATGAGGCACATGATGCACATGTGTATACCTACGTAGTAATTATTTAATATACGTAGCTTTGGCTGCATTTTTGCACCGTGATCCGGGTGATCCAGCAGTCTGGCTTTTAAAAGCCTGTGCTGTATGTAGGACTTGTGTTTCCAACAAGGAAGTGTACAAGATGAGTACATGTACTTAACTGGGCATTCTCTCGTTCATACATCAAAAAAATATTGCACACCAAGTAGAAACAAAAATTTCATAGATATAACTTATTACACGAGTTAGCGTGCAATATCGCGAGTTATTGCACGAGTGGGCGTGGTATTTTCACGAGCCGAAGGCGAGTGAAAATGCAGCCCACGAGTGCAATAACCGCGATATGCACGCTAACGAGTGTAATAAAGTATTTATTATCCATTACCACAACAGCGTCGTGTCTCTTCTCACCAAGTCCCGAGTAACTCGCCGTTCGAACGCACTGGTTCTAATTAAAGCGCACGCTGGTTGCTAGGATATCGCGCATATATAGCCTCAGGGCCCGTGCAATAACTACCCGTGCAATATCGTGTGATATTGCACGGCACGGGAATAGGAAAATACTGTTGTAGAAATATCAACTGGATAATAAATATACCTTATTACACGAGTTAGCGTGCAATAACCGCGATATTGCACGCTAACGAGTGTAATAAAATGTTTATTATCCATTACCTCAACAGCGCCGTGTCTCTACTCGCACAAAGAACCAAGTAACTCGCTGTTCGAACGCACCGGTTCTAATTAAAGCACATCGTGGTTGCTAGGATACCGCGTAGTTCCAGCTGTGCAATAACTACCCGTGCAATAACTACCCGTGCAATATCGTGTGATATTGCACGGCACGGGAATAGGAAAATACTGTTGTAGAAATATGAACTGGATAATAATATATAGTATGGTATAGTATTAGTATACCGTATAGCCAGAAATATTGGCAGTCTTTAAATTTGGCGGTTTGGCCCCAAACTGAGCGTAAAAAAATATGGCAGAATTTAAATTTGGCGGTGGCGCCTCAGCAGCATATTACGTCATCATAAACATTGCACGCATGTTTATCAGGGAACGTTGCCGTCCTCTCACTTGAGGTATATACTTGAACAAAGCCGTGAGTTCCCTAATTTACAAGAAATATAACTAGCAGGGTGCTATATAGCGCCGAGCTAGCTACATGCACAGCTTGCGTAGAGGGGCCAAGAGCGCGCTACTGCATGCATTACATCATTACGCGTTGCGGGTGAAAATAATATTGGCGGATATTAATTTGGTAGTTTCAGTCCCGACCGCCAAACCGCCAAATTTAATTCCTTGTCAATTTTTCCGGCTATACGATAGTATAGTATAGTATAGTACCATAGATCTGGAAATTTCGTGTTATAAAATTTTCGTGCTTTATTGTTTTGTGTAAAAATAGTTTGCTGGTCTAGGATACCCACGAAAATTATCTTAACGGTATTAAATCAATTCTATATGTTCCCAGGTTTTGTGATCTGGAACGAGACTATGCACACCGTGGAGTACGAACAGCTTTTGTGTTCGTGGCTACGACGCAGTTGTTGGCAAACTACTCGCATGCAAAAGAGAACTGAGGAGCACTCCAGGCATGTACCATGGCAGTAAAGATGGACAATTTATCGGACACTGAGAAAGTAGTCACGTGTTTGCCACGAGTCACCTGCAGGTATTGAAGAAGAGGCCATCTCATGCAAAATAGCTGTTATGAAACTGTGTGTATGAAAATGTGCTGTGTTGAAACCGGGTGTACAAAATATGCTGACCGTAATGATTGTTATAAAGTATAATTTATTTTCGTGGTTTACACAAACCATGAAAATATTTTCAGATCTACGATATAGTATAGTATAGTATAGTATAGTATAGTATAGTATAGTATAATAGAAGCCATAAAAGTGCTCGCATTTTGCCAGCTACTTCCTCTCCTAGCCTAGGAAGACTGGTTTAAGTTTGATACCACAGATGGAAGGAGTTAATTGTTAGTCAAATATCTTTGTTCCAAGAGCTAAGGCTGACAACTAATCGATGGCAAGTGTACCGGGTCAAACACTTCAACGGGAGCCATAGCCAAGCAGGATTTTGCATTGGCCAAGCTAACTGCCTTATCATAAAGGTATATCTATTAGCTAATCTGAGAATCTACGATTATTTAAAGCACTGCTAACCTGAGTTATGGCCAAAAGTGTTGACGCAAACTTCATCCCAACTTGCAGCTCGGGAGCTTTATATAAAGGCTATGGTAGGTACACTGCTAACAAACTCCATCCATTATATAGCTACAAGTTTCTGGTAGCAGATTATCCATCTAGCACAGTCACACTGAGCTACAAGTCACTTTTCAGTGAAGTACACACTTAGCAACTGGCTTGCTGCACTGTAGTACATCACATGCATCTACAACGCTTCTGACGGCAACGGCACTTTTTCACAACACCGATTGACAGCTCTTAAAAGGCTATGTGTGATGTTCTTTGCTCCTACACAACTAGCAATAGCAAGAACATCAGCCATGTCTGCCCAGTCAGTCAACATGGAACAAGGCCTGCCCTATAACCATACATGGAAGTTGGTTGGCTTTGTTTATCCTCTATGTGGCTTCAATTATCCAATTAGCATCCCCACAGGCATGCTGGTAGCAGAGTACTATATTGTAGCAAGTCAATAGCTATACTCGACCTAGCATCGTTCCCAGGCCCATTCGAAAAATCGGAGAAAAGGGCCTGGTATCTAACTGTTTGCACATGCGCTAAATTTCCTAACATTCCAGGAATTCTGGATAATACCATGTTCCTCCATGCACCATGACGTAGGTATACGTGTATATTGCCGTATATTTAATCGTACACTGCTGACAATGGCTATTTGTGTGTAAGACCTGGATTCTGCCATGTTGTATGCCTTCCTGCGACTTTGAGCCAAAGTGACGGGACTCAAACTCGACATTTATCCTAGAGAAATCTGGCTGCTTATGGGTTTTGGAAAGTTATTGGGGCGAGCGTGAGCGAGCCCCACACTAGTGAGTCGAATTGCCGATTTTTCATTATGTGTATATATCTGTTGTACGTCGCTCCGTAAATGTAGGTTCATACTCTTTTAAAACAATCCGCGCACCGCATGCATGGGCACGTACGGACAGAATAACACGTGCACATGGTCAAGTTATAAATGCTACATGAACTGTAAGGTAGAGACCTACTTCAGAGTTTTACTTACTTCAGAGTTGTTGTTACTTGTTTCGAACATCACTTCTAGAAGAGCTCTAAACTCACAGCAGGAGCAAGAAGATCGTCGGGGCTAACAGTTGTGTAGAAAGCCTCATGCAGCTTACCGAACGCAGTAGGCGGCAGAGATTTTGTTCCATAGGTGATGCGTGGCGACTTCCCTCTACTTTTCTCAAAGATGTCTCAAGTCTTGAAGGACTATGCATGCCAGACTGTGTTCTGACTTAGCTAAGTTAGCCTATACCTGCAACAATTAGAGTAGCTGCGTGCTGGTAAGACAAACGGCTCTGTTGTGTGGTCCTACCCCACGAAAAACTCTTCTCCACAACCGTGACAATTTTTCTAAGCTATTGAGCACTTTTGTAGACAGTACAGTTACAAACCTCGTTTTAGCATAGATAGTAGAGTGACACTCTACTATCTATGGTTTTAGCTACATGCCATGCATGAATGGCCTGTGTGCTGTGATCTGATACTTCACTGGTAAGCCCTAGCTACATAACAGTCAATGCTGTAGTGCATTGCTTGCTCACGCTCGCCCCACAATGTTCTACATTCCCCTAGTATTTTGTATTACGATGTTATAGCTGACATTTGTAGTGTGAAGATTGTCCTGCGTCGCGGGTGCAGTTAAAGCGATAATCACTGGTGTTAGAAGGCCTGGGCAAAGGGCTAGGAGAGCAGCGCTAACCTGTTTGGCGATATAAAATAATAGCCAATATATGTAACGTCATAGTTCGTAACTATGTGATGTAGGTCATCATTTAACACAACCTTGCATAATTTCACGTGAGCTTTACTCACTAATCAAGCCCATGCTCAAACAGTGGATACCAGGCCCTTTTCTCTGATTTTTAGAACGGACCTGGGAACGAGGCTATACTTGATCCTACATGGTATGGCTATGGTTACGTTAAGAGCTGGATTGTGCACTTAGATCTGATTTCCTGTTTGTCAAGTAACCCTTTGTAGTGCTTTATGCTTATGAATTTGCTGCAAGCTGGATTGTCCATCTGCATTCTATTTGTTGCTTCTTTCCACTGCATGAACTGTACCATGAAGATACCTTCATTCTGTAAATATTGGACTTCGGTTTGTAGGCTAGCAATGTGGTACTGCCGTGTGTAGACTACATGTAAGTGAGTTATCGACAAGGGACTAAAACCAATATATAGAGCTAGCCGATAACACACATCCAGGAATTAACAAAAAATTTCTCAGGGATTTGTTAGTTACAAGCATTTTATGTTGGTGGGCAAGGGTTTGCAACAATCAATCGACTGCAAACCGTTGCCCACCATAAATACATCTCTGGTTCTAGAAAAGCTACCAACATGGGATAGAAATTAGCAGAAAGAGAAACCATAGGCCAGATATATTACAAGCATTTATTAGCACCCCATGAATATAAGCCTTCCACAATTATAAATACCGATTCTATTTCAAAAATATAGGCACCAGTGCTTAGTTAGCCTCGTTCCCAGGCTCTCCCCGCACGCGAACAAAAAGTCGAAAGGAAAGGGGAGAGCCTGGTAAAATTTATCACGTGAGAAATGTCATAGGTAGAGAGAACGTAATTACAAGTGGGCGAACAAATGAACTCGCTCACGCTTTATGGACAGAATATTCTTGTTCCATTGCGAAAGCTTTATGGCTGACAGAACGGGACTAGGTAGCACTACACTACATTACCTGGCAGTACAGCAAGCTGTGGTGAGCATATTCAGAGTGCACATTCGAAGATCATGCTAACTTACTCGCTTACCTAGGCAAACTGACTGCTGTATACCCCGGAGAAACGCCAAGGCGGCCCTTTCCTAGGCTTTGCTCAAGTCTTCTCTGCCCTTATTGTTCGAAAAAACTGCCAGAACGGGCTCCTACTAAAACATGGCTATGTGTACTGTCAATTATCGACTGATCCACAATTATGTGCGTGGGCACATCGACAATCTACCTACGCTCAATTAAGTCCTCTCTACCTTCTCTCTACCCTCTACGTCACTCACGTGATAAATATTCCAGGCCCTCTCCCGCTTTTCCGTACTGCAAGCAACGGAAAGCTGGGGAATGAGGCTAGTGCTTAGTATATATCCCGAGTTTACGATATGGTGTACAGTCCTACACCCATGCCTCTTCCAGAACTTTTGTTATTTACAAGCTGGTCTGAAGGCCTGGTTACAAGGCTACACTTGGAGTATAACTACAAAGTTAACAGCTACCCTTGGCTGTGTCCCAAATACGTATGTGCTGGATAAGTTGCATATATCTCTTATAATTTTAACATACCTGAAGATGCATCAGTAGCTTTCTCAGTGGGTACATATTGTGCTTCTCTAGTTTGAATATCAATGGCTGTGTGAGTGATTGTGCATGCAGGAAGAAATTTGCACAAATGGAAAGATCTAACATACTTGGTAGTCAATGAATAATGAGCTCATATAGTGCCCTTACACATCTAAATATACAAGAAAATGTAGAACATTGTGGGGGCGAGCCTGAGCAAGCAGCTACTATGGCTACATGCACATGAATAGACTAAGCTTCACGCTGAAATGATGAGCTGAATCGCTAGTGTTTATGAGTGTCGTTCATGCACGACCCTTACCTGAAGCGATCTCAACCCGGCGTGTATAATTTGTACGGTCTGCGTGAGCAGCCTGCCGTTGATGGTCGGTCCGTAGCTGCTGTAAAAAACAAGAAGTAAGGTGCCGTTACCCCAGATAGCCAAGTATCACATATGCCAGCCATTTCTCCAGCCAGGATAATGTAGCTACACATGCATGGACTAAGCTTTAACAATGAATTTCTGGCATTTATGAGTGCCATTCATGGCATGCATGACTGGCTCTCCTGAAGCGACCTCAATCACTGTCCATATTTGTACTGCCTGTGAGTGGCCTGCCGTTGATGGTCGATAGAAGCACAAACCAGAAGTAAGTTGCCATGCGTGCTTTAACTTCAGTTGTCCTCGCTCCGGGTTGCCGACGCTGCACTCGGGCAGTAGCCCTCATAACATGCTTCGTGCGATCTTCGTGAAATATTTGAATGCACTCATTTAAAAAATACGGTATATGGCCGCAAGCAAGCACATACGCAAACACACTTCGGCAATGCAGTCCCGCTAGTGTGGGGCTCGCTCATGCTCGCCCCAACAAGAAACAAAAAGGGCTATGGCAATAGCAAACAAGTGTTAAGTAAACATGCAGTGATAACAATAACAGTATAATCCAGCTCTTTAAATTATTGGAATTGGAATGGTCTTATACTAAACATCTGTGAGGAAATATTCCTTACCATTAAACTCAATGCCTCCAGTTCGCTCAAGGCAGTAGTGGATGCAATCCATAGCTGCTTTGGCAGCAGTCCACTGCCATTCATCTCCCATTTTAAGGTCACCGTAGTCAGCAACACCCTTTATGACAATGAATTCAATATCTTTGTTGTGTTGAAATCTAAGTGTCCCCTTCAGTTCAAGAAGAATCCACCCCTCCATTTCACCACCGATGGCATAAGGAGTGTGTTTCATTAGTTGATCCCTCAGGAGTTCATCTCTAACAAGTGTTGGGGCACTAACAATACAACCAATGTGAGCAACTGATGTTCGATCATCATCTGTACACGTGAAACACTGCATCTCTGTCCAATGTTTTGCTGGATTCTCAAAGACTCTCAGTACATTAGGGTCAATCTCCTCACGTGGACCATGGTTTGTGATTTCATCTCCTTCCTTCTTGTACTGGACAAAGTTTTCTATCTGGTCTGAAATGAGGACATCTGCAAACTTGCGTTTTCGGTTATTAGCATACCCTATACCAGCTCCGATGATTACCCAGCTATTTGGAAATGATCTAGTAAGGGCTATCATAAGCTCATCACGACATTTGTTCCCCTGTCCAGTCCTCACTACAGCAGCTCTGTAACCTGCAAACCACCCAATTACTGAGCCAAACTGTGGGTAATTGATGGCACGATCTCGAATTTTACTCCCGTCTTGTGTAGTTGGTGGTTCCATTCTCTCAAGTGCTGCCCAATACTCATTGGCATTGCAGGTATGGAGAATAACCACCACTTGTCTTGCAAACAGCTGCACTGCTTTCATTGTGGTCTCGTCAGTTTGCTGAATGTGCAAAGTGACAGGATCAAATTGATTCCTTACGCTTCTCCTTTCACTGTTGGCAAACTTTGGCTCTGAAGGACCTTCTGTGAAGGGAAATGTGACCACAATCAGTGTCTTGTATAGAAACAATGAGATTGAACCTATGAATTCTAGTTCATGATCATGCTAGTTTGTTGACATTAATTCCGAAGACAGAAGACATAATGAAATCCAGGCTCACTGGAAGGTTCTGGAAACAAAGTGACTTACATCCTATTAATCAGGCTCGCCCCACACTAGCGGGACTGCATTGCGCAAATGTGTGTGTATACATGCTTGTTTGCTTGCGGCCATATACCGTAAATTTGAATTGAACGGATAGGAATGTTACACGTGATTTCAGTACACGTGTACTTCAAATTCAAATCTGAGTGCAAGTTCACACAAATTATGGACTCCTCACTACCTAACTCAACGCCGAGGGATCTACTGAGTGCGAGAGAGAGATTGCGCCTGGAGCGGGAGGAAAGGGCTACTGCCAGACTGCAGCATCGGCGCCAAAGAGATCGGGAGCGAAGGCGATCAGAGCAGGCCGAGGTAAGACAGGCCAGGCTAGATAGACAATGCGTACACGACCACGAGCACAGAACAGCGGAGCAGCCCGAGGCTAGGTAGGTAGAGAACACGAGAACATCCACGAGCGCAGAGCATCGGAGCAGCCTGACGCCAGGCGGGCCAGGCTAGATAGACAGTGCGTGCGCGATCACGAACGCAGAGCAGCGGAACGGCCCGAGGCGAGGCAACCCAGGCTAGAAAGACAACGTGAGTGCGACCACGAACGCAGAGCAGCGGAACGGCCCGAGGCTAGGCAACCCAGGCTGGAGAGATTACGTGAATGGAGAGCAGCTAAACAGGCGGACGCAAGGCAAGCTAGGCTTGCTCGAAACCGGGAGGCTAACCGACAAATAAGGCAAGCTGAAAGACAGCCTGAGCCTCAGCGAACCAATGTACCCGCCTTAGAGGAAGACCGGGTACAGGGTAAGCTTACAGCATTCCATGCCAAAATGTCCTTTACTCATTGTATCTGCTGCAACGAGTCATTCCCCAGCGTCAAGCTCACCTCCAGTGCCTCTGTGTGTAGCCGCTGTTCACATGACAAGCAAGAGCCTAAACTCTATTCAGCTGCCAACAACATGGATCCAGGTTCAGTGCCACTAGCATTGCAAGGTCTAACGCAGGTTGAGGAGATGTTGATTTCTCCTGTGATGCCAATTATGAGTGTGTACCATCTTCCTCTAGGTCAGTATGGCTACAGTGGGCATGTTATCAACCTACCACAAGATGTAGCAAGCTTTGTCCACAGCCTTCCACGTGTGCCTAGCCAGCTCAATGTTGTAGTTGTACGCAAGGAAGGCGCTGCCGGATCACACAAGGACTTTAAGGTAAGGCACTCTCGTGTGCTGCAAGCACTGCAGTGGTTGATGGAGAACAACCAACACTTCCATGGGATTTCTCTTGACCATGCTGCTTTGGCTCAACTGCCTGAAAATAGTGAGTTACCTGGACTGTCTGCTGTGACCTTGCCTAATGATGAAAGTGGCACTGAACCTGCTTTTGAACAAAGCGAAGAGCAAGATAGTGAACTGCTGAGCAGTAGTTTTGTGCCAGTAGCTCCTCACCAAGCAACTGAGCAAGAAGCTGTAGAGCAGGTAGTGTCTGGTGAGCAGCCAGTAGCTTGGCCTCCATGTGGTGACACCCCTCTGAATGAGTTTCATTCAGAGGGCTACATTACATGGGCTTTCCCAACTCTCTTTCCCACTGGGTCTGCAGACTTCACTGCACCGCGTATACACCCCATTACCCTTGGTTACTATTTGAAGCATCTGATGATGTACAGTGATGGTAGGTTTGCCAGGCATCCCCGCTTCAGGTACTTTGCCCTCAACACTGAAATGTGCTGGCGTGCTTTACAAGCTGGTCGTGTCTACATCCGTCAACACCCTGAGGATGCACACCTTTCTGTGGATGAGTTGCGTGACATGGTTAGTACGTCTTTTTCCAGCCGTGTCTGTCACTATGCTGGTTCTCTCAGGGGAACACGTCCTTACTGGATGAAGCAACGTAGCTGCTTGATACGCATGGTCGACACGCTTGGGCTCCCAACTGTTTTCTTCACCCACAGTGCTGCTGACCTTCATTGGCCAGAACTAGCAAACCTGATCTGCCAGGATAGTCCAGAGGATGCGAGTGCCCGCAGGCATGCAGTCATTGACAACCCAGCTGTAGCTGACTGGTTTTTTCTACGAGCGACTCAAGCAATTTCTTAAATGCTTTTACCTGGACATCCTTGGTGCAAAGGACTATTGGCTGAGGTTTGAGTGGCAGCACCGTGGCAGTCCTCATGTGCATGGTCTGGCTTGGCTGCCTGGTGCACCAGATGTGCAACTGTTCTCTGACCCTGCTGCAGCTGAGGAGAACCGCCAGCAAGCTATCGCATTCATTGACTCTGTCATCTCCACCACCAATCCCGCTCTTCTGCCTGACGGTAGCAACCTGTTAGAAGCACCTCGTGCTCAGACAGATCCACACATCTGCAACAAGGCATATGCAGAAGTGACAGACCGTGAACAGGACCTCAGCCAGTTGATTGCCACATGCCAACGCCACACTGTTTGCTCCCCAGCATACTGCCTCAGGACCAAGCATGGTAAGCAGGAATGTCGCTTCCACTACCCCAAGGCTTTGTGTGAAGAGACAGTTGTGTCAGTAGAGGATGGTGATGTTGAGCTCCAAACGGCCAGGAATGATCCACTGATCAACAGCTTCAACTGCATCAAGCTCTCATGGTGGCGGGCAATGTAGATATGCAGTACTGTGTCTCCAGGCAGAAGGTGATTACATATTGTGCCAAGTATGTTACTAAGTGTGAGCCTCGTTCCCAGTCACTGAAGGATGTGTATATGCTACGATTGTAAGGGGGTTGAAAGAGGATGATGGGGCACTGAAGGCAGTGTGGAAACTGTTGATCAGTACAACTGCAGAACGAGACTACTCTGCACAGGAGATGTATCACCTCCTTTTGATGCTCCCGATGTACATGGCTTCACGTGACTTTGTGATGCTTAGCTTAGATGCAGGTAGAGGAACGACCGCAACTGCATTGTCAGCTCTCGACCACTACACTAGCAGGCCAGCCACTCCACAATTTGAGGAAATCACACTGCTCCACTTTGTGCAGCAGTACTCAATGCCAAAGAATGTAGGTGAGGAACCAGTAGTTAGAAAGAAGATGGTTGTGGTGAGGGTGCGGCCCCACTGCTCTCCTGACACAAGTGGTCCACAGTATGAACAGTACTGCCAGCAAAAGTTGATGCTACACAGGCCTTTCCGGGAGTACCACCAGCTCAAAGCTGGGTATGACACTTACGCTGAGGCCTTTGCTGGCTACCTTCAGTCAGGTGGCATCCCTCCATCTCTGGAGGATGATCTATATCGGTTACAGCAGCAACAGCAGCAACAACAGGATCCAGGTAAGTCTGATAGTGATAGTGAAGAACTTAGTGATGAGCAGGGTCAGCACAACCAAGCTAGGGAAGAGTGGATGCTGCTCTGCTCCAACTTGCAGCCGTCAGCTGAGGAGCAGGAGGAAACACAGCAGTCCACAGACTGGACAGCAACGGCACAGCTTTATCCTAACTTACAAGAGGCACCACGTTTTGTCACACATGCCAAGGAGAATGCTCAGCTACAAGTACCCACTTCAACTGCTGATCCTGAATGCTTGCAAGGTAAGCAGCGACTGGTGTACGATGCAGTTCGTAGTCACATGCAGGCAGAAGATCCTGAGCCTTTGCGGATGATTGTTTCTGGAACAGCAGGTACAGGTAAGTCATTTCTCATTCACTGCTTGAAGGCACTTCTTTTAGACCGCTTGCGTGTTATGGTACCAACAGGGGTAGCAGCTTTCAATGTAGGAGGTGTCACCTTGCACTCTCTCTTACATCTGCCAACACGTGGAGAGTTCAAGGCATTGGAAGGTGAACAGCTTCAGCAACTTCAGCAAAGTTTTAGTGGAGTGGACTACCTCATCATTGATGAGATGTCCATGTTAGGTAGGAAACTCTTTGGGCAGGTTGACCAGAGGCTTCGTCAGGCTTTTCCACATCGTGCTGGTGAGGCTCTGGGAGGGTGCTCTTGTTTGCTTGTGGGTGACTTTGGCCAACTTCCTCCAGTTATGGACCTCCCCCTCTACTCTTCTGTACCCAGGTCAGCCATTGCTGATCTTGGGCGTAGCACATACCAATTGTTTGCTAAGGCAGTAGTGTTAACTGAGGTTTTGCGACAGGATGGACAGGACAGAGAACAGGTAAGATTTCGAGAACTGCTTCTTCACTTAAGGAATGGGGAGGTAAGTGTTGCAGATTGGGAGCTCTTGATGACGCAATGTCGTTCTCGGGTGGACAGTGCTGCTTTTGGTGATGCCCTTCACTTGCACCCCACAGTACAAGCTGTAGCTGAATACAATGTTGCCAAGCTTCGTAACGCTGGAGAGCCTATTGCCACCATCAAAGCTGTTCACACTGGTCCCAATGCCAACAAATCATCTCCAGAAGACGCTTCGGGACTTGAGCCAGTCATCTGCCTTGCTCGTGGTGGCAGGGTTATGCTCACCTCTAACCTATAACACAGGTAGACGAAGCAACATGCAACAAACCCTGCTGCAAAAGTTATATGCATGGTTACAGCTGACGTCACGCACGTGACTCTTTCTCCCAGGCCTTCCTCCTCCATTTTTGCATACTGCAAGCGATCAAAAACTGGAGGTAGGAACGGCCTGGGAACGAGGCTATACGAGGCTACAAGAGCGCATAAGAACGGGCGGCTAGAGTAAGAGCGTGTAACTACGTAAAATTCGAAACCGGGCGGAATTTACCGCCAGTACTGCAGGGTTTGCACGCTGCATTGACATAAGCCATTATGCATTGTTGCTAAGCTTGCACATGACCAGGTGTTCTATTTTTAGTACGGTTCAATAATTTTGCCCGGACTATGGGCTTCTATTGGAGTTGCACGCTCTTACTCTAGCCGCCCATTCTTATGTGCTCTTGGAGGCTAGGATACCCATTATTTTGGACTTCACTGTTAATTTCACAAAATTTATTTTGCAATCGTTCATTAGCCTCGTTTCCAGGTCTTCCCACCGTCCAGTTTTTGATCGCTTGCAGCATGCAAAAATGGAGGGGGAAGGCCTGGTCCATTTTATCATGTGAATGACGTCAATATCTACCTACATGTAGGTAGACAGAGGGGGGGAAGGGTTCCCCATCGAAAGAACGCATGATAAAATGGACCAGACGAAGCAATATGCAACAAACCCTGCTGCAAAAGTTACATGCATGGTCACAGCTGATGTCACGCACGTGACTCTTCCTCCCAGGTCTTCCCCCTCCGTTTTTGCATACTGCAAGCGATCAAAAACCGGACGGTGGGAAGACCAAGAAACGAGGCTTATCTCTGACAATTTCGCATTGTGAGGTGTGAATGGTGAAGTCCAAAAGAAAATCTATAGAATTTACAAACTGCTACATGTGCTGTGACTCTCAAGTTGCATACAGTATCATAAGCTCACACTAATATGCCTCCTTTGAGCAAACACCCTCCTCCCCACTCCCTCCCCCACTCTTAACCCCAAGTTTTTACACATGTTCTTTTCACTCATTTAAATTTGCATCTTCTTGGCATGCCTTTAGTAAGCTTAGTCATTGTGAACATCTACACACACGGAACCAATAGCATTGTTCACAGGCCACTGCCCAGGTTTTTACTGCTTATGGTACAAACTAACGTTACCCCTGTCACCACTGATGATGCAAGTTACTTTGTGGTGCCTTTCAGCTTAGTATCAACACAGGCGCTGCTGATTCACTATAGTACACGACCAGCAGTATTCTGAATCAGAACAAATAGTCAAGGCTAATTGAATATTCAAGTAAACGTCTCCTCCCCACTTCAGACTCAAGGTAGTGCACAAAAGAGGGGTGTATTAGCATGAGCTCATGGTAGTACAAATTCATCAACACCAATGAGCTAAGGAACTACAAACTTACCAACTGTAAGTTTAGCCTCTTGTGAAGGGATTCCACTCTGTTCAACTGGATTCTTCACAAGACATCTGTAGTGACCTTTGTCACTTTCCTTCACACGCTGAATTTGAAGGGTGCTGGTGCCGTCAGTCTGGCTGGAAGAGAACCGAGGATCATTGCTGTCAATGACTGCACGATCTTTCTGCCATTGAAACTGAAGGTCATCCCCTGTGGCTTCAACATCGAAGGTTATGTCTGCTCCAGGAGGTACTTTCTGGTGCTTAGGATGTTGTGTGATCATAGGAGGACCACCTGTGAGAAAGAAAAGGAGTCACATATTTACAGGTGCAGTAGCAACTCAACAGGAAATATTGCATTCCTCATAGGAGACTCCATTAATATCTTAAATAGGAAGAAAAAACTAGCGCTGTTCCTTGACAGAAAACAGTCGGAGGAGGAGCACTTGTTATGAAATCGAGAATGTGGCTAGTTACTGTAGTGGAACATACGCAAGTAAACTAAATGGTGTCACATGATCTAAGACCTACACATATTTTGGGGGTAGCTAAACATCTTTGTCTTCACTAGCCACTCACTTCACTGGCTATAAATTACGATGGAGCTCATATATATACAGGGCTACAATTTAAGGTGAAATGGATCAGCTGCTGGCCAGAGGTTGTGACAAAAGCAGTAGCACGATGTGCTTTAATTGGAACCAGTGCGCGTTCGAGTTACTCAGTATAGCTTTGACATCTTTGTGTGAGAAGAGACACGACACTGTTGTGGTAACGGATAATAAATATTTTATTACACTCATTAGTGTGCATAGCATATCGCGGTTATTGCACGCTAACTCGTGTAATAAGGTGTATGCTGCTAGCTGGTTGCTAAGATTGTTTGTGTACAATAAACCTACTGTACAAGTGCAATAACTAGAAAATGTAGAGCATTGTGGGGGCGAGCCTGAGCAAGCTGATACAGGAATGTTATGTCACTGATGAGTGACATCAAGTCAAGCATCCTCCTACACGCACATCAATGTCAAATGTGTGCAAATGAAAAGATGTGCTATGCATATATACACAATCACTTACTGAGACATGACTCACAAGGACGTTTAAAGCTTCGTAAAATACTTAAATGCGTTAATTTACAGTATATGGCCTCAAGCAAACAAACAGACATACACACGCTTCATTGCAATGCAGTCCCGCTAGTGTGGGGGTCAGTCAGGCTTGCCACAACTACTCAAGAGTGCACACAGATTATTGTACTGTGTATTGTTCACAGTGTACAGCCATTCTTGACTATATGGATGCAAGTGTTGTATATATAACACGAGTTTACGTGCAATAACCGCGATATGCACGCTAACGAGTTAATAAAATGTTTATTATCCATTACCACAACAGCGTCGTGTCTCTTCTCACACAAAGTACCAAGTATAACTCGCCGTTTGAACGCACTGGTTCGAATTAAAGCACATCGTGGTTGCTAGGATACCGCATAGCCCCAGCCTGTGCAATAACACCCGTGCAATAACACCCGTGCAATATCGTGTGATATTGCATGGCACGGGAATAGGAAAATACTGTTGTAGAAATATCAACTGGATAATAAACGCATTTACTGAACGATTTTTAAGAACATTCTCAGGTATAGGACAATGAGTCTCCCTTTTCTCCCAAAACCAATGCACAAAAGTGGCTAGTAACAAGCCAGCCTCATACGTACCAAGCACACGGTAAAATGTTAAGAGGCTAGTAGTAACAAGCTGCAATGCCTAGCTATGTTCAATTTGCAAGAGCTAAATAACTCTATAACTGTAAAACCACCCAGCAACACACAATAAATCGCATTCCCGTTCAGGATGTAACCTGTATACGCATAAAGCACTTGGGTTTGCACACCTTTGTACCTTGTGCTTATGAATTGATTTCATCCCAAACAAACAGACATACACATGTGTCTTTGCAATGCAGTCCCGCTAGTGTAAGGCTTACTCAGGCCCACCCAAACAATAATGGCAGACTCAGCACACTCAGCTGAGTTTGACAGGTGGCAAGAACATGCTGTGCCATACTATTCTAGGCTGGCGTATACACATGATTGATGGTATGAGGTAAACAAATAATAGTTAGAATCTGAGTCCGAGGGATCTACGCGATTTAGAAACCCGAGGGCCCATGGCTGTAGCGACCCGAACGTAGCGAGAGTACTACTAAGAACCCGAGGGTTTCTAAAGAGTGTAGATCCCATTGGACGAAGCATCTAACTTATTTAGAGTATAGCAACAACGCATTGGCAATGACGCATTTCTTTTATTCGAGTTGATCTATCGGTGACTTGCTGCCCATTTAGTTGCCAGCCATACAGTAGTGCTGTGGATTTGTAATACACAACGCTTGTGACTACTATCTGCTTGCTGCTCTGGTAAGCGCTCACAGCACGCACGAGGGCACGCAGTTCGCTCCGCCCAGTGAATTAGCTAAACCACCACTCCCACAGGCATCGTTATCCGTAAAGAAATGAAGCTTCACCTCAAACTTTACAGCAACAAATCAGGCAGAAAGTCACGGATGTCAACCTCCATTTTAGAAAATTAATGTTATCCTTGGTTACAGTTGCTATACCATACCATCAGTCACTGCATAATAACTGTATACAGCTAGAGGGAAAGTATCTATCATAGAAATTTGCCCTCAAGTTTCTATGAGATTTAGTTACTTGGTATTGACCAATCAAACTTCAGTATTCTTGGTAGCTATACTCTAAGAGAAAGTAACAGGTGTCAGGGATTAAACTGAGGGCCTTTTGGCTAGAGGTGTCAGCTAGACCATGAGTAAAACCAGGGAGGAAACATTTTACATGTACAGGTAGGTATTTGATTGTGACCTATCCAACCAATCTGTGACATATTCTGGCTACTCTGGCCAATATCTTGTTATGTTCACGCAAGGTTAATGTTCATCCATTGCAGATGCTTCAGCAATGTTTATGCTCAAATGAATGCCAGCATAATGTCAGAAGACTAGTGAAGACCAGAGGAGGTGGGACATGGTTGACCGTTGCTAATTAAAACAACCAGGGGTCATCACTAATTGATCTTGGGTATTGAACAATAATGCTTTTTCTAGTGGGATCCCTCTCAGTAAGAGTCCAGGGAAATACATGTACCATAGAATTTCTAATAATTCGTACACCCCCCTTTTCCAAGAAAAAATGGTAATTTACGTACCGTAAGCTCCCGAAAATACGCCCCCTTCGAGCAAATGCCCTCCCCCCTCTTTAAGCACCGATTTCTTGCATAGGTATATTTTCCTCGTGTAAACGCCCCATAGCGAGCGTCTTCTGGGCATACTTTTTAGCAAGCTTTTGGTTTAGCTCCTTCGTCAATTGTGTTCTTATACACGTACACATGAAATCACTACAGACTCGGTCGCTTGTCACCGCCAAAGTTTCCGTTGCTCGCAGTAGACTACGACACCTACGCGGGATTGTCCCCTGGTGATGCATGTTGCTTCGATGCTTCTCGGCTCAGTATCAACACAACCACCGCCGCTGATCTTCCGTAGTACACGCTCAGCGAAGCTGCTGGCCGTTCTTCCAGAAGGTCACTGCTTCGTGATTATTGACCTCGAGCGTATTAAACGGCATCACAAGGAACAGTGGGGGCATATGCACGTGACTAATTGAATATTCGAGCAAACGCCCCCTCCCCACTTTTACCTCGAAGTAGTATGCAAAAGGGGGGGGTGTATTTTCGGGAGCTTACGGTACTCTTAATTTATTCGTACATGTAAAAATGAAATTACTAAGGGAATGTAGAACATTGTGGGGCGAGCGTGAGCAAGCAATGCAGTTAGTTGGCAAGTTGATGCTTCACCAGTGTATTACCAGATCACAAGGTCTGTCACTCTCTACAGTCTGTCACAAGAGTTTTTACACGTGAGGGTTCAGAGAAATTGTCACCCGGATGCATTACGTAAATAGCTTGCCATGTATGGAGAAGTATTACACAATAGAGCCACTTGTCTTGCCTACGCCGCTACTGTCGCTGGGTTTTAGCGTTCACACACTGACAGGCAAAGACTGACTCCTGCTGACTTCTGTTTTTTTGTGAACACACAGCCTGGTTTGTCATGCATACTCCTTACAAATAGCAAAGGAAAGTCGCCACACACGCTAAATACACAGCTAGACAATCTTGAAACGCTACACCGTGAAGTAACCAGAAGGATATCTCTGCGCAAGAGTGCATAAGAACGGGCGGCTAGAGTAAGAGCATGTAACTACGTAAAATTCGAAACTGTGCGGAATTTACCGCCAGTACTAAAAATAGTAACACGCCCTGCGCACACTGCGTTGACATAAGCCATTATGCAGTGTTGCTAAGCGCGCACGTGACCGGGTGTTCTATTTTTAGTATGGTTCAATAATTTTGCCCGGACTACGGGCTTCTATTGGAGTTACACGCTCTTACTCTAGCCGCCCGTTCTTATGCGCTCTTGCTCTGCGTTATGTAAGTAGCCTGGTTTGTTTACACAACTGTTTGCCCTCATACAGTATATGCTTAAGCTCTAGCTTTCCCTCCTAGATGTTTCTCTTGTGTCTTCACTCACGCAGACACCCTGGAACTCTAGCTTGACTGCTATGCTGCATGCTGAGTGGAAATTTTACTTTTGTCCATACGCGGCGTGCGGCTGTCGCGTTAAATTATAATTTAAGACATACGGAATACGTATGACAGATATATATACACATATACACATACACATATCTGAAAAATCTGCAATTCGACTCACTAGTGTGGGGCTCGCTCACGCCGCCCCAATCACGCTCGCCCCAATTATTCTATTGTTCGTACAGCGGAAGCGCATTTGAGCACAAGCACTCTGAGTTGACGCAAATATAGTGAGAGTGTTTCCAACGTCCACAAATGCGAATGAACACATTCTTTTGGCTCTTATGGGCAGGGACGATGTCGAAATAATTAGCCAGAGTGGGGGTCAGTCCGCGTGTTCCCGCAGGTTTATTCGTGTGAAGGCTCGTGAGACTAACGTTCAGCGAATGCTGTACAGCATGCTGTAAGTTCATTCTTTGATGTCGGCTAAGAGTCTTAGTGCGACTGACATGTTTATGTGAAGTGTAAGTTGTGGAGCCTCGTAAACTTCAAGTTGCTCGCCCAGCATAGGCATATATATATATGTATGCACGTAGATCGAAGCCAAAGTTACTTGTTACTAGTTGTTATACATAATGGCAGCTAACTGAAGCTAGAAAAGTACCTGCTGATTGGTTTCCTTAGTGTCGAAAACCATAGATCTATGCGAAAACTTGCATGTGTTTTTCTTCTATTCACTTCATACAAATACTCTATTTATTCGTACACCCCCCGTTTCTCGGAATATTCGGTAATTTTCGTACCCTATTCAAATCGTACAGCTAAAATTAATTTTGTACAAATTATTAGAAATTATACGGTAATAGTATTGTTGAAATACAATTAGTGATGACCTCAGTCATTTTAATTAGTAAAGTTCAACCATGTCTTACCTCCTCTGGGTGAGAAAACTGGTCTAAACTTCCATAGCAGGTTTTCATTGTGTGCAGATGACACTGTTATATATCCCAAACTTTGCTCCACTATTGACTTCCTCCTTCTACAGGCTGTCATTGACTCATTGACTGTGAATGGGGCAACTGTAACCACAAATCTAAATGCTGCCACATTTAGAAAGGCATTTCTCAACCTCTACCCTTTCACTACAGTATAGGCATGCTCAGTGTAGTGTCAGACAAACAGTTTAGAAGAGTTAGGCCCTTGGTAAAACCCGGACTGGACCACAGGCAAGTTGCAACCGGATGACTGGTACTCATACATTGTAACCGAATGGGAATGACCCGAGGTACGTTCAAAAGGTTCACTGTGTAGCTTTCTCACTTGCACAGTCAAGGGTCAATGTGAACAAGCTAGCCAGTGTCTGACCACGCTTCCTCCTCTTTGCCGTCGTTGTCGAAGATGACTATAGCGACGCCATTTAATATGCTTGTGCATTGTCTTTCAATGTATTGATCTCCAGCTACAAGTAAGCTGTAGACACTGGATAAATACCAGTGTGTAGCTAAGGGCTCTTAGTAAAAAGACATCCAAGAATCAGCGAAATCTTCCTAGAAATAAGTTACTTCAAGACTGCCTTGAGTTACTGGGCGGGGCTTCTGTAATGATTGAGTGAAATCATATCTGCAATCGCCTAGTTGCTTGTTTTTGAGATGTCTTGCTTTAAAACTGAGTTAGAACCATCACACGTTCTTGGTACCGCCCAGTTAGCCACTTGGGCTCTTCTCTGACTGGTGCACTTCCGGTCGGTCCGGTACGAGGGCCGAAGAGTTTATGGCCCAGACTGAGAGCATAGAGCTGCCTAGAACAAAGGTCAGTATGATCTTTTGTTACATTGTAGAGCATAGAAATATAATCACACACTGTAGACAGCCTTCAGTCTGGACAGGTGTTCACTAGTTGAGATCTATGACTGTTCAAAAGCTTGCTAATCAGTGGGTACGGCTAGACTAATAAATCAGAATGGCACGAAGTGACCTTGGGAGAAATTTGAAGTGTTAAGATTTCAGTAGAAGTGGAGATACAGTATTCATAGCCTGCTAGTGACATCCTTACATGTAACAATAATGGGTTAACTCACCAGAATCAGTTGCCATTCTTCTCTGAGGACCATGGGCTGCATAACAACAGAGTAGATTTTATCATATCACCTAACCGTACATACGTACAACTAAAACTAATCTGTATGGATTTGTCTCATGACAGGGGCTCCCCTACACTAGCCTCATCATGTGTGTGGTGTCAAGGGGTAGACAACTTCATCATGCAAGAGGTCATACAGTTGTAGGTAAATACCTACGCAGCTAAAAGTAGTGTACTGTACAAGAATCTGTTCAGTTTCATGATGTACATTTCCCCATTGATTTATTCTCCCACATTAGATTACTTGATTTCTTGAGCGAGAGTCAACAATAGGAATTACAAAGAATTGCACCATTCCACCTACAGTGTTTCTTCACAACTGCTGTAGCAAACTGTTAGTGCCATCGTAGCTATGTGTGTACTTGCTGCAATTACAATGTCAGTTAAGCCTATATGACATCCTTGCATGCAGTGGGAGAGCTGGCTGTAGTTGTATACATGAGTCTAGCGGTGGCGTATCTAGGGGGGTTTCCGTGGTTCTGGAAACTAATCAGGTCTGTCAGTTGAGAAGCACACAATACTGTAGCTTCATCCCAGGCCGCATGCAGCATTTATCTCACATACGCACATTATGCAAAGTTTGCGCAAACATGTATATTTCACATACAAATGCTGCGTGAGGCCACTGAGCCATACTCTATGTTGAAATGGGCAGCTTGTGAGACTGTAGACGTCTTTTTGCCTTGCAGAAGACCGCGCAGCAAGGTTTTTATCTTTGAAAACATACCAGAATTGATAAAATTGCACCACAGAAGGGTTAATTTTTAAATAATTTTCTTGGGGAGCACGCCCCCAGACTCTCCTTTGGCCTCGCATCTTTATCTTCCATTCAGTTACCTTATGGAAACTAGTCCTTCATTTTTCTAGATACACCACTGTCTAGCGAGAGAAGAATGTAGCATGCATTATCCACAAAACTACAAACTTCACAAAATATGTGTTGATTAACATACCTATTCCTGCCTCTTGTCGAACAATGTTTGCAGTGGCTTCTCCATATCGTTCCACCGTAGCTACAGCAAGCTTCTCCCAGGATGCTTTAATATCAGTCCTTAGCCACTGGTCTATTGTGTCTATCATGCAGTGGCTAGGGTCACCATGGCAATTTGCTTTGATATACAATATGGCCTGGTGATCTATCAACTGCATGCCAAGAAGTTCCCAGTGAGCATCAGCAAACTTAGCCTTATGAAGAACATTCAGAATATTCCTCACATTTAGTTCCAAACCTGTATGTATGAGAAGGTAGCTAATAATAATTATATGTAGGAAAATATAACCTAATGATATGTGCAGGCACAAACAGCGATTATCAGTCCTCTCTTCAAGGGGGGAAAGGACTGGGGACAAGGCTAGGAGGAGCTGATCCCCAGAAGAGTGTGGCAGTAATCACATGATCTGTCAGGCAACTCGGTAGATGCAGTAGTAGCAAGTGCTGCCTGCTTCACTTGTTAGTCCCACCTCCTTCACTTTACTGCCTCTCCAATGCTCTTTGTGCTGGGCATAAACAGCATCTACTACAGCATAAATAGGTGGGCATAATACTGAGAGGAAAAACCTTTTGTAATTTATGTAGTGTAACTTAATTCAAAAGGGGGGTGGGCTTATTTTCCAAGATTACAGTATATTTACCTCCATATAAAAGTGTGCAATTAGTAGCATAGCATGGTTTCAAGTGCAATTTGAGATGAATAGCATGAGTCAGTAACTGTTATTTGTACAAGGCAAAGCTGAGTATTCACATGAGAAAACGTGTTACTTTGCCAAGCTTAAAGTTGCAGTATACTGTGTATGTTTAAAAATACATTTACAAGTCTACATACCAACTAATTGTTGTTACTACAAGTACATGTATCTTATGTACTGACCAATCAGCGAGCTATTATCAGTAATCTCTGAGAATACGCCAACCTGCAAAAATAAGTTTGCCTCCTTCCTACCCCTAAATTTTGTTGCAAAGGGTCGGTATTGATCAAAAAATATGCTTACTTATACTGTAGTACAATTAAGTGGTTATGTTAAACAGGAAAGCATTGTAGCTATGTGTGTACTTGCTGGAATTACAATGTCAGTTAAGTTGCGACTAGCCATGACATCCTTGCATGTAGAGGGAGAGCTAGCTGTACTTGTATACATGAATCTAGCGGTGGCGTATCTAGGGGGCTTTCTGTGATTACTGGAAAGTAGTCAGGGTTGTCAGTTGAGAAGCACACAGTGTACTGTAGCTTCATCACAGGCCGCATGCAGCACTTATCTCACATACATTATGCAAAGTTTGCGCAATCATGCATATTTCACATACAAATGCTGCGTGAGGCCACTGAGCCGTACTCTATGTTGAAATGTGCAGCTCGTGAGACTGTAGACATCTGTTTCCCTTGCAGAAGATCAGCAAGTTTATATCTTTGAATGCCAGAATTGATAAAATTGCACCACAGAAGGGCTAGTTTTTCAAAACATTTTTTTGCATCTTTATCTTCCATTCAGGGAGGAGACATTTTACATGTACAGGTAGGTATTTGATTGTGACCTGCAATAGCCAACCAATCTTTGACATATTCTGGCTACTCTGGCCAATATCTTGTTATGTTCACACAAGGTTAATATTTTGCTGATTTCTCATGTGACTATATGTAAAGCTGCTATGTATGCACAAAGATGTTGATACAAAGTACGCAAACAAGGTAGAGATGATATAAAAGTGAAGGTAAATACCGTAAGCTCCTGAAAATACACATCCCCTTTTTGCACACTACTTTGAGGCAAAAGTGGGGAGGGAGTGTTTGCTTGAATATTTGATTCGTCTCGTACATACGTCCCTCCCTCCGTTCCTTGTAATATTTAATACATGCGAGGTTGACAATCACGACGACTGCTACGAATTTTTGGAAGAACGGGAGCTTCGTTGAATGTGTACTATGGGAAATCATCGGCGCTTGTGTTGATACTAAGCCAAGAGGCATCGAAGCAACTTGCATTGTCATTGGAGACAGGGGACAACCCCGCATAAGCTCACGTTCCCAGTGCAAGCAACAACAATGAGGCTATAGTTGTACGTGTTTACGAGTACAATCGAGATGGAGCTGTGTGTCGAGTGGGGGAGCACCAACACCGCTGGCACATCGATGTTCATGATGTGAAAATTTCCACACATATATAAAGTGTGAAGTTTAGAACATGATGGGATATGGGGATGGGGCATTTATGGCTTAAATGGGCAGGGCATTTATGACTTAAATGGGTGGGGCATTTATGGCTCAAATGGGTGGGACAGTTATGGCAAAGTAAGTTATTGTTTTTTGGAAGATATGCTCAAAAAATGCTGGTCTTCAGGGGAGTACCCTTTCCGGTCCTCGCATGACCACGGGTTTCGGTCCCTTTGAACTCCCGACCCGTGGCCTACTACAGAAAGGGCGGGACCACTCCCCGCCTAAGGCTTGCTTTGAGTGAGGAGCCCAGCTCTCGGTTGGCATTCACAGAGCTATGAATATTCTAGTTACCAAGCAAATCGGGGGTGGGGCTCAATGGGTGGAGTTAGTTATCACAACATTAACTAGCGAACCAACGCACTGATTGTTGTAGAGTCGTCTCTCGTCTTAGTGGGGCATCTGGGAGGCTTGTTCGGTGGTAGGCATTTCTGTAACGAAGATTCTTTCGCTGGACATTCGGGTCTGTGCTGTGGCAACTGCTCACGGTGAGTATATTAGTAGTTTGTGTGTGAGCGCGGTCGGCGGGCTTTAAATGGGGGCGTACTTCTCTTAGTAACGGCGTACTTATCCTAGTAACGGCATCTTTACGCTAGTTATGGCGTGTGCTTTGCTATAGTAACGGTACGCCTAGGGGTATAGTCGGTTCCGTAAGGCTGAGCTATGGCTAGGGTTGGGCTGGGTCTTGTTCGGTGTTATCTGTGAGGCTCTCTCACGGGTTCAAATAGATCTACACTGTTTGGTAACTCATCCCTTATATTAAGGGGAAAAACTGTGTACCCCATACACAGTTTTTTCCCTTATTATTAAGGGAAAAAACTGTGTCTGGGTTATTTGAAACACAGCTGCTGCATCCCTTATATAAAGGAAAAAAACTGTGTACCCCCACACAAAATGTTCCCTTATTATTAAGGGAAAAAACTGTGTACCCCCACACAGAATTTCCCCTTATTCTTAAGGGGAAAAACTGTGTACCCCCACACAAAATGTTCCCTTATATAAAGGGAAAAAACTGTGTACCCCCACACAGAATTTCCCCTTATTCTTAAGGGGAAAAACTGTGTCCCCCCACACAGAATGTTCCCTTATTATTAAGGGAAAAAACTGTGTACCCCCACACAAAAACTGTGTCCAGGCACTCTCAGTATCTATGGGGAAATACACTGCAGTTATCATGCGTAATTAACTAAGTATCACATCGGTCAACTGTCCCGGGAACAGTATCACTTCACACATCTCATTTCTGGTGTCAAAAATTGAACTTTGTCAGAAGGAAATCATTCAAGTTTTGTGAAGTGTTCGAAGATTTTCAATAAGAAAGTGAGAGGTGCATCTGACTAAGGCAGGCAGATTAACAGAGATCAGGCAGAAGTTGACTCAGGCGATGATTTCATCAGTGGATTCAGCCTGAAACCAAAGCCATGGACAGTTCAGGTAAGTGTTAAATTTGTTATATTCCATATATGCCTGACCAATGCCTTACTAAACTTCTAGTAAATATAACTCACTTCTTTTGTATGCAGAACTGTGTGACTACTGCCTGTTACCTGCTCAAGTACACTGCACTGAATGTGGGCATGGCTACTGTCTCAAGTGTAGTAGCCAGAGACACCAGCACCCTGCCAGAAAATCTCACAATATTACATCGTTGATCAGTGAGTCAAGTTTTGAGCAGGAAGAAGAACATGTGACAGCTTCACAGCAAGGTATGTTAATTAGTTGCAGTCCTTTCTTTCCACCTAGTTTACATACATATATATAGTGTGTTCCCAAACGTGGTTGCAAGGTAAAAACATTTTCACTTTCACATTCCTGTTTACAGAAGAGAGAAATACACAGCTGCTTGGGTTGCTAGTGAAAAACTTTGGCTTGACCACATTCAAGAACTGGCAACTAGAAGCCATCAAGACAGTCATCAAGGGCAGGAATGCTCTCATCATCCAACCGACTGGAAGTGGGAAAAGTCTGTGCTTCTCTTTCCCACCCTTTGCGACTCAGAAGCTATCCATAGTCATAACCCCCACAATCAGCCTTATGGCTGATCAAGTCAAAAGCTTGATGGAGCATGGCATCAGTGCGGCACATCTAGGTGGGGGAAAGAAAGATTTTGAAGTGCTTCCTGGCCTCCAGTCTGGGAAGTATCAGGTCCTTTTTGTAACACCAGAGAAGCTTCTTATGCCGAATGGTCAACCATACCAACATTTTGTCACCTTGGCATCTATGGGCAAGATTGGCCTGCTTGCAATTGATGAAGCTCACCTCGTGATAAGCTGGTCTTCATTCAGGTCAGTTTTGTGATGTATTAATTATTAATTTTGTGTCATATGTTTTGAGTTTCTGTGCATCTGTGCATATTATTCTATCTACTCAAATGCTCATATAGGAAGTCTTTTGACCACATGTGGCATCTGCCAAAGTTCTTCCCCAACATTCCATTGATGGCCCTGACAGCTACGGCAACCCCTGCTGCAAAGGAGATGCTGCGTGACCTACTGGGCAGGGATTGCATTACCCTCGAGTCCAGCGTCAACAGACCAAACATCTACTTGGAGGCTCATGATCTAAAACTACCCCAGAACGACCCAAAACACGGTTAGTTTGCCATTGCCATTCACACATACCATGGCCCCATGCCACTGTCCTCACTTACTTTACACTTGTGTTTGATCATGAGAGTATAATTGATTGCTACTTGTTTCAGGCAAGAATCGTCATGCAAGACTAGCAATTGTGGTGCAGCAGTACGTTGGGCAAACCAAGGCAATGATCTACCTTGACTTCATTGACGATGTGAATGGGCTTACAATTGCACTGAGGGAAAAAGGAGTCCAGAGTGCAGCTTATCATGGAGACAAAATGTCTACACATGACAAAGCCAAAGTCATTGATAACTGGAAGGATGGAACGATCCAAGTGGTTGTTTGCACAAAGGCATTCGGGATGGGGATCAACCAGCCAGATGTGGAGACAGTAGTGAGAGTGGGTTGTCCCCAGAGCATCGAAGACATGATCCAAGAGTTTGGAAGAGCTGGCCGAGATGGCCGTCCTGCAAGAGGTCAGCATACGGGTAACCTTCAGCTGTTATACATCTCTAATTTAAAAGAGTTGTGGAATTCATTTTTACTACAGGAATTCTGCTCTATGAGGAGAAAGACATCCAACATGCAAGCTTCTGGGCGCAAAACAGAGAAGATGCTGTTCTCAGTAGCTTCACTGAGTCATGGAAGTAAGTGCCTGATGTTAACCATGTAGTACTCAGTGCCTTAATGTAGTCCAGCTGGCCTGTGATAACAATTCCCTGAAACTGTCCTTATGAACTCATAGGTATGCCTACTCTCACTTAATTGGGAGGTGTCGTAGGCAGGTCATACTGGAGTATTTCCAGGAGGATTCTTCCAGTGACTGTGAGCAGGAAAGATGCTGTGACATTTGTGACAATCAGGTGACAGTGGCTGACATGCAATCTGAGATCAACTGTATTCTGAAGGCAGTGACAGAATATCCTGGAAAAGGAGAGAAGAAGGTATGTACCATGGGAGAGTCCAAAAAATATTTTTATCTCTTTATCCAATGAAGGCAACTTAGTGGGTCATACAATGGTGACTTTATTAGAATGTCTATTGTATACAGTGTAATGAAGAAAGGAATACACAGTACACATTATGTACATGCATGTCACCTTCACTGTACATGTAGCTTGCTGAGTGGATAAAGGGCTCTAACCGCCAACACAGTGGCCACTCTATCCTTGACGCTGACCATGGAACATTTGGTATTGGGCGCCAATTCTCGCACTCTGTGGAAAATTGGAGAGTACTCATTCGCCAAGCATGGCTTCTTGGTCTTCTTGATCGCAAAATGCTCATTGGAGGAGGGGAACGGCTAGCTCGTAGCATGGTTTTCAACTCATTCTATGGAAATGGCACTCTCTCCGCACAGTCTCCAATCCTCCTTCCTTCTCCTCGGCCCTCTGGCTCTCATGCCATTACAGTGCGTTCCACATCTACATGTTCAGCATCAACCAAGCGCAACAGCAAAGGTGTCCAAGCCTTACCGATGATTAGGAAACTCATGAGTGCTCGCAGAAACTGGTTTCCAATTTCCTCAGCAATTGATTACCATTTTCCAGGACAGTTTCACCACAATCATCCACAGAGAATGGGATATTGTGATGACATAACCTCACTTGGGCACTATGTGGCATCTGATCCAGATTTCCTATTCAATGACATTCAGCTAGGCAAGGGGAAATGTAGGGGCTGGAATCAGGTCACAGTTACAATTGGTGGTGATGAGAATGGCACAGAAGAGTCCCTAAAGGTGCGCTACAAGATTGCCCCCTGTAATGGCGTCAAGTTGTGTGGTATGCACCACGAAGGATGTAGCTTTGTTGCGGCCACAAGAGAATTTCGCAAATGTCCAGAGCATCCAAATGCAGCTCTGATAAAAACAGACGGATGTCCAGTCGAATTTGTTTACATTCGCCCCGCTTCTAGTGACGACAACCGACGTTGGCTTACTGGCATTGATCGACATTCGGACATGCATTCTGACAACCTTCATTCACATCCTCTCAATGCACCAAGCAAGATTCCTACGAAAGTGGAGTCAGACATTCGAGATGCTGTTGCAGCTAACCCCCAGCTCAAAGCAAAAGAAGTAATGAGAGGTAAGTATTGTGGGAGTTATAAGTACACATATTTTTTTCTTTTGTAAGGATAAACAATGCCGTTGCTGATTATGACTTAACATCTCTACCCAGGAAAAGGAATTGACTACATGCCAGGGGCCATATCTCTAGCCGCTACCCACCCAGGAAAAATCAAGAATATCATACAGTCTGCCAGGAGTGAGACTAGTGGTCCAGCTGAAGCCTGTATACTGGACTTTGACAAGAGAGTTGCTGACAAGCATGATAGTGCCATGCAGAAAGTGGCAAGCACTGAAAGTGAACATCTTGATGCATATCACAGCCTAGCCCGTCCTTACCGTCGAGGATACCACCTTTCCCCTGAGCTATCTTGGGTCTTGACAATGAGTCCTCTCCAAGCGCAGGTGAACAGAAGTTTGATATCCACTAATTAAACCCTGTCCTATTTCAGATGCCACTTTCAGATCTACGTATATTCATTTCCTGATCGTCTAAGTGTGTTACACGTTAACCATACACAGGTATTTGCAGAAGCTGATTTTCTTGAGCTCGATGCCATCTATCATGCTGCCTCAGAGATGGAGTATCTGATTAATGCAGTAACTTTCAACTATACTACAATGCACTGTAAGTTAAATATACAAGCAATGTTAATCGTTAGATCACACCATGTACCTGTACAGTGCTCTGGATAATAGTCTCATTCCCAAGCTCCCATTTACTTCTTTAGGGATGGTGGTTGCTCGTGTTAGAATCAGCAAGCTGACAAGTGAAGCTTACAGAGAAGCCTTCGGGGCAATGTTTTCCACCGTAAAGGCTGATCATCCCAAGTTCACGGTTGGCAAAACACTGTATGGTGTGATAGTTGACTGGTCCGATGCCCAAATCAGAGGGTTGAAAGAGGCAGTTGGTTCAGAGCTGGCTATGGAGATAATCAAGGGCTGCCAGGTTTGTTGGTAACTTTCACTGCATTCACTCCATGTTTAGTCCTTGCAGCAGTTACAGCATAATAGCCAGGGATTTATAAAAATATCAGGGAAATAGATGGAATCTCAGCCAGAATTCTTTAAAAGGGAACTGCTACCTTGTGACTTCATCTATAGGTACATTTTATGCGATCTGTCAAGCGGGTCAGTAAGCAGCTGAATAAATCCAGTGAAGCACGACAACTTTTCACAACTCTTGGGTATGCCATCCTCTCCTGCAAGAGTGAAGACGGGGTTAAAACCTTGTTTGATGTCCTCCATGGAGCAAGAAAGATTGAGGAGGCACTGGAATTCATCCCTGAAAATAAGAGGTCCGTCATCAGGGAGTATGCTTCCAAGCATAAAGCAGAGGCCTGGAAGCCTGCAACACACTGGTGCCAATGGTGGATGCGTCCTTGTCACCTTCGTAAGTCATAATATTTTGCTACTTGGATGATTATTGCTCTAGAGCACTAACTACGTAGTAGTCAAAAGGTAGCTAGAACTACCAAGTCACAATAACAGTTAATTGGTTTTATTTCCTCCAGAGATGCTCTCGGGTATGTTTAGTAAGATGGGAAGCTCACTGTTTGCTAGCCTTCCGACTTCCACCAATGCTGTTGAAGCCCACAACAGAATTTCAAAATCCTCAACTCCTGAGCCGCTGAACATAGCAATGCTGATGACCTACAAAGAAGACATGCTTGCTGCATTAGAGCATCTTGCTTGCCTCAAAGGGATCTCTACATCGTATGAAGATCGGTCTCTGGAAGCGCAGAAGAAGCGGGCCTCTAAGCAGAATGAGGCACGCTGAAAGCGAAGAGCTAGAGAAGTTGATGATGCTGAGGGTCCACCTGACAAGCAGTGTGATTTTCAAGGTATGTATGTATGCATAAAATGTATATGATAGTTACATTCTCCAGACAGATCAGAAAGAGCCCAAAGGGCAAACGCTGATCTGTCTGGGGAATGTAACTCATTAATTGGATGTTAGTTACTCTTAGCAACTCACTGCTACACCCATTATCACCTCCACCCATTCTACTTCGTGTTATTCAAGTTCAAATAGTTGGTTGCTAAGCAACATCCAACAAGTGTGTATATGCATAAAATGTATACATAGTAGTACTATATACATAGTGTTGTCCTCTGGCCTTCATGTGCTAAAAGTATACACTGTATGACTGTACATGAATACTTTTTCGTACCTTATAGATGACACCAAGAAGGGAAGGAAGCGGAGGAAGCTTAATGTGGCTAATGAGAAAGAGAATTCGGATGTATCAAAGCCACAAGACAAATCGCAGATTGAGTCAAAGTCCTCTAACTCTGATTCTTCTAAGATCAACATCAAAGCTAAGAGATTGGCCCTACAACTACGACAGAAGAACAGCATCAAGAAGACACCAACTGACATCATTGATGCTGATGCACACATCCCCAAGGATGTCAAACCACTACAGCCGTGGGTAGTTGGTCTGTCTCAGGATGATCGAAGGCTGGTAACAGAAGGAGAATGGCTTAACGATAAGCTTATAACTGCTTTTCTGAAGTTGCTTAAGCAACAGCTTCCTCACCTTTCTGGTCTTCAAGATGTCTCCCTGGGCCAGACTCTCAGCTTTGAAATTGAGTTCGCTGAGTTTGTCCAAGTCCTCCACACAGGTTCTGGTCACTGGGTGACAGTTTCCACTATTGGTTGTGCCCCGGGAGAGGTAGACATTTTTGACAGCCTTCCACCAGCTCCAACCTGTGACCTCAAGTGGCAGATTGCGGCACTACTGGCCACTCCTCTCAAGTGCATAACTTTAAGGTGAATAGTTACTGTCACTCTATTTCAAGAAAATATGTTTATGTATTGCTTTTCTTGTGCAGGTACATTGAAATGGTGATCCAGAATGGAACTGCGGACTGTGGACTGTTCGCTCTAGCATCAGCCACAGCACTAGCCAATGGAGAGGAGCCAGGCAGCTTTGTCTTTGATCAGGAGCAGATGCGACCCCACCTGATCAGGTGCCTTGAAACAGGAAAAGCAGAGCGATTTGCCGTCAAGAAATCTCGAAGAAAACTGAAGAAAATAAAGTCCACTGTAAAGGTCCCTGTATTTTGCACTTGCCGTATGCCTAAAAGGTCTGATTGCGCCATGATAGAGTGTTCCGTTTGTAGGGAGTTGTTTCATGTGGACATTTGTGTTGATGTGAACACCTGTGTTTTTGACCGCAGTACTAAGTGGCTATGTACTTCTTGCCAGTTAAAACATGTAAAGTGATGTGCAAACGCTGATCTGTCTGGGGAATGTAACTCATTAATTGGATGTTAGTTACTCTTAGCAACTCACTGCTACACCCATTATCACCTCCACCCATTCTACTTCGTGTTATTCAAGTTCAAATAGTTGGTTGCTAAGCAACATCCAACAAGTGTGTATATGCATAAAATGTATACATAGTAGTACTATATACATAGTGTTGTCCTCTGGCCTTCATGTGCTAAAAGTATACACTGTATGACTGTACATGAATACTTTTTCGTACCTTATAGATGACACCAAGAAGGGAAGGAAGCGGAGGAAGCTTAATGTGGCTAATGAGAAAGAGAATTCGGATGTATCAAAGCCACAAGACAAATCGCAGATTGAGTCAAAGTCCTCTAACTCTGATTCTTCTAAGATCAACATCAAAGCTAAGAGATTGGCCCTACAACTACGACAGAAGAACAGCATCAAGAAGACACCAACTGACATCATTGATGTACTTCTTGCCAGTTAAAACATGTAAAGTGATGTGCATAACTTTTACGATTCTATTCCATGTGTCATTATGCAGCTTTCATAACAGTTTCTTACTCAGTGAAAACTGAACAATGCCTTTAATTTTGCATGTGATTGTAATTATGTGTGTGGGCGTCCCTTGTCCCCTTAATTCTGTGTGGGGGTACACAGTTTTTTCCCTTTATATAAGGGAACATTCTGTGTGGGGGTACACAGTTTTTTCCCTTTATATAAGGGAACATTCTGTGTGGGGGTACACAGTTTTTCCCTTTATATAAGGGAACATTCTGTGTGGGGGTACACAGTTTTTTCCCTTAATAATAAGGGAACATTCTGTGTGGGGGTACACAGATTTTTCCCTTAATAATAAGGGAACATTTTGTGTGGGGGTACACAGTTTTTTCCCTTTATATAAGGGATGCAGCAGCTGTGTTTCAAATAACCCAGGCACAGTTTTTTCCCTTAATAATAAGGGAAAAAACTGTGTATGGGGTACACAGTTTTTCCCCTTAATATAAGGAATAGTTCGCTAAATAGTGTCATCTTCTACCAAACCCTCTCTCACACTAGACTTACTGATGTGAGGCTCACTCACAGTTTTGCTATGGGTCTGAGGCTCACTCAAATTAACATTACAAGTGTGAGGCTCTCTTACACTTGACTTACTACTGTGAGGCTCTCTCACACTTGACTTACTACTGTGAGGCTCTCTCACAGTTACGGTATGGGTCTGAGGCTCACTCAAATTAACATAATGAGTGTGAGGCTCTCTCACACTTGACTTACTACTGTGAGGCTCTCTCACAGTTACGGTATGGGTCTGAGGCTCACTCAAATTAACATAATGAGTGTGAGGCTCTCTCACACTTGACTTACTACTGTGAGGCTCTCTCACAGTTACGGTATGGGTCTGAGGCTCACTCAAATTAACATTACAAGTGTGAGGCTCTCTTACACTTGACTTACTACTGTGAGGCTCTCTCACACTTGACTTACTACTGTGAGGCTCTCTCACAGTTACGGTATGGGTCTGAGGCTCACTCAAATTAACATAATGAGTGTGAGGCTCTCTCACACTTGACTTACTACTGTGAGGCTCTCTCACAGTTACGGTATGGGTCTGAGGCTCACTCAAATTAACATTATGAGTGTGAGGTTCTCTCACACTTGACTTACTACTGTGAGGCTCTCTCACAGTTACGGTATGGGTCTGAGGCTCACTCAAATTAACATAATGAGTGTGAGGCTCTCTCACACTTGACTTACTACTGTGAGGCTCTCTCACAGTTACGGTATGGGTCTGAGGCTCACTCAAATTAACATAATGAGTGTGAGGTTCTCTCACACTTGACTTACTACTGTGAGGCTCTCTCACAGTTACGGTATGGGTCTGAGGCTCACTCAAATTAACATAATGAGTGTGAGGTTCTCTCACACTTGACTTACTACTGTGAGGCTCTCTCACAGTTACGGTATGGGTCTGAGGCTCACTCAAATTAACATAATGAGTGTGAGGCTCTCTCACACTTGACTTACTACTGTGAGGCTCTCTCACAGTTACGGTATGGGTCTGAGGCTCACTCAAATTAACATAATGAGTGTGAGGCTCTCTCACACTTGACTTACTGCTGTGAGGCTCTCTCACAGTTACGGTATGGGTCTGAGGCTCACTCAAATTAACATAATGAGTGTGAGGTTCTCTCACACTTGACTTACTACTGTGAGGCTCTCTCACAGTTACGGTATGGGTCTGAGGCTCACTCAAATTAACATAATGAGTGTGAGGTTCTCTCACACTTGACTTACTACTGTGAGGCTCTCTCACAGTTACGGTATGGGTCTGAGGCTCACTCAAATTAACATAATGAGTGTGAGGTTCTCTCACACTTGACTTACTACTGTGAGGCTCTCTCACAGTTACGGTATGGGTCTGAGGCTCACTCAAATTAACATTATGAGTGTGAGGCTCTCTCACACTTGACTTACTACTGTGAGGCTCTCTCACAGTTACGGTATGGGTCTGAGGCTCACTCAAATTAACATAATGAGTGTGAGGCTCTCTCACACTTGACTTACTACTGTGAGGCTCTCTCACAGTTACGGTATGGGTCTGAGGCTCACTCAAATTAACATAATGAGTGTGAGGCTCTCTCACACTTGACTTACTGCTGTGAGGCTCACTCACAGCCGGTTGCGTTACATTATAAGACATTACTGGTCGTAAGATGTTTTTGAGTTTTGGAAGGCTCACTTGTGACTAAGTTGTAACAGTAAGCTCAGATACTGGAACCACTCTATGTGCATGCTGTAGGTTTCTCTACGGGCTGGGTCAGGGGATGTGTTAGGATAAGGGCTTTATTATACTTTATATACACGTGTGTATATATGTGGAGATGGATAAAGACGGGGTCTTTTGACTACAGCTGTGCTTCCTCTCGCAATTGAATACACTGTGGTAGCTAAGTGGAGATCCCCTGCGGACGGGGTTGCGGGCCTGGGTGGGTTGACTGTACAAGCACATTGCCTGAGTGGATATTCTCACTATCCACCACCTCAGCCTCTGGCTCAATTAGCTTGAACTGAGGGGCTATCCTATGGTTAACATTGGAAAATGGGAATGGGGCTGGGACAAGAAATTATTAGTGGAGAGATATTCCTACATGCACAGTGAGAAGGTCTAGCCTTGTGCTTAATGTTATGCTGTTCAGGTCTGGGGTGTGCCTAAGGTGTTATGGTTGTTAGAACACGTGCGTCTTCGGGTGGATCCATTGAAGGATGCCGCGGGTTCCCCATTCCCCATTTGGCAAGGCCGACAGACTTTATCTGTACCTGCATGTTCAGGACCAAAATCTCACTAAAAGCATGCCCAGAAGATGCTTGATGCGGGGCGTTTACACAAGGGAAAAATGCCTATGTAAGGGTTAAAGAGGGGGGAGAGTGTTTGCTCAAAGGAGGCGTATTTTCGGAAACTTACGGTATACAAAGTCTCTGCATCTTTTCTCACCAGAGCAACTGCAGGGGCTAGGGCTTTGTATACAAGAAAAGAAAAACATTAAAAATGTAAAAAGATGACTGTAGTGTGGAAAAGATGCAGGGATGAGGCTTCGTATATTTACCTTCACTTCTACCTCATCCCTACCTTGTTTGCATACTTTTTGGATTATCATCCCAACATCGTTTTAAGATAAAAGTGGGAGGTGGTATGGGCCAAGGTCCTACAACTGAGATGACCCATACAACTGGGGGTATATCCTAGCCTCGTCCCCAGGCTCCTTCCCATTTTTCTGGGTAGGAGCCTGGGGACGAGGCTGGGATACTCAATTCATTGTTAAGTTCATAAATTGATTTTGCAATGGCTCATTAGCCTCGTTCCCAGGTCTTCCCACCGTCCAGTTTTTGATCACTTGCAGTATGCAAAAACGGAGGGGGGAAAGCCTGGTCCATTTTATCATGTGAATGACGTCAGTGTCTACCTAAGTAGATAGAGGGGGGGGAGGGATCCCCTATCGAAAGAACAAGCTTGAGGTCTTATCTTGTAGTTTCTGCCCCAAGTGCTGGAGTTTCGAACGTTCGTGAAGCAAAAACGTACCACTCCTGGTTCAAAATGAAGAACGCCTGCGCGAAATGCGTTCTTTCAATCAGGGACTCCTCCCCCCCTCTGTCTGCTTGGGTAGATACTGAGGACATTCATGTGATAAAATGGACCAGGCCTTCCCCCTCCGTTTTTGCATGCTGCAAGTGATCAAAAACTGGATGGTGGGAAGATCTGGGAACGAGGCTAATGGTTCATCAGGTCTGATGAAGATGATCATATTATCTCTGAAATTTCGTATTGTGAGCCGTGAATGGTGAAGTCCAAAAAAGAATCTATAGAATTTACAAACTGCTACATGTGCCGTAACTCCCAAGTTGCATATAGTACCATAAGCTCACACTAACATGTCTCCTTCGATCAAACACCCTCCTCCCCCCTCTTAACCCCAAGCATGTATTTTTCACTCATTTAAAAGCCTTTGTGAACATCTACACACATGGAACCAATAGTCTAGTTCACAGGCCACTGCCCAGGTTTTTATCACTTGTGGTACAAACTTACACAGGTTACCCCCTGTCACCACTCACTATGCAAGTTACTTTGTGATGCCTTTCAGTTTAGTGTCAACCCAGGCGCTGCTGATTCACCATAATACTTGACCAGCAGTATGCTGAACCAGGCACATACAGTCAAGGCTAATTGAATATTCAAGTAAATGTCTCCTCCCCACTTCAGACTCAAGGTAGTGCACAAAAGAGGGATGTATTAGCACGAGCTCATGGTAGTACAAATTTATCAACACCAATGAGCTAAGGAACTACAAACTTACCAACTGTAAGTTTAGCCTCTTGTGAAGGGATTCCACTCTTTTCAACTGGATTCGTCACAACACATCTGTAGCGACCTTTGTCACTTTCCTGCACATGTCGAATTCGAAGGGTGCTGGTGCTGTGAGTCCAGAGGGAAGAGAACCGAGGATCATTGCTGTCAATGTCTGCACCATCTTTTTGCCATTGAAACTGAAGGTTATTTCCTGTGGCTTCAACAGTGAAGGTTATGTCTGCTCCAGTAGATACTGATTGGCTCTTGGGATGCTGTGTGATCTGAGGGAAATCAACTGCAAACAAACAGGATTATAATACAAACAAATTAGGGTATATCCAAATTGATTTTGCAATGGTTCATCAGGTCTGATGAAGATGATCATACTACTGTAGATCGGGAAATGTTCACGTTAAAAATAATTTGCATGAAAAATTTTCGTGATGTTAAATTTTCACGGTTCAATTGATCCGCAAATTTTTTTTTTAACGGTTGACGGTTACAACATGGACGAGCGCCTGGAGCGTTCCTAGCGTTTAGTCTACTACCAGGTATTGGGAGAGCCAGCAATCGCTGGCTGTAACGCTGTGGCGGTCAGGAGTTGTCGTTGATCGGACATTTATATACCTCCGGAGATGTGGACGTGCACGCACGCTTATTCATTGATCATCGCCACATAAATGTTTTTATTCGTGTGTTAAATTTTCGCTGTTGGTCTCAACCACAAAATTATTTTAACAGCAAATTTTCCTAATCTACGGTATCTCTGAAATGTTGCATTGCAAACTATGAATGGTGAAGTCCCCAAAAATAATATATAGAATTTACAAACTGCTACATGTGCCATGATTCTCAAGTTGCATATACCAAGCTCGCACTAATACACCCCCTTCGATCAAACACCCTCCTCACCCCTCTTTAACCCCCACGTTTTTACACCTGCACTTTTACTCATTTAAATGCCCAATGGTGAGCATCTTCTTGGCGTGCCTTTAGTAAGTTTTGAGTTTAGCCTAGTCATTGTGAATATCTACACACACAGAATCAATAGCCTTGCTCACAGGTTTTCTGGTACAAACTTACGCAGGTTATCCCCTGTCACCGCTCACTATGCAAGTTACTTTATGATGCCTTTCAGCTTAGTACTAGGGCTGGAACGGATACCTGATTATCCGGTTAATTATCTGCTACACTAAATATCCGGATTCAATAATAGTATCCGGAACTTGCTCATGTGATCATGAGCGGTTGCAAAAGAAGGCGAACTAGCCCTCTCTGGGACTATTTTAGAAGGCAGGAGGACGGCAAAATAACTTGCAACATTTGTAAGAAAGACTTGGCTGATGGCGGAGGAACTACGAACTTGCAGAAACATCTCAGAGCAAAGCACGTGGACGAAGCCAAGAAATGTTTCGGTGAAGCTGACACCAAGCAGCCACTGATGTCGTCTCGACGTTCACTGACGCTCAAAGATGCTCTTCTGCTTGTGCCACTCAGATCACCGAGCTGATTACTGAGATGGTAGGCTGTGACTTACGCCCTCTTAGTGTGGTCGAGGGAGACGGCTTTCGCCAGTTGTTAAACTACATCGAACCGAACTACCGGTACCTTCGAGGCCCCACCTTCAGTTGTGTAAACTGTTAATTGTGACCTTTCTGCTCTTATGTAAACCATGCCATTGAGTGTGCACGTAATCAAGAAGAACTGGATGTTTTACTCATTTAGCTTATAGGTTATCCGGATAGCAGTTTAGTTCCAGCCCTACTTAGTACCAACCCAGGCGCTGCTGATTCACCATAGTACCGACCAGCAGTATGCTGAACCAGGCACATATACAATGTAGTCAAGATTAATTGAATATTCAAGTAAACGTCTCCTCCCCACTTCAGACTCAAGGTAGTGCACAAAAGGAGGGTGCATTAGCACGAGCTCATGGTAGCACAAATTCATCAATAGCAATGAGCTAAGGAACTATATACAAACTTACAAACTGAAAGTTTAGCCTCTTGTGAAGGCTTTCCACTCTTTTCAACTGGATTCTTCACGAGACATCTGTAGTGACCTTTGTCACTTTCCTGCACATGTCGAATTTGAAGGGTGCTGGTGCTGTCAGTCTGGTGGGAAAAGAACCGAGGATCATTTCTGTCAATGTCTGCACCATCTTTCTGCCACTGGAACTGAAGGTTATTTCCTGTGGCTTCAACAGCGAAGATCATGTATGCTCCAGTAGCTACTGATTGGCTGTTGGGATGCTGTGTGATCTTAGGGGGACCAACTGTGAGAAGGAAAAGGAATCATATATTTAACAGGAGACTCCATTAATACCTTAAATAGGACAAAATTTTAGCCCTGTTCCTTGGCTTCCCTGCCACAAAACAGTCGGAGGAGGAGCACTTGTTATGAAACTGAGAATGTAGTGGAACATAAGTAAACTAAAATGTGTCACTGGTACACATGATCTCAGTGCTGGTCAACCTACACATATTTTAGGGGTAGCTAAACTCACATGGCTATAAATAATGGAGCTTATATACATATAATATCTGCAATCAATATCTCAGTACAATGGCTGGAGGACACACCACACAAAAGCAGCAAGCTATTTTATTAGCCATGATAGTAATTTCCTATACAATTGGTGTGAAAGTTTGGAGGAGCTGACCTAGCTCCAAAAGAGGCATATGTAGCAGTAATCACAGTATATCATGTAAGTCAGCCATTAAGTGAAGTACCATCAAGTGATTAGGTTAAGTAAAAAGAAGCCCACTCCCTTTTTTGAATTGCAAAGGGGCATTTTTTCTCTCAAAAGTACACCCACCTATTCATACTGTAGTAAATGCTGTTATGTAGAATATGGGCAAAGAGCATTGGAGAGGCAGTACAGTAAAAGAGGTGGGAGTAACAAAGAAGCAACTCATGATCTAATCTAAAAAAATCCTTGAATTACTTAATTAGCTTGTGTTTCATTAGAATAAGTACAGTAGTTTATGCATGGTTTCAAAGTTGTTGGTCTTTATACTAGGCCTGGAAAAGCATGGTACATGGGCAGATCAAAGGCACTGGGTGGCAACTTTCTATTTGATACACTCTTTTGGATATTGTCTCTGTACAAAGTTAGTTCTATCAATGTACAAATGGGCGGAGCTGTACTACAAGCCGGTTGGAGCCAGTCAAATTGGGTAGCCAGATGTAGTAGCTACATGCCTTCATATAGCTATCAAAAAGGTAAGCAGTAGTTACTACAATGGTAACACTATAAAGCTTACGATAATTAATAACTAATCTAGTACAGACACAGTGCTTGACAAAGCACAACGTATTGTCAACTACTAGTAAGATGCTGAATCATCCTGGGGCGAGCCTGAGCGAGTAGCAAATTGCATTTGGAATACCCACACAGACATGCAGCTATTCGTCCAGCCAGACTACTATGGCTACAAGAGCATCGGCTAAGCTTCACAGTCAAACCATGAGCTAGCAGGGGAATCCATGATGCTATGTATGAGCAGTCATCCCAGGCGCGTACCTGAAGCCAGCGTGCAGCCTGCCTTGTCACGCGATCGTCAGACTCGTACCATGGTTCAGAAAGTAAGTTGCCATGCGTGCTGCCAATGCATTCAACTTGAATAGTCTTCGCTCTCATTCTGTTTCACACCGACCCTGCTGTCTGGCAGTAGCCCTTCACGCTTGTTCTCAAGGCTTAGCTGAAGTACATGTCGGCGTGGAAATATTTGAATGCGCTGATTTAAAATTTCCGGTAAGTGGTCGGTCCAAGCATAGCCAGATACACACACGCATGTGCAATGCAGTCACGCTAGTGTGGGGCTCGCTCAGGCTCGCCCCAACTACACTCTTGTGACAAGCATGTTAAGAAGTGGGTACTTTCATGAATATTAAAGTCATAGCCAAGATCAAAATCCAAAATTTTCACCAACTTGGCTCCCAGAAAGTTCGATCCCACTGCAATTGAAAGCTTAACTTACAGTAATTAACTTGCTGACCCCTTGACGAATGCTGTAGCTACTTGATTATTCAATGAAAGTTTTCCTTTCGGCTGTGCGCAAAGCCAGTAGCTAAACACAAAGCACCTCAAGCAGTCAAAACAACACTAAAATTCAGACTAAAGACCAATCTAAGCTGTACTCTAAGCCACCCACATCCTTTTCCAAGTGTTTTTTCACGAGAAGGTAGCTTGAGAGACTACCCTTTGAGATGTTGACCAAATGTCAAAGCACATGAAGATTTTTGCAAACCCACACCCTTGTGAAGGCCAATTTTTGGAGAAAAAAGTGTTTTTCATCACTTAAATGACACATGTCCTCAGTCAACAAATGTAGTCATGTGACTGTAGAACTAACCATGCAGTACTCCTACTTGAATCAGAGTCACTCATACTGCTGCTTCTGCTGTGGATCATTCTTCATCTAACTAAGCAAATGTTCTAGCATCCAGTCCTTGGATGGAAAATACCAGGAAAGGCTTCAAATCCACACAAAAACACAATCACTACCCACCCTGTCTATCTAGGTATGTATCAGTTATGAGATTTACTAAAATCTCCTCATGTTGATGTGCATGGAGAGTAAGTTGTGTTGTGGGTTGCTGCAACGCAATTGCTACTGAGCATGGTAGACTTGAATGCAGAAGCTGTGGAATGCACAAGCAGTGCTGAGTCTGTATGGAACGTGGCAGATATCTTGTATGCAGGAAGGCTGGTGAGTGAGCAGTAGTGAGTGGCTTGTTCGTTTATTTAGTGGGTTTGAATAGGCTAATGTACATGTTGAGAGTTTTGTGGTGTGCATACTTGCCAAAATGGCACAAGATGTAGGGATGGTGTGAAAGTGTTGTGGTGTCATTCCCATCTTGTTTGCCTGGTTTTTGAGGGTCCCATCCCTACATGTGCTTGTTTTCGGGGTTTTTTTGTGACTTCTTCCTGTAGTTTTTTTTTTTAGGAATAGTAAGAGAGAAGAGAGGTGGGATGGGAGGCCGAGGGGAAAATGCATGGTCTGTAAAGTAAAAAAGTATACAACTTTGTTGTTCACAAGGAACCACGAAAGATTGTCGTAAACATCCGAACATCAAACTTCTTTATTTAGGTTAGACACCAAACCATAGGAATCTATGGGATTTAGAAGCCCAAGATATAATACCTAAGTGCGAAGCGTGCATTTTATGAGGCATTATAAATCCCGTGGATCCCTACACTGCGGTGTCAAACCGATTTAGACCATAGCTACTTACCGTCAAACTGTTACTGCAATGGTGTCTTACAACTCGGTATTACGTGACCTCTGTGAGGATGAAGTCTACAGAGAGTTTTCTGTGAACCCAATAGTAGTCCATGTGAATTGGGAGCAACTGAGCAACCGCCTGCTTCAGCAGCTGCCTCCTCTAGTGCAGGAGTTTTGAATGAAGCCAATGTTAACTCACTGCTACTAGCTGCACTAAAGCAGTTCAAGGACCAAGCTACCGATCGGCTGCTACTCTTTGCATTGGAGGGATATGAAGACTTAGGCATAACACAAAAGGAGGATACTAAAAAGACACCAGCCAAAATGTCAACTTTAAGTAAACCCTATTTGCAAAGACGTACGATATAAATTTTGTTGTAAATGACCATAACAAGCAAATTTGAAATTTGAAAATGAAAAATTGAATATCAGTGGCTAGTGTTCTAAGTTGCCAGCTGGTGTTCTAAGTTGCCAGCTGGTGTTCTAAGTATTAGGTACCTAGTGTCTAGGTGAGTTACAGGTCTAGCCATTGACCAATCAGGTTCCAGAATGACTTCCAGCTATAGTATGAACGGAAGTAGAAACTGCTGCCCTTGCTAACTACACATGCTCATTGTGTGGAGTCCTCACATACATTTCATTTACAGCAGCCCCAACAATACATACCTACCGAGAGAACATTCTAGAAAGGACAGGAACACGTGCATTTTTTCAGTCTGGCATTGTTTTGTGTGTTGAGTATTGTAAAAGTGGCAGTGTGTTGTATCAAGCCAGTGGTTGACTACAATATCAATTCTTGACTAAAGCGTCTAACATTACAGTTGCATAATCGACAGTAAATGTAGCCGTGTTTTAGTAGGAGCCCGTTCTGGCAGTTTTTTCGAACAATAAGCACAGAGAAAACTTGAGCAAAGCCTAGGAAAGGGCCACCTTGGAGTTTAATAGCGCCTTGAAAGCCAATCTCCGGGGTGTACAACCGGCAGTCAGTTTGTCAGGTAAGTGAGTAAGTTAGCGTGAATGTACAGGTCTGTGTACACTCACCATAGCTTGCTGTACTGCCAGATAATGTTAGTGTAGTGCCGCCTAGCCTTGTTCTGTCGGCCATAAAGCTTTCGCAACCAAATGAGTACATATATTCTGTCAATAAATTGTGGGTGAGTTCATTCATTCGTCCACATGTAATTAAGTTCTCTCTACCTATGACGTTTCTCACGTGATAAATTTTACCAGGCTCTCCCCTTTCTATTTTCGATTTTTCGTTCGTGCGGGGAGAGCCTGGGAACGAGGCTACTAAGCAGCTAAAAGTGCTTAAAGTAGTGTACTGTATAAGAATCTTTTCAGTTTCATGATATACATTTCCCCATTGATTTCTTCTCCCATATTAGATTTCCTGAGTTAGAGTCAACGATAGAAATTACAAAGAATTGCACTATTCCACCTACAGATGAGACTTCTGACTCACTGAGAATGTACTACATAGCAAACTGTTAGTGCCATCGTAGCTATGTGTGTACTTGCTGCAATTACAATGTCAGTTAAGTTGCGACTAGCCATGACATCCTTGCATGTAGAGGGAGAGCTAGCTGTAGTTGTATACATAAGTCTAGCGGTGGCATGTCTAGGGGGGCTTTCTGTGGTTTCTGGAAACTAGTCAGGGTTGTCAGTTGAGAAGCACACAGTGTACTGTAGCTTCATCACAGGCTGCATGCAGCACTTATCTCCACATACATTATGCAAAATTTGCGCAAACATGCACATTTCATATACAAATGTTGCGTGAGGCCACTGAGCCATACTCTATGTTGAAATGGGCAGCTTGTGAGACTGTAGACGTCTTTTTGCCTTGCAGAAGCTCAGCAAGGTTTATATCTTTGAAAACATGTCAGAATTGATAAAATTGCACCACAGAAGGGCTAATTTTTCAAAACATTGTTTTGCATCTTTATCTTCCATTCAGGGAGGAGACATTTTACATGTACAGGTAGGTATTTGATTGTGACCTGCACTAGCCAACCAATCTGTGACATATTCTGGCTACTCTGGCCAATATCTTGTTATGTTCACATTTGCTGATTTCTCATGTGACTATATGTAAAGCTGCTATGTATGCACAAAGATGTTGATATGAAGTACGCAAACAAGGTAGGGATGATATAAAAGTGAAGGTAAATACCGTAAGCTCCTGAAAATACACATCCCCTTTTTGCACACTACTTTGAGGCAAAAGTGGGAAGGGAGTGTTTGCTCGAATATTCGATTCGTCTCGTACATACGTCCCTCCCTCCGTTCCTTGTAATATTTAAGACATGCGAGGTTGACAATCACGACGACTGCTACGAATTTCTGGAAGAATGGCAACTTCGTTGAACGTGTACTATGGGAAATCATCGGCGCTTGTGTTGATACTAAGCCAAGAGGCATTGAAGCAACTTGTATTGTCATTTGAGACAGGGGACAACCCCACATAAGCTCACGTTCCCAGTGCAAGCAACAACAATGAGGTTATAGTTGTACGTGTTTACGAGTACAATCAAGATGGAGCTAAACCAAAATCTCACTAAAAGCATGCCCAGAAGATGCTTGATGAGGGGCGTTTACACAACGGAAAAATGCCTATGTAAGGGTTAAAGAGGGGGGAGGGTGTTTGCTCAAAAGAGGTGTATTTTCGGAAACTTACTTATACAAAGTCTCTGCATCTTTTCCCACTAGAGCAACTGCAGTGTAAAAAGATGTAGTGGTGAAGTTGCATTACCCACGCTAGCGCTCATAGCACCTACCTAAATAAAGGCTGGGTAGATCAAGAGCTTTTTTTTTATTGGCTGAAGGAGCACTTTCTGCAAAATGCAGTATCACAACGCCCCCTACTCCTGTTACTAGATGGCCACAGCTCTCATTTTGAGCCCAACAGTATTCAATTCGCAAAGGATAATAAAGTTATTATTTTTTGCCTTCCTCCTCACACAACGCATGAATGCCAGCCACTGGACTGCAGTTTGTTTGGACCACTGAAACGACACTGGCAGGAGGTGTGCCACAAGTTTTACCAAAAGAATCCCGGCAAAGTTATCTCAAAGCTGAACTTCTGCAGTGTCTTTCGGAATGCTTGGCTCAGTGCTGTCACCCCTGCAAACATCTGTGGTGGGTTTATGCAGGAGCTTATGAGCGCCGCGAAGGAGCGTCAAACTACCATACATTAGTTGGTTCCATCCTCTCCCGAATTTGGCGCCTCCAAAACGCGCCTTATAAGGTAGCTGCATGTTTGCACCTACTTCGTTAAGAAGCCAAGCAGGTGACTATTGTCACAGCAGGCGGGCTCTTGAGAATCCTTAGGTAGCGATATCGGGGTAAAAATTGAACTTAATTTATCACATTAACAACTATGATTTTTGAAAAGAGCATGAAATGGCGATTCTAACGGTACCAATATCATTAACTTTGAGTCCACATAGCAGGTTGTATGAGCTTAGAAATGCAAGTTATTTGTAGAAAATTTATACGTCGTTTTTGCGTGATTATGCGTCCGGTACACGTTCCGCAAGCGACTGCAAGTCCAATTGAGATGAAACTCGCTGTGAAGGTTAGTCAGTACCTATTCAGTCCAGTCAAGGTTGTTCACTTTGAATATCTAGTGTAATGCCTGCACTAGGCTTGATAAACGCTTCAAAAACGACGTTTTTTGGTTGTGTTCCGCAGGAGTTGGATCAAAGTTGCAATCAAAAACCTGCACTGTCCCCTTGGACAACCAGTCTGGTATGCAAAAATGGTTGTTCATTGTTGAATATTGAAAGTCATTGTGAGCAGGAGTACAAAGTCTGTTATTACCTCAAAAATACACAGAAAAACGATGAAATATGACGAAAAAGTGCATGCATTCTTGGACATTTTCACAAAATTAGTAGATGCATATGTACCTAAGACTCTAAGAAACCTCTGTACTCAATTTGAAGCAGGTACGTTGTAGCAATGTGTAGATATGGCCTCTGTAGACGAAAACTGGCATACTTCTGGAGACTGACATCGCTACCTTAGGGGTTCACTAAGTTCACCCAACTCCATGTGGTGACGTCATAAACTGTAATGTGCGCATTGTGCGCGCAGAGCGCCATGGAACTGGATCCAGACTAGACATGTAGCACATTAGTCTCGCAAGCCACACCTCTCTGCGAAGGGCTAGATCCTCGAGTCGAGTTTGAGTTGCTGGAGGGCATGCAGCAACAAAACACCAGTTGAACAAGACATCAGGTAGTCTGTATTGTATTCAAAGAGATTGTGCAACTTAATTTTATAGCAAGAAAATTATGTAGCTAATACTGGACTCGTGTAAAAAGTGTGGCACAGTGGTTTAAATTGTGCGTGCAAGATGGCCATGAGGTGGCAGTGGGTGGGACACAGTACACATTCTCAGCAGAGCAATATAGGAGAGGGTGTTAATGAGCAATGCTGCCACAAGAACAATGAATGGTGTGGACTGAGCCATCATGTAAAATAGCTGAAAAAAGAGAGGGAATTGCATTTATGGTCCCACTATTACAAGTTATTTTACAAGCTTTTACTGTAAGGTATAGAGTAAGTTAGCAATCATCGGACGACAGGTATATTCGGACACTCAAACGCGGAGGGAAAACTGCGTAAACATTCGGCGATACAGCAAGGCTGTAGCGGAGGTACGCGGTATCTGGTGTACCAAAAATGACGCCCGCTTATTGTTTCCTGTTGGCGCTAGAAGCGATAAAATGGCCGTCCGAAAAACATCAATATTCGGAGAAGTGTATCTATTTTCAGACACTGTTGTTTGTGCCTTCTCTGAAGCTGCTTTTGGAGAGATTTTAGCATCGATACAATGCCCCAAGACCTCCCCAATTCGCAATATATTTTGGTAGCGGTAGCTGCTTTGAACACTCAGGGGCGCAGCTGAACATGGGCCAGTCCGATTTGATCAATAATCGGACGGTGAAATTTGTCGTTTCTTACCGTGTTGTCTTCAAACAAGTTTGCGTTCACAATAATACACGGAAGCGGAAGACCAGTGTTTTTACCTTCCGTTTGTGTTCACAATAATACACGGGAGCAGAAGACCAGCTGGTCTTCCGCTCCCGTGTATTATTGTGAACGCTGGTCTTCCGCTACCGTGTATTATTGTGAATGCAAACGGAAGCTTAAAACGGGGGAGGCTGGGAATGAGGCTAAGGCTTGTGCTAGTTTAAACGTCTGTGGAGCAATTTGACACACACTGTACCCCAAATGAGAACATTGTCATGGAAACTGGGGGCAGAGAGGCTTTTGTGATAGGGAGGAGCAAGGTAAAATTAAAGAAGATGTAAATGTTCTTCAGCACTAAACTGTCGGCATTTTGAGATCAAGATTTTAAATGCAATTATGACATTCTTTGTGTAGTAAGCAACCATTACACATGACAAGACATGTCCCTCAGAACATGAGACATTTGTGAGAGTATGGCAATGAGACTACTTTGGGAGTACACTTCAACAGATTGCACTGTGCATGATTCAGTTTGCAAGAGCAGTTTTCTCTGAAAATAGTGTATGTACACTAGAGTTCAGTATTCTTGTTAAAAAGTTGCACATCTTTGGACACAATACAGACTCTGTGATTTTTCTGGTGTTTTGTTTTGCTGCATGCCTTCCAGCAACTGTTTTGCATGACTTGCTGAGGGACAAGTTTTTAGTATCTTAAATAATGCAGTCAAGTGAAACCGTACCCCAAGATGCTCACACAAAATTTGTTCTTGTACTCAGATTGTAGTAAACATTTAGGTCATCACATGCAAACTAGAACTTACTATAAAAAATCTGCACATGGCTCATGATCACTAGTATAGACTGGTGAAGCTAGACCTGAGCGTGAAAGACTAGGCTAGTAAGTCACACAGCATGTTACTGAGTTAGCTGTTGCACTCACAAAGGCATGAGAAAAGTACTGAAGCTCTTCAGGTCCAGAAATTATGCTGAATTTAGTTCACAGAGTTACTGTAAGTATAAAACTACGACCCGTAAAACTAGAGCAAGCTGTAAGTGAAAGTTTACCTCACAAGGGACTTTATACTGAGCTTCTTCCAATTAACATGTCTGGATCCAGTTCCATCTTTGATCCGCGCGCGCAATGCGCAAGGAATAAACATTACAAATTGTGATGTCACCACATGGAGTTGGGTGAACTTAGTGAACCCCGAATCCTTAGTAGTCCCGGTAGTAACCTCAAAGCTCATTAGCACGAGTAGGTTAAACCCATATAAGGCGCGTTTTGAGGTGTGATTCAATACAGGATGGGTACGCTAGTCTGACGCTCCTTCTTGCGTAGCGGTTCATAAGCTCCTGGTTTATGAAAGCAGGAGTGTTTCCGTTTAATCGAGATGCAGTGTCTCTCCCTGAAAACAGCTCTGTATGTTCAGGTGGTCGTGATAATGGTGACAGTGATCATGCTGATGGTGACGGTGATCATGCTGATGGTGACGGTGATCATGCTGATTGTAACGGTGACCATGCTGATGGTGGCGGTAGGGATGGTAAGCACTTCACACTCTCTTATACATACACATGTAGTACATGCATGCATATTCACGCACACATTCTCATCTGCATTCACATGCACACACTCATCCACCTGCACACCCTCACACGTTACATGCATACACTCATCTGCACTCATCCACACATACTTATCCACACACTCTCATACACAACAAGAAGCACACGTACGTGCATGCAAAGTCTTTTATCTATTGCTATTAACCTATAGGGGGAGACAATGGTGACCTTGGAGAGTGTGGCGACCTGGAGGACAGTATCAACCTGGGAGACAGAAATCTCGGCAGTGATGGAGATTGTGTGATTCCAATGGTGGAGACAGAGAACCCAATTCTAATCCTGTGGGAGATGGGGACATTGGCAATTCCAGAGATGTTACTGATGGCAGTCCTATGTTTTCCGTAGAGGAAGAGTTACGATATGCTCGCAGATTTGAAGAAGGTTACGATCTATTTGACTCAAGGTATGAGGCCTGGTTGAAAGTTAATCACCCCGAAACAGTACGTGATAGTGTCAGGGACATACCAACACCATCTACTCCTGTTGCCACCCTAGTATCTCGTCTTTGTAATTCCAGTTCTCCCTCAATGTCCTGTCCATCCACTTCTAATACACTTTCAGGATCCCTTTCAAGTACACCTCAAATATCCACTTCAAGTCCACCCACTAAGCGTTCTCCGTTCTCTGATTTGCTTAACGTACCATCATTGACAAGTACTCCCAAGATGCCTAAAACAGGAAGAGCTCGTGTTCTAACGAGCAGTGAACATTTGCAGCTTTTGAAAGAGAAGGAAAATGAGAAGCAGAAAGTAGCAGCAGAAAAAGAAAGACGAAAACTGGAGAGAGAATTGAGAAAGAAGCAAAGAGAAGAGGAACAGAAATGCAAGGCTGATGAGAAGGCTCGCAAAGCGGATGAGAAGGCTCGCAAAGCAGCTGAAAGGGAAGCAGCAAAGTCCAAGAAAGCAGAGGAGAAGCAGAAAAGGTCAGTAGAGAAAGCTCCGAAGAGAAAAGCCTACCTCCAGCATGGCACCTCGAGCTAAATGAAACAAAGCCAGAGGTGACATGGATGAAACAATCCACACAGACCTTTGCTGCGTTTGTTTTGGGTCATATGACGAAGATATAGACACTGGACGAGAGTGGCTGGAGTGTCACTGCAGCAGATGGATCCATGAAGACTGCATAGATGATGTTGATGTTGATAATACCATTAATAAAGTATTGTCCTCTTTGTTAATACATTCCTGTTCTTCAGTAGCCTCGTACCCGGCGCCCAGTTCTTGAGAATAAGAATGGCTTGGAATCAAACCGGAAATGGGTAGTCAGACCCGCTGAATTCAGTGGTGGTCATTAAATAGCGCAGGAAGCTATCTATGGCATAATATGTGCAGGTGGCCGATAAATATGAATAGCAAAATGTATGCGTTGCTGATAATCGATGCTCATGGACGATAAAAGATGACCGACTGCACGGGCTTTACGGACCTCTCATCCTCCTACTGAAGGTGAAATACTCTTTGTAAATGTTTTGACTTATAAAAGAGACCATGGCCTTTATGTAGAACCTTGAACCAAATTCTAGAAGTGATCCAAAGCTAAGTTATGGTCCGAGGCGCAAACCTCTGCCGATAAATGATGACTTACGCTACAACATGCGTGTGCAGTAGTAAAATCGGGTAGATCATTCTTGAGGGGAAGATATTATGGATAGGTCAGGATATGTGGGCATAAGTGTGGACATCATGAGTGCAGGAAGAGCCTCCACCACATCAGGTCTGAATGGAAGGAGTGGTTAAGTCGGATGTAGTGCCATGGTTTATGGGCAATTTTTGAGAGCTCGATCATATGCCTCGGGAACATGGGGCTGTGCAGCAGTGTGGGATACTCACTGGTTCCAGCTACAGTGGGGGACAGGCCCCTTTGCAAACTCTCAGATTGCCTCAAAAGAGTTACTCCCTATCATCATTGCTTGTGGTATTTGGGGTAAGGGCTGGAAGGGACATCATGTCCTGTGCTATTGCGACAATGAATCAGTGGTTTCAGTTCTAAACTCAAGAACTAGTAAGGATCAGAGTATCATGCATATGCTCCGCAATCTATTTTTCTTTGAGGCAATCCTAGGGTTTATACTGTCAGCAAAGCATATCCCAGGATCCCAGAATGACCTAGCTGACGACTTATCAAGGAATCATCTCTCTTCTTTCTTTACCAAGGTCCCTCATGCAGATGCTCTTCCAATGGCAATACCCCAGGAACTACCGTCTCTGCTGATGAACCAGCAACTCGACTGGGCATCCCGGAGTTGGATGAGTTCGTTCAGTACTATTTTAGAGCAGGTTTAGCTGACACCACGCGCAGAACATACGATTCGGGCATTAAAAAGTTTAACAAGTTTTGCAAGGAACATAATGTTCCAAGCTCAATACCTATCGACCAGTCAATGATATGCTACTTTATGTCCTACCTCGCCAAGGCAGGTCTTCAGGCATCATCAATCAAGGTTTACCTGGCAGCCTTACGACATATGCAAATTGCAACAACAGGAACGAACTAGAGCACAGCAAGATGCCAAAATTGAAAATACTTCAGTGGCATCAGAAGGACGCAAGCCCTCTTACCGAAGCAAAGTCTCACTCGTCTTCCAATCACTCCGGCAATTTTGAGAAAGATCAAACAGGTATGGTCCCCAAGGGCTCAAGAGGAAGATATTATAATGCTATGGGCTGCCAGTGCACTGTGTTTCTTTGGCTTCTTCCGCATGGGTGAGCTGACCACGCCAGATGACACCAACTATTGTACCCAGAAACACCTAAGCCTGGGGGATATAGCTATCGACAGTCACTGTAATCCCACAGTGCTGAGAATTTTCCTCAAGACGTCCAAAACAGACCGTGAATTCAAGGGGGTGCACATTTTTGTGGGGAAAACAGGAGACGACCTCTGCCCAGTAGCAGCAGTGACAGCATTCCTGGCAATACGGGGAAACTCTCCAGGCCCAATGTTTCAGTTCAAAGACAGAACACCTTTAACAAAACAGAGATTTATTTTTCACATTAGGAATGCATTACAGTCAGCAGGAATAGACCCCACAAAGTATGTGGGGCATAGCTTCCGAATAGGGGCCGCCACTACCGCAGCTGAGCGTGGCATACAGGACTCCACTATCAAAATTCTGGGAAGGTGGAAGAGTGACGCGTACCTCAGGTACATTAAAATCCCCAAGGAACACTTGGCGCAGGTAGCACCGGCCCTATCAAGAATTGTCTAATTATAATGGACTGCATACATTCAGTACTGTATAGTTAGATTAGCTATTAGTAACTATCAGAGCAGTATAAACCTCATCCTTACCTTCATGTGCATGGGTACCAGTGTGCTCTGTACAGCTTACAGATTGGGGGGAGGGAAGATATCCTTCCCTTTGGAGGAGTGAAGTCCAGAGAGGTTAGCTGGACCTTCACCTTCCCCCCAATCAGATGAGGGGGGAGTGACAAATGAGGGTGAACCTGAGCTTGTAAGCAGGGCTATTGCATCAACAGTGGGCCTCTCACTCTCCCCCCTTGCATCCCAGCACACCGCCAGAATAATGTTAATGCAAACAGGGCAAGAACCAACCTGACCTAAGTTAACATTAATTAATGTGAAATTAGGGTATCTTGATGTGAATTGTTCTACCAAATTATTTACTCTTCTGTCTACATACGTTTTTTTAACCAAATAGGACTGACTATCAGGATGTCAATGCCAGTCAAAAATGTTGTCCCTGCGAATGTGCTGGTCATTCCTGTTTGCCTACGGGCAAACATCAACATCAACACCTGTTGACTTGATTAGGCAGACAACCACATATCAAGGGAAGTGGAAGAACTGCAGTGGCATTCACCTGACAGAAAGGCATAAGAACATTTTACTTAATGGTGACTGGCTGGATGATGACATCATAAATGCAACTCAGCTTATCAGTGGCGGATCTAGGATTTTCAAAAGGGGGGTTCTAGTGTGCACTTGACTGATCGCTATACTTGGCGGAGCGCAATTAGTCTCGCACGCCAGACCCAACCAACCCCAGCGCGGATCACTTTCAGTATCACGCACGAGGAAGGAAGGGTCTGGTGACTTTCGGTAGGTTTCTGTGTGCACGTGGAATGCATTAACGCAGAAAGTCACGAGGTTAATATTCGATAAAGCCATTAATTAAGTAGGTGCTATGAGCGCTAGCGTGGGTAATGCAACTTCACCACTTACGCTTTTCCGATTCAGCGGTTTCACACGTAGAGATTAGCTCAAAGTTATGTGACCGTAGCCAATCAGATTGTCTACGTGGCAATCGTGACATAGCACACGGAAACCTACCGAAAATCACCAGACCCTTCCTTCCCCGTGCGTGATACTGAAAGCAATCCGCGCTGGGGTTGGTTGGGTCTGGCTTGTGAGACTAGGAGCATAATAAAGCGCGCGAAGCACGCCCACTAGGGGGGTGTGGGGGCATGCCCCCCAAGAAAATTTTCAATTTTGGACCTTCTGAGATCGCTTCTGGTGCCGTTTTGAGGTGAAATAGCAAGAGTTGGACGACCTACAGCCAAATCTAGTCATTGTGTTTGAAGCCTTTAAACGCTCGCAGAATTTAAAAGGCGTGGCTCCGCATCACTCCGCAGAGGCTACAAAGGTTTTGTCCGAATTGAATATCTCGAAGCAACTCTAGGCCTAGTCAAACATCTGGAGATCAGTAAGGAACTGATACGTGAGTGTGTAACTGTGCCTGGTTGTTGTTGCTGCATGCCACTGCTGCATAATCATTTGATGGACTTGTGCAGTTATGTACACAAAAATACACTACTAGCCGCCAAAGGGGGGTGCATTGGCACCCCCCTAAATCCGCCACTGCTTATGTTCAAGCAGCTGCACCTGGAAGTAGGAGGCCTCCAGTCAACAACACTATCTAAGAAGTTCACCATGGAGCAACAAACAGGCGAGTTTGTGCGAGTTCTAAACGTTAATGGCAACCACTGGATAGCCATATCAACTATTGGCTGCCAACCATCCACCATACATGGATATCTACCAAAACATGTGCAGAAGTTGTTGGCTGATATTATGATGTCACCAGATCATGCCAATGAAGATAGATACATAGATGTCCAATAGCAGAGTAGAATATCTGACTGTGGTCTGTTTGCTTTAGCATTTGCCGCATCACTGTGTTCTGGTCAATACCAGCCACCCTCAGTATTAATCAGCAGCAAATAAGAAGCCACTTCCTCAGCTGCATCAAATCTGGATGCATCACACAATTTCCAACACAGGGTATCCGTTGCAACCAACGAAAGCCCAAAGCAAAACTCATCGCTGTCTACTGTATCTGCCAATTAATAGATGAAGGAACACCAATGGTTCAATCTGCCACCTGTGATGATTGGTTTCACACAGCACGTGTGCATATACCCCAAAAGTTTCTAACAAACAAAGAGCTTGACTGGAACTGTACAAAGTGTTTTAAGACTGGTACCCTAACTGCAACAGAACTGTAAGTATACATCTCGTCACTGCAAAAAATTTGGTTAGTTTATCCAAAGGCCCTGTCACATCCCCAGTGCAAAGTTATACCAGCAGTATTATGGTGGAATTCTACCACCAGATTGTGGGTGGAAAGTTGCACCAGCATTTTCTAATGTAAAAGTGAGTCACATCAGCAGTGTTCATAATAGTGTTAGGAGTGCTTTTATAGCACACAAAGGGTGTGGTCGAGAGGCTGATACAGGACAAGGCAAAGCCGAGTGCTGCATCAGGCCTCGAGACCACAACCCGAGCATGCTATCACGTAATGTACAAACTAATTCCATTATGTTTTATTGCGACTACCACCATTCTAGCATAGTTTGCCACCTTTTATTGGTTCCCATATTGCTTATTGGCTTGTCCATGTCCACACTTGTGTTGTCTGCTGTCATTGTTGCTTGTCTGCATGTTCATGCATTGATTTAGGTGTATACTAACTACACTTTGCCATCCATTTTGCTTGATTTGTTGGTTCAATGCCTTGTTGTATTTGTTGCCGCAAATAGTGTTTCTTTGTGGTACGGTCCCATTACATCCGGTGTGAAAGAGTGGTGTGAAAGAGTGGTGTGAAGAGTGGTGTGCACTTCCATGGTGCGATTTTCCCAAATTGGGCCCAGTTCGTCTAACCCTGTTTCGTCATACCCATATCGTCTACTCCCATTTCGTCTAACCTTGTTTCATCTAGGATAATAATGCAATAACCTTGTTACTAGTTGAGTTTTTTTCTTTACATTTGTCTGGTAATAGCACATATGGAACCATGTAATTCTTTGAAGTCCTTGGTAGACGAAACAAGATAAGACGAAATGGGAGTAGACGAAATGAGTATTAGACGAAATGGGATTAGACGAATTGGGACCAACCCATTTTCCCACTAAATATGGTGGAACTGTGGAGATAGACTTGTCACACCCCATTTGATGTGACACTCTCACTTTTTTGTTTTTACAGTGATAATTTTTCATTGCAAAAGCAATAACTTTGATACACAAAGAAATACATCATGTACCTAATAAATTATGGTGTATAAAGGACAAGGCTAGTAATGCTCACAATTCATAGCTATGTGACTTGAAGGTTATGGTAGCTGTGGTTTGTAAAAATTTCCAAAGTTCCAACAATATTTGATATTTACCATTCAAAATTTATCATTTTGATGATCACCTGTGTCATAATATTATTTTCTTGCTTGATGAAGATGATCATACCATCATTAAAATGTCATAGTAAATTTTTGGAGCTTTGAAAAGTGAATGTCCAAATATCAAATTATGGAAATGCTCACAAGTATTCTCACGAAGTCTTACTACCTTCATGAAGTATTCACCATTACCTATATACACAGTTATTTACCTGGTGTAACACCTCTGGTGGGTGAGTCTTCTTTTGTCTGAGTAAAGACATTGATAAAATCTTTGTTAATTTCCAACACATTTAGGTAGCTTCATCCTAACAACATCAAGGCCTATAGCAAGTACATAGCTATATGTGGTCCAGCACTACAGGCAAGAATGCCTCCAGTTAGATATTGAGGGAACAATGGCAGTTAAGACAATGATGTAACTGTGTGCAAAAGCATTCAGCAGCTACGGAGGGTTTTAAAATTAGATGGTCTGCAGGTGTATAGCGAAGAAGAGTTTCCAGGGGTTTCCAGAAACTCCCTTCAGAAAAGGCACAAAAACATTTACAGCAAGATTGGTATAAGAGTCGAAACTACTGTAGTCAGAGCTGGTGGCACTTGTAGAGCCGGTACAGCCATGGCTGTACTAATTTTACAGGCATCACTTGGATTGAATAAAAAACGGTGTTGCTTGGTTTATGCGCATGTGCATAGCCTCCTGAAGCACTTCATTGTAGCTCAGGACATTGAAAGTATGACAAGGCCCTCTTCGTAGCTTGTGGAGGAAGTTGACACTTTATCCGGCTTTCCATGGCAAGCTGTGATTTTTGATACGACATTCAGGATGCAAGTGACCACTAAACCAGTGTGTGGAATGGGAACAAAGCTAACATGCACAAAATTCAATGTGCCTGCAAATGATGGCAACATTCGAAAAAGATGATGTTTATGAGCTACCAGATCAAGTGTCTCAATCAACTAACATCACATTTCTGCATCAAAAGTTTGAATAAAGTGCATATGTCAGACAGTCATTTCAGGCAACTTGGCTTAATCACTTTGAGTGGTTTCATTAGCTATAATATTAAGTAATACTTTGGCCCAAACATGCCCCAGAAGTGATCTCAGAACACCTAATTGGGGCAAGCCTGAGTGAGCCCCACACTAGCGAGTTGAACGGTGGATTTTTCATATATTATTGGGGCGAGTGTGAGCGAGCCCCACACTAGTGAGTCAAATTGCGGATTTTTCATATATATAGAATCTACGTATTATATACGTGTATATATATATATATATATATATATATATATATATATATATATATATATATATATATGTCATACGTATTCTGTATGTCTTAAAGTTATAATTTAATGCAACAGCCGCATGCTGCGTGCGGACAAAAGTACTCAGCATGCACCAGCCAGAAGTTCTAGCGTGTCTGCGTGAGTGAAGTACGAGAAACGTGTAAGAGGAAAAGCTGGAGCATAAGTATCTACTATACGAGGGCAAGCAGTTGCTTTAACAAACCAGGCTACTTGCAGAACGCATTAAGGTGGCAGATATCCTTCTATAGTTATTTCATGGTGTAGTGTTTCAAGATTGTCTGTGTATTTAGCATGCGTGGCGACTTTCCTCTGTTATTTGCGCAAGTAAGGACTATGCATGACAAACCAAGCTGTGTGTTTACAAATAACAGAGGTCTATGGTGGCCCTTAAGTGCACTCTGCTTCGGAGCATTGCCCGAACACCGACATTGAGCGGCTGCAGTAGTGAGGGGAGCAGCCGCAGTAGTACGGAGAGCAGCCGCAGTAGTATGGAGAGCAGCCACAGTAGCCGGCAGCCGCAGTAGAGCGGTCGAGACCCCAGTAGAGTAGAGCGGCTGCAGCAGAGTGGTTGTGGCCCCAGTAGAGTAGAGCGGCCGAAGCAGAGCAGAGAGCGGCCGCAGTAGAGCAGTAAGCGACCAAAGTAGAGTGGAGAGCGGCCGCAGTAGAGCAGTAAGCGACCAAAGTAGAGCAGTGAGCGACCAAAGTAGAGCAGTGAGCGACCAAAGTAGAGCGGAGAGCGGCCAAACAGTGTTGCTTTCCGCTCTACTGCGGCTGCTCTCTGCTCTACTGCGGCCGCTTACCGCTCTACTGCGGCCGCTTACCGCTCTGCTGCGGCCGCTTACCGCTCTACTGCGGCCGCTCTCCGCTCTACTACGGCCGCTCACAGGAACCTTCATATGCTTCAAGTTGGATATCAAACTGTTGCTAATACACTGAAAAAGGTGACTGTAACTTATAATTTTCCATTCTGCAACTTAGTTATTAGTTATTACCAAAAATGTATGATTCTTCAGCCATCTATCTATGCTTCAGCCAATCTGGAAGGTGAGAGTGTGTTGATTTAAGTGACCAAATGATCACTATTTCCCCATATACATGTGTTTGGAGTATGTTCCACAGCTGAGTGCACTTATGGACCACCATAGTGGTCAGCAGGACGCAGTCTTTGCCTGTCAGTGTGTGAGCACTAAAATTCAGTGACAGTATAGCTGCTTATAGGCAAGACAAATGGCTCTATTGTGGGGTACTTCTCCATACATGGCAAGCTATTCACTGTATTGACAACAATTTCTCTGAACTCTAACATGTAAGAAGCTTGGGACAGACTGTAGAGAGTGACAAACCTTGTGATGTGGTAATACACAGGTGAAGCATTAACTTGTCAACTCACTGCATTGCTTGCTCACACTCGTCCCACAATGTTCTACGTTCCCCTAGTATCTATATACTAGCTGAATGCGGGCGAGCGTGAGCGAGTGTTTGTGTTGCACAGGAAGTTAAATGTCGTTTTCAAAGCCCTTCCTCCCAAAGTGCTCATAATTGTATGGATGTTTACACAGGTAGTGAAATTATGTCTGAACACAAGACACAAAATATGATAAAAACAAAAAATTAATATACATTTACCATTTTGAGTGACACATCTACACTTTGACTGTATCCTTCAAAATCCCAGGGTGATCCACATGCAGGGAGTACTCATTCACCCCACTCACCCTGTTTGCGTGGTTGCATGCACAGGTGAGGCCTAGTGTTGTGCATATTGTACGCACAATGCAAAAAAATGAAAGGAAAGGCTGAGAAGTAAAGTGACATAAGCTGTTGCTGCATACAAATTATTGTTAAATTGCAGGAGGGTAAAAGCTAGCAGTCTTCACCTGACTACCAGGACAGGCAATCTTTAGTCTTGCTGTCCTCTAATTATTCCCCTCCTTCATTACTCTTTGTCAGGGCACAAGGGATAGTCTGGAAACGAGGCTACCATAATACTGATATATCCAATGTAGCCATGTTTGCATGAAATTTGAGCATCTTGGCTTGGATGGAACACTACTGAAACAGAGGGAGCTACGACTGAACAGTCTGTTGTTCCCTGCATGTGTCTTGCTCCGTCACATTCCAACCTGGCATCTCTTTCTTCAGTGGTCTCAGCTGCCAGTCTGTCTCTCATTCGCTTTAATCTGGTGTCTCTTTCAGTGGTAGTCTCAGCTGCCAATCTTTCACGCTGACGGGCACTCATCTGCTGCAATCTGGCATCTCTTTCAGTCGTACTTTCAGCTGCCAACCATTCCCGCTGACGGGTTCTCATCTGCTGTAATCTGGCGTCTCGTTCATTGGCAGTCTGAGTAGAGCGTCTGCTCCTATCTCTCTCCCTCTGCTTTGTCAACCATTTCTGCTTTTGTTCGTCTGTCTCTGCTGCACGTCGAGCCCTCTCTCGTTCCCTCCTCTTATCGGCAGTCTGGGTTGAGCGCCTAACCCTATCTCTCTCCCTCTGCTTCGCTAACCTTTCCTGCCTTTCCTCCGCTGTCTCTACCACACATCGAGCCTTCTCTCGTTCTCTCCTTCACCGTAGCCTATCTTCCATACCTTCCGACAGTTTCAGGGCTTCGTATTCGGAGTATCCATGTTTATTACAAGTAGCAAAACGATTCTAAACTCTAAACAGAAGGATGTCCTGGTGCACATGTGTTGTTAGATCACACGCACATTGCCCGTACGCGTGCATTGGACGTATGACATACAATACATACATACTTGGGGAATGCAGTGCATTGTAGGGCGAGTGTGAGGGAGTTGTATGGTGCATTAGCATTCCATATACACTACCTTTTCCCACTTAAATACGTACATCTCACGTAACAATAGTCTTATTCCCAGGTCTTCCCCACCTCCAACTGTAGCCTGTAAAACCACAGGCGGAGAACGCCTGGGGAAGAGGCTATATAGGATATAAAATGTATGCCGGTGTTTGTGGAGCAATATATCTTGGGTATGTGCTAATCTTGGGTTCGTTGTACACACTCTGTGTCATTACTGTGAAATGGTAGCTACTGCTGCAGGCAACAAGGTCTCAAAGCATTTGGAGGCGGCTTGAAGGGTTGCAAGTTAAGGATGAGGGTTCAACATCTTGGTACGAACAAGTATATTCCATTGGTTTCCTGTGTCTCCAACTTATTCACATCTTGTCTCCTCAAGTCACGGTCTATAGTGCATGGATATTTGCTGAGCAAATACAGCTGTGGGATCAGGATTCTCTCAGCTATGGGGTATGAAGTTGGGGTGGTGTAGACTATATTGTCAGCCTTTTCCAGAGCACAATTACTGGAGTTGTGGTATGGGGGTTCAGAAGCTCTTCTCTAGCTGTTGCTCACGAGGGTTGTTTGGTCGAGTCACACAGACCTCTCTGGTTTGAGTCCTCACAAGCTAATCGCTCTGTCTTTAATACACTGAGCAATCCCCGTTGGCGGCAGAGTCACGCAACACGTTAACAATCAGTTTCCGTCTTGCTAGTCATGCCTCCCTTTCCTCACAGTTTTCAAGTCCCTGTTATGTTGGCTCCCACTGTTCAGCCTTTCTGTCCTGATAGTCTTGTCTCTTGAGCAACAGTGGTCAACATGAACCAACATTGCAATGTGAAATATTGCATCGTGCACATGTGGGGCAGGATGTATATACCTGGAATACACATGTACCAAACAACATATAGACCTTACAGGCCCGTACCCAGAATTTTTAGAAGGGGGCTTACATGGGTGTCTGATTTGTATGCATGTAAGAGTAGGGGGGGGGGGGGGGGGTCTGGGGGGATGTTCCCCCAGGAAATTTTTAGAAATTAGATGCTCTGAGATTGCTTCTGAGGCCATTTTGAGACAGAAGCAGAGCCGTAGTAGCTACATGGCTTGCGGAGTATTGCATCCAATTTTTGACTGTCCATGTATGCATTTACTAAGCCAGCTGACTTTGAATTTCCACGAGAGAAGGTACTAAGGTTAGCAGAACAGCAGGTGGGGTGACATCACTAGAAGGACAAGTTCTCGAGCGCTTGAACTAGCGATTTATTTACACACGTAATTCTGCGCGTCCTTTCATCGCAGTGGCGTAAACAGCTTATGCGTGTGTTCCGCACTGGTTCTCCATGAACAAACTCGCATAGCTGCAACCAGATTCATTTGGACAGCAGTGATTTTGAGTAGTTTCAAACGGTAGGACACTTAAAATGTACAATTAAGCGGTATCTTTTGGAGGTCAAAAGGGGGGTTCGAGCGAGCCCTGCGGGCCTGCCTTATGCAATTGACCCCACGTAACCAAACATGAAATGGATAGTGGACGGAAATCCGGATACTACGCCGCCATTTTGAGTGGCAAAAATGACTGTGGTCTATGAGCCTAAGTACAGTGGAGTAGTTTGCGAGCTCCTTTCTCACCAGTGCAGGAAGTGGTTTTATATTTACACCCAGAATGCACAAGGTCTCAACAGGACCTAACGCTCACCAAAGCGAATAAGTTTACCTGCATGCCTCGTTGACGCAGTGAGCTCGCAAAGTGCTCCATTGTACTTAAGCTCCATAGACTGCGGTCTTCCTTGCCACTCAAAATGGCGGCATAGTATCCGGATTCCGTCCACTTTCCATTTTACGTTTGGTTACGTGCGGTTTTGCATAAGGTCTATAATCTATATATATACATAGACAATTTTCCCTTTTCACCACAAGTGTGGGGCAAGCGCAGCAAGCCCCAATCAGAGAGTCGGTAGACTCTCTATATCTAGGGATCGCGCGAATTGCAATATATGCAATACTTAAGCAAAAGCTGTATAACTTAACCACAAATATGCTAAAAGCTTATTTAAGCGTCAAGACGTCCTCTTTGACCCATACAAAAATGACAAGGTTGCACAAGCATGTGACATGGTTGTAACAAGCTTGTATACAAGAAACATGCTATCAACAACCTTGTTTCCAGGTTATGACAATCTGGTAAAACCTTGTCACAAACTGGTATCTTTGTACAAGGTTGTGACAAGCTGTCACAAGACCCTACACAAGTTTGAGATAAACTGCTGCAAAACCTGTTGTTTTTTTTTTGCTGTTGTTGTTGTTACCAGGTACCTGCATGTGACATGCATGTTGCATTTTTGGCAACAGGCATGCAACATGTTTCCTGGCCAGTATCGACATGCAACATGCACACTGTGTGCTACATGCGTGTTGTATGTTACGTGCATGTTGCATGCACGTAGTATATGAGTTGCTCATTCATGTGGCTATCTGTTATGCTCTTCCCTACAACTATAACATTTTTATGACAAGGGCCTGCCCTGTGTGATGCTCAGAACACCAACCGTCTTGCCACATTTAGGGAGTGGGAGAGAATCAAGCTGCATGCAGCGAGCTGGTAGTCTTGTACCCAGCTTCCCTGTTTGGTAGTCTTGTACTCTAGCTTCCCTGTTTTTTTGTGTGTTTTTTTTATCACCTGCAGCACTGTGTTGCTGAGTAAACGTGGTTTACCTGGTCATTCAGTGGCTTCATACTACTCAAGGGCTATGACAGCCACGTTTTATGGTTTCTTCAAAAAGCCTTTATCAAACAACGCATTGTCCCACAAATGCGTGAAATTTTGATAGGAACCAAGCCACGTAGAACAGACCGACTTAGAGTGTGCTTCAAATAGAATTGCGCAATGCGCATGCAAAGTCCGTGTACTGAAGATTAAAAACAGCTGTGTAAAGATGGGTTTGAAAATGGTATGCGTGCAGTGGCTGGAAGAAGACAGAGTGTCCACCATACTTTGCTCATAATGGCTTGAGCCTACACGCCCAGTGCTGCCCTACTAGTGAAGAGAGTATGCTTCTGGGAGCAAGTCAAGCCCAAGGGGTATTTCATCTTTGCTGTTTCAGGTACAGCTGCCTACCATTGTGATTTTTTTTTATTGCATATGCTGCAAGCTGTCGTACCAGCTACATTGTGCGTGACCTATATAGGCTATGTAAGTGGATTATTATATTCAGATGTAGCAATGAGCCTGTACAGTATCATTATCTAGGCTGTATACAGTGGGTCACTCTGTTACCATCTTAGGCTAATCAAAGTACATTTGGCACATGCCTATAGTTTCTCTACTGGCTCGAACCAATTTTGGGAACTACTCATCATGTGATCTATCTCACAGCTGGCTGTTCCTTTTCTTTTGTTATGAGATGTGCAATTAGCCTGGAAACGAGGCTACTCTGTATCAGCTAAACATCTAGCTAGCTATCTTAACTCATTGCACGCGCAAATAATTTACACGTTCAGTTTAGCAAAGCGGAAATTGCCCATAATCAGCGTTGTCAGGTCTGAAGGTCAAAGTCGACAAGCGTGCTAGCAAGCCCTGGGCAGTGGCTTGAATTGTGTACATAGCGCGTAACTAGGCTGGACTAGTTTATCTAAGTGGCGTATCGCTGCCAAGTGAGCTATTTCAACTTGTTTGAAGCCCTTCTCTACTCCCTATACATCGTAGCTGACTCTCAATTTGAAACGGCATGATTCTACCACTGGATACTTACAGCTCCAACTTATAAGCCAGTTTCCAAGTTATTTGAAGGTAGAACTCCTACCTCAAGTGAAAACTGGAGGCTGTTTGCTTGCAATGTTTGAGTAAAAGCTTCATATCTGACTACATCGGCTAAACTCGCGATCACCTGAACTAGCACCGTGTCTTCCTGCCTCCCGCGTGCAATGAGTTAACTCAAGGTACAGCAACAAAGATGCAGTTTGAGTCTCGTTACTCACTTACATATACGCAAGCATGCTTCAGGACAGTGTCCATTATGGTGACATGTTGTGCCAAATCCTTTCTTTCAGAGTTGTCAAAGAAGTTGGCCATCTAAGGGTCTATGGACAAGCTGCAACGAAACCAGCTTACCAGCAAGTGTGATGAAGAATACTGAATGTTACACTTAATTATAGCTGCTTCATGGAATTCTAACCTAATGAACACAGCTTTCCTGATAGTGTTGCTGTCTTAGACTTTCTGAACTTGAGTCAGTATGCATATTATGTGTATGTATAATTGTTGATCATTGGATCAATCAGAGTATTGGATTTTTGAATTTGAAATTAAGTTGTACAACCTTGTCAGAACGAAATTCAACAACCTTGTAACAACATTGTGACAAGGTTGTACATACTTATTACATGGTTGTCTAAGTCTGTTTACAGTTTCATATACAAGGTACCTGCATGGTTGTGACATGGTTGTGACATGGTTGTGACAAGCATGTCCACAACCCTGTTACATCCATGTCACAACCTTGTTAACAAAGTTGTAGCATCCTTGTACAAGCTTGTTATTTCTGCATGGGCGAGTGCCTTTATGATCAGCAAGACTCATATAAGTGGCCAAAAGCCACGCAGAAGACAGCTAAACACAAAAGTGAGTGGTAGTGAAAGTGCCATTTTTCTTATCCTTTCTTTCTTTCTTGTTAAGACCACTATGTTCAACAACGATATCTTGCAAACGGTTTAAGTACTCACCGTCATTTTAGCACGAAACTGATGCTTATCATAGCGTGGAGCTCTACGACCACTCAGCGTCTTCAAATTCACCCTGGTCAACAAAAGCCATTCACAACACTGAGGCCGCTGTCCGTTGTTTAGGATGCCTCTTTTTAATAATTTTGTATGCATGCATACACGAAGTCTCATTCCCAGACCGAAGACCACTGTCATTGGTCTGGAAGCGAGACTGGTAAACAAGCGAAATCACCAGCGGGCAGTACGCATGGCTGGCACGGTCTTTTCCCCCCGCGGTATTGGGCAAGGCTTATGAACACCATGTAGGTAATTAAGGCGCCGCATTCTGCTGCCTACTTGTAGCTACACTAAAAATAGCCTACTCACAACTTTAGTGAACTGTAAAGCTAGGATGGTCAGTTGTCAGTATGTCTGTGCTGCAGCTGGTCAATCGTCATGTGATTGACAACTGAATCATGAAATTGGTTTCAGGTATGGAGAGTGGTTGGCCCTTCATCAGGCTATATTACACATATGCCTGGAACCATACTAAACTGTCAACGCCGTTTCAAGTTCTGGTGTTGTGGTTACACTTGAAATATTCTTCTTAGGCTTAGGTCTAACTGTAACTGAGATTAACATCAAAAAAGGACAGAAACAAGACTTACAAATGTAGAAAAATGTAGGGATGGCATGCCAAAAAGTATGCAAACAAGGTAGGGATAATGCATGAAAGCAAAGGTCAACATATTGGCAAAGCCCCATCCCTACATCTTTTTCACACAACAGCTGATGCAATGCTGCTAGATCATATTAGCCTCATTCCTGAGCCAACATGTGGGAGAAGGAAAGTGGCCTGGGGATGAGGCTAAAACCATGCCATGTACATTAACGACACTTACTATCATAAGTCTGAAGTCTACTCCAACTCATTGCTTAAGTTGTTGAAGAGGTTCCATATAACATAATGCTACCAAGTGCTCGAGAGTTAACCAGTTAGCCTTCTATTGAGTCACTGCCAACAATGAGCAGTAGCTGAACAGCTTGGAGTCATACCACTACGCGTGGAAATGTCTGTTCAAAACTTTCCTAGGGGAGTATGCCCCCAGACCCCCCCCCATTCTTGCATGCTTATGACGTTATGCATGCATACTGGCAGGCATACATCCATGTAACCCCCCTTCCGAAAATCGTGGCTATGGGCCTGCGTAGTCTCGTGAAAGAGCGCCCACCCTCAAAAGAGCGACCACCCCCTACTTTTGCCAATTTCCTGTATAGGATCAAAGTTTATTCGAATGAGCGCACACCCTGGAGCAAGCTTCGCATGGCTAATGGAGGGTACTTGTGGAGTTTGAGAAGCACAGCCTCAAGCACTATGCATATCTGAGGTAAGAAACTTTGTGTAATACTTCACTGAAGGTTATTACAAGGCAGCTTTGTGTAGACAGACGTATCTAATGCGGCGCGCACCGTTAGCTACACCATGCTCACTGTGTGACTTGGTGCCATTCAGAGTGTTGTTGTACCATCAGGCCTTGACTTTGAAGCCGCTGGTGACTCCGTTGTACATTATTATTTGTCTAATTATTTGCTTCGAGGGCATGGAGTCGTTGTAAACATAACATGGGCACTCTTTCGTGGTTAAATGCGGAAACATTCGAAAGAGCGCCCACCCCCCTCTTTGATGGACTTGTATGGTGCTCCACCCATTGGCGCTCTTTCACAAGACTACTGTATATATACTAGGGGAATGCAGTGCATTCTGGGGTGAGTGTGAGCGAGTTGCATGGTGTACTAGTGTACAGCACTACTTTTCCCACTAGCACTGTGAATGCCCATAGCACTATGTGCCAACCAAAAGCTGGGCTCCTCAAAGCAAACCTTAGGCAGTGAGTGGTTCCGCCCTTTCTGTAATAGGCCATGGGTCAGGAGTTCAAAGGGACCGAAACCCGTGGTCATGCGAGGACCGGAAAGGGTACTCCCCTGAAGACCAGTGTTTTTTGAGCATATCTCCCAAAAACAGTAACTGCCCCATCCATTTGAGCCATAAATCAGTGCTCACGATAACGTCCGGTCGTCGGACAATTTCCGTGTAATTATTCCATGTGCCCAATCAAATATGCAGACAAAATATCCGGCCCCGGAAGAAAGCATGCTGCTTGTTCTGATGACGATCCTCCACCCAAGAAGTGGGGTGTCTCGGCAAAAACGGTGGAAAAGTGGATCGCCGAGAACGATAAAGCTCTGAGCACATCTACTTGGCTGAAGTACGACAAGGCAGATCGCGAATATGTGGCTACACTGAAGTGTTCTGTGTGCATCGAGTTTCGAGACAAGCTACGCGGTATGCGCAACTACAGCAATGCGTTTATCGGCGGATCGAAGAACCTGTGAGCTTCTAGTTTCAAGGACCACGCTGCAAGTGACATGCATGCACGAGCAATGCTGTTGTTGAAGAAGCAGAGCTCTAGCGATGTTACTGAATACGCTCCAATAGCGAAGGCCCTACACACCCTTGATTCCGATGCCAAGGGAAAGCTCAAGCGTAAATTCGACATTGCTTTCTTTATTTTCAAGGAAAATTTGGCATTTGCAAAGATGGGAGTGCTGTGCGAGCTTGAAGAGAGGCATGGGGTAGACTTGGGCCAGGGCTACAAAAATGATAAGGCATGTGCCAGCATTGTAGACTACATTGCGGACGAGCAACGGCAGATTTTGGTAAGTGCACTGGCAGGAGTCAAATTTTTCAGTTTGCAGGCTGATGGCAGCACCGATGCTGGCAATGTAGAGGATGAGCTCTTCCTTGTGTTGTACTTTGATCCGCATGCCAAGGATGGGAAGGTGCATGTACACGATAGGTTCCTCACAGTTAGGCAACCCAAGAGTGGCAATGCTGAGGGTTTGTTTGAGTGTTTTAAGAATGTTCTTAGTCATGTGGGTCTTGCAAACTGGGAAGACAAGCTGATTGGCTTTGGGTGCGATGGTACCAGTGTTAATACAGCAGCTGGTGGGCTGAGAGGCTACCTAGAACAGTCTGTGCCTTGGGTGGTTGTATTTTGGTGTCTTGCACATAGGCTGGAGCTGTCTTTGAAGGACGCTCTTGGTGCAACACTTTTTTCTTCTATTGATGACATGTTGATGAGGGTATATTACATGTACCTATATGAGAAATCTCCAAAAAAGTGTTGTGACCTTGAGGATGTTGTGATTGAGCTGAAAGCGTGCTTAGAACCAACAGACATGCCCACTGGTGGTGGCAACAGGCCTCTTAGAGCCTGTGGTATGCGATTTGTAGCTCACAAGGTGGCTGCATTGGAGAGGCTAATCAACCGCTTCGGTGCTTACCTGAATCATCTAGTCATTTTGTCTGAGGATCCCACAGTCAAATCCACCGACAGGCAGAAACTTAAGGGCTATCTTCTGCAGTGGCGTAGTGCTAAAATGGTTTTTGGCTGTGCTTTGTTCCATGATCTGTTAAGCCTGCTGCTATTCTCTGCAAGGTCCTACAGGATGATGAGGTCTGCATAGTGGGGGCAATTGAGGCCATTCTGAAAACAAGCAGAGCCATTGAGAAACTCACTGCCACCTCATTCGATGACCCACCTACAGTGAAGATGGTTAGCTCAAGAATTGAGCACAGTGAAGGTGGTAGTACTCCCTACATATGTATCAGGGAGCTGAGCTTACCAAGCATGAGGAAGGTGTAGCTTACCTAAAGTCACACAAATATCAGTACATGACTTCCATTCAGGCCTGCCTAAAGGATCGTGTAAAAGCACAGAATACTGATTTGCTCACCTATGTCTTAACCATTCTTGCTCCTAAAGGGTGGGAGAAAACGGAAGATGCTTCATTTGGATATGAAGCTTTGGACAGCCTCAGCACTAGGTTTAAGGTTCCTTTAGAGAAGGCTGAGGTTGACTGCTCTCTTTTACAGGAGGAGTGGGATGACATGGTGGATTATGCCAGGCGATAACTCAATCTTGTCCAGGAAGAGTACCAAGTTGTGTGGTAAAGCTCTTCAATGCAGTTGATGCCAAAAAGTGGAGCAACATTCTGTCACTGGTAGAGCTGCTCTTCTGTCTCCCCATGGCCAATGGTCGTGTAGAGAGGATCTTTTCTCAGCTAAAGCTGATCAAGACAGAGAGACATACATGTCTTGGGATAGACAGGCTAGACTCTTTGTTACGGATTGCTGCAGATGCACCTCCACTCTCAAAGTGGGATGCTAGTGGTGCTGTGCAGCGTTGGTGGGGAGATAAGAAGCGCCGAAAAGTAAAAGACACATGAGCACCCCCAAAACAGAAAGAGAAGGCTTCTGAGGATGATTCAGACAGCGACCATGAAGATCTGCATACCGTATGTATCTTATTAATAAACTTTCCTGAATGCAAAATCTGTAATGGGTAGAGAAAACGTGCATGTCAGACCATTACTGATGAATGTCAGATCAATTTTAGTTATGTTCTGACATTGTGTCAGAACAACTTTAGCATGTTATTGTGAGCACTGTAAATGCCCCACCCATTTAAGGAATAAATGCCCCACCCATTTAAGCCATAAAATGCCCCACCCATTTAAGCCATAAATGCCCCATCCCCATCTCCCTTTATGTTTTAACTTCACACTTTATGTATGTGTGAAATTTTGAACATCGATGTGCCATGCAGCGGTGTTGGTGCTCCCCCACTCGACACACAACCACATAACAATTATGCTGACATCAGATTCTACACTGGTCAGCTTTCTATAGCAGCAAACTGTCTTTACCAACTGTACATGGGTCACACCCTGATCAATCTAGAGCTGCGTTTACACGTAGCGCTTAAGCCGGTTCCCAAGCCGGTTTCTATTGAACCGGTTTGGAAGCTACCAGGCTGGATGACTTCGACAGGAGTGGAAGTTGAAGACTCTGTGATTCGAAGACTCTGTGATTCAATCTGATGCTAACAGTCAAATTTGGATACCTGTTAGCAACCACTCTACTGGGACAGTTGAGTTGCAACTGAATGTTCCCATTGGGAGTGTGGTGGCACTGTCAGAGAGAGAAGGTACTTTGTGTGAAGAGTCTGAGATAGACCTGCAGGTTTCACAGCTCGAGAGTGCCTATGCAGCAAGCATTTATGCCACCTATTCAGAATCTGATGAACAACGAAAGAAGAAGTTGACGACAATGTTGCAGACACCCCAGTGTAAGCTCACTGAAGAGCAAGCACAAAAGCTGATTGATTGTGCTGTTGAGTTTCATGCTGCTTTTGCGTTGGATGATAGTGAAAGGGGTTAAGCTAAGGGTGTTGAACATGTGATTGACACTGCAGATATCCAGCCAATACGTCAGATACCTCGAAGAGTACCTTTCGCTTTGCGGGAGGGAAATGTTGAAGGGGGAAGTGATCCAAGAGTCAACAAGTCCATAGGCCATCCCGGTGGTCTGTCAGAAAGAAGGATGGGGCACTACGCTTTTGTGTAGATTACAGGCGACTCAATGCTGTGACCTGCAAGGATACTTTCCACTCCCCAGAATTGATGACCTATTGGATCAGCTCAATGGCAAGAGCATCTTTACCACCTTGGATGCCAAGCAAGGTTACTGGCAAATCAGAGTGCAAAAAGGAGAAGACGGCCTTTGTGACATTTGATGGGTTGTATGAATTTCGGGTTATGCCCTTCGGCCTCTGCAACGCACTGGCAACTTTTCAAAGATTGATGCAGAGAGTACTAGTTGGCATGAGCAAGTTTTGCCGCGTGTACATTGACAATGTTTTAGTCTTCTCTGAGAATGTTGACGAGCATGTTGGACATTTGCATCAGGTGTTTTCCCATCTATGTGAAGTGGGTTTGAAGTTACATCCTCAGAAGTGTGTTCTCAATTGCCCTGAAGTGCCATAGGCTTTGTTATTTCTGCTGAGGGGATTCTTCTTAACCCAGATCTTTACAGTCAAGGAGTTCCCTACCCCTACTAATGTCAGAGCTGTGAGAGAGCTTCTTGGTTTGGCAAGTTATTTTCAGCGGTTTGTGCCTGATTTTGCCAAGAAAGCTGGACCGCTCCACATGTTGACAAGAGCCAATGTTCCATTTGTGTGGTCAGAATCCTATCAGGAGGCTTTTAGTCGGTTGAAGGAGCTCCTCACATCACCCCTAGTGCTTGCTCAAGGTGGCACGCTACCCTGTATTTTCAAGGTCAACAAACCTGGAATCCAAGCTGATAGAATTCTTTGTCTTTGTAAACTTGTAGCACACAGTCCGTTTTGGGAGTCTTCAACTGTTCACTGTCTGTAAAATTGGGGATTTTCCCCATTTCCTGTCGGCATTGGCATCCAATAATCAGTTTATAATTAAGTTAGTTAAGATGTGGCCTGGCAGAACCCCTCATGTGGTGGTCGGAACTTTGAAGATAAGCTTAGATCGACTTAAAAAGAAAAAAAGAAAAAAAAGAAAACAAGAAGGAGTTTAGTAGAGTGCTGTAGTGTCAGTAGCTGTGAGTAGTGCGTATTGCCTGCTTGTGAAAGCAAGCTTGTGTCTAGAAGCAGCAGAAAGGCCACAGTGGCCAAGACTGTACTCACTGGGTAGGCCCAGGTCTTGCGATCGTATGCCAAGCCTAGCAGGTGACCGTGGCCCAGTGCTCCGAGTGCCGGGCTGGGCTTTAACTAGAATGCGCAATATATCGTTGGTACAACACTGCCATATACAAGAAAGCTGAAGAGGGTTTGTGTGTGGAACAGAGCCGTGAGTTGTTTAGTGACATAATGGGGAGAGGTGGGGCTAGTAATGCTTGCTTCCACTCGTGAATGAGCCCCTCCCGTAGACAAGCTGTGAATTTTTTGAAATGTGCATTCATTTTGGTGCAGTCAAAGTTGTCCATTCCAAGAGTAGTAACAAACATGAGTCTAGCCTGACTTTGAGAGTAGCTCTGAGCAAAAGCTAACACAGATTGGTTTGAGATACATTGGTGGTTGGAATGCTACCTACAGTGAGCATGTAGATGCGTCCATCGAGTGGCAATTTTGGGTTCATGAATATATTAATGAGTTAGTAAAACCCTTTTTAAAATTAGGCAAAGAAAGATTGCCCTAAAGCAAACCCTAACCCTGAAACTAGGAGTAACCCTGGTCCTGACTGTAACCCATGTTTATGTTTTCGTTAACCTCCGCCGAGTGACGGGCATGCCACCTTAACCTGATTTCTTGAAGCCATTTGTGTTGCACACAGATACCAGTGGCAAGGGTCTGGGAACAGTTCTAGAACAAGAGCAGGCTGACAGGAAGAATCATCCAATTTCCTATCCCAGCCGTACCTTGTTGCTGCACAAGCAACGGTAATGGAATTACGGAACTGGAAACTTTGGCTTTGGTATGGAGCTTAAGCCACTTTCAAGCTTACCTCTATGGACGCAAGTCTACACAGATCATTCTCCAGTGAAATCTCTTTTGAAGACTAAGCACCCTTCTGGCAAACTGGCTCGCTGGGAAGAAGTGGTGTCAGAGTTTGATCTTTAAGTGAAGTACCGCCCGGACGCAAAAATACATGACGCTGATGCACTGTCTCGATCACCCATCAGTCACTCTGAGTTGGAGGATGATGACAATCAGTGGCATAGCCAAGCTGGGGCACACTGGGGCACGTGCCCAAGTAATTAGAGGCCGTGCCCCACCGGTAAGCATGCGAATTATCGGTGCTATTGGTAGCATTGTTGATCGCGAATCGAGCGCTAAACGGTCTTAAAATTGAACGGCGCAGTATCGCTATGTATATCCACAGAATTACAAGTCTCATACGCTCATCATACACGAGTTTGCCGTAAGTGACTTACACTGCACTACGGTATGGCCTCAGAACCGACCTGGGAGGCTGTCAAAATTTTCTGGGGGAGGATGCCCCCAGAGCCTCCTAAAAGCTTCTGCACTTCACATGTAGTCACTTATTTCTGTGTTGTCACATCCTGAGCGGTATAATTATTACCCTAATTAATATAAAACCACATCCTGGGGGATATGAGTATTGCCCTGCTGACTTAGCAGTCACGGTACAACTGTTATTGTAGTGTCGGCACCTTTGATAGTATGGCTTCATGAGCTACAATGGTGTATATGCATATCCCTATAAACAAACTGGCAAGAATCAGAAGCTTTCCAGACCATATTTTGGTCCTTATCGAGTGTTGGAAGTACATCCAAATGGCGTCGCTGTTCGACCAGTTGACCGTCCCAACGACAAATCCATCTGGGTGAATTTGGACTGAGTAACTCTGTGTCCACTGGAATTACCTGACGAGTCTTAGTTGGGACGAAAGTGCCAGACTAGGAAAGCTTGTAAGACTTGAAGAGTGAGTAACCTAGTGTTGTTATTGTTATTGTGTGTACACATAAGCTAGCTAATTTAAGTTTTGTAATTTCTTTGACCATGCTGCATTTACTATTTTTTGTTTGTTTATAATACACAAAGTACGAGGCTGTCCTTTTTGTTAGGAGGCGGGTGTTGTAATTATGTGATGTAATCCGGAAGTGAGTTTTAGTATAAGTATGTGAGTTTTATAAATATAGTCAGTCCATCAGTATGTTGAGTCGTGTACTCTCTTTCATGAAGAATACGTTTGACTAAAATAAACAGTTTACCACGCTAGCCCACGCGGCATTACACATATGCACATTGGTACCTTAACCTACGAAAATATGTCCAATGGCATGTGTAGTAAACCCCTAGAGGAGCTAGAGGAGGCAAGTAAGTTTACTTGAAAGATGCCTTCCCAGACACAAAAGCCATATAGCTTTAAATACCATACTGCATGACTGCAATGCCTTCCCTGTCATACACCTGCTTATTGCAATAGCAACAAATGGTGTCTGCCTTCGTTTGTTGGTCCCACCTCTTCAAACACACAATGTTGATTTTAACACACTGTGATTATTGTTAGTCAGTGGTACCCAAATTCTGATTCCACTGCAGGGTTTGACACAGATAGAGGAACCTGCCAACGACACACACGCTGCTCGGCTGCATACTGCCTATGCACTCATGACGGCCAGCAAAAATGCCGTTTTGGCTACCCAAAGCCATTGCAGCCAGGGACAACACTTGTACTAGAGGATGGAGAGCCAGAACTGTTAACTGCACGAAACGATGGTCTTGTTAACAGCTTCAACCCTGTGCAGCTGTCTGCATGGCGTGCCAACATGGACATGCAGTAGTGTGTATCTCATCACATACTGGGCAAAGTATGCAACTAAGTGTGAACCTTGCTCCGAGCCAATGAAAGAGATTTTTGCCAAGATAGTGAGGAGTCTGAAGGATGACAACACCTCCCTGAAGGCTGTACAGAAGCTCCTGATTAACAGTGTAGGAGAAAGGGACTACTCGGCCCAGGAAACCCACCACCTGCTCCTCCAGCTACCAATGTTCAAAGCATCTCGGGACTTTATTGTGCTGAGCTTGGATGGATCACATGCCGTAGAAGAACAATTGGACGAGGGCCAGCCTGCAACTGCTTTGTCAATACTGGACCACTACATTGCCTGCCCTGCTACCCCATGGTTCCAAAATATGAAGCTTCTTCACTTTGCTCAGCGATACACCATCCCAAACGAGTTGGGTTCAGACCCATCCCACGGGTTGTGGTCATGGTGCATCCCTACTTGTCTCCTGAACCAAATGCCCCCAAATATGAGCAGTACTTTCGGCAGAGATTGATGCTGTACAAACCTTTCCACCAAGAAGAGGAACTCCTAGGGGAAGCAGATACCTATGCAGCTACATATGCCACCTTCCTCCAATCTGATGCCGTTCCACATTCCCTGGCATGACATTCACAGGCTTGAGCAGCAGAATCAACATCCTTCAGCTGATGACAGTGCTGAGGTATGCTGGCAGCCCTGTGCTTAGCTTGATTGCATGCAGCAAACCTTGTCCATTTTTGTTAGTATGTTAAGGTGGCGGGTAAATTAATAATGAATTACCGTAGTGTCCCGCAAATACGCCCCCCTTCGCGCATAAGCCCCCCCTGCACTTTTAGCACAAAGTCTTGCATAGGTATTTTTATCCTGCGCATAAGCCCCCCCCCACCTCCCCAAACAATATATGGCTGTTACTAAAATTTACTGACAACTATGCGTGGCAGTCCAGTGTAGAAATTGAAGGTTATTCCGTCGTGTATTTTGATCGCATCGCTGGCTCATATGCGCTTCGTAGCTATTCATGCATCTATGAAGCATGTATGAGCCCCGCCCTTAACGGAAGTTCAGTGATCTGGCGCTTCAAACACAACAATGCGATCGAAATACACGACGGAATAACCTTCGATTCTACATAGGACTGCCACATGTACAATGAACATCCTTCTAGATAGCAACTGCAAAAAGTCGTCAAATGCGTTGTCTTCGACACGAAGTTGTGGGCGGGGCACCGGACGGGAGGGGGTATTCGCGAGAGAAAATGTCGCATCCCGCGTATAAGCCCCCCCTGCGCTTTGTACTAAGGCTAAGGTTGCAAAAGGGGGGGCGTTTTTGCGGGACACTACGGTATCTATCATATATAAAATGTTTCATCTCACTAGCTGTGCAATAATTTACAGCCAAACTTGATACTCAGGTACTGCATGGCAAGTCTGTGTAACAAATCTTGATACCATGCTACAAAAAAATAACGCAGAGAGCAGTGGTTGAGTTTTACAATTTTTCGTCACATTTCACTCACACAGTATGAGAGCCACATCCCCCATTCTTGGAGTGGAGAAAGTTCAACAGTCACTAGGGGGGCTACGTAAAGTTTTGGTCATAACCTGTAAACCCATATGCATAATGAAGACCAGAAGTAGCACAATTTACCGTAGTCTCATAAAAGAGCGCCCACTCACGAAAGAGCGCCCACCCCCTACTTTTGGCCCAATTTCCTGTATAGGGTCAAAGTTTACTCGAATGAGCGCCCACCCTGGAGCAAGCTTTGTGTGGAGTTTGAGAAGCACAGCCTCAAGCGCTATGCATATCTGATGTAAGAAACTTTGTGTAATACTTCACCAAAGGTTACTACAAGGCATCTTTACGTAGACGGACATAGCTAATGCGGTGCGCACGGGCTACATTATTCTCACGGTGACATCAGCATGGTGCTGTTCAGAGTGTTGTATGCCGTCAGAACTCGACCTTGAAGCCGCTGGTGGTTCCGTTGTCCGTTATTGCTTATCCAATTACTTGCTTCAAGGGCATCGAGTCGCTGTAAACATGACATGGGTGCTCTTTCATGGGTAAATGCGGAAACACTCCAAAGAGCGCCCACCCCCCTCTTTGGCAGACTTCCTACAGAGTCCACAACCACCACACGTCTCCCCTACAGAGCCCACAACCACCACATGTCTCCCCTACAGAGTCCACAACCACCACACGTCTCCTCTACAGAGTCCACAACCACCGCTCTTCTCCCCTACAGAGTCCACAACCACCACACTTCTTCCCTACAGAGTCCACAACCACCACACATCTTCTCTACAGAGTCCACAACCACCGCTCTTCTCCCCTACAGAGTCCACAACCACCACACTTCTCCCCTACAGAGCCCACAACCACCACACGTCTCCTCTACAGAGTCCACAACCACCACACTTCTCCCCTACAGAGTCCACAACCACCACACTTCTCCTCTACAGAGACCACAACCATGGCACTTCTCCCCTACACAGTCCACAACCACCACACTTCTCCTCTACAGAGTCCACAACCATCACACTTCTCCTCTACCGAGCCCACAACCACCACACTTCTCCCCTACGGAGCCCAAAACCACTGCACTTCACCCCTACAGAGCCTACAACCACCGCAACTTCTCCCCTCCAGAGCCCACAACCACCGTACTTCTCCCCTACAGAGCCCAAAACCACCGCACTTCTCCCCTACAGAGCCTACAACCACCACACTTCTCCCCACAAAGCCCACAACCACCACACTTCTCCCCACAAAGCCCACAACCACCACACTTCTCCCCACAAAGCCCACAACCACCACACTTCTCCCCACAAAGCCCACAACCACCACACTTCTCCCCACAAAGCCCACAACCACCACACTTCTCCCCACAAAGCCCACAACCACCACACTTCTCCCCTACAGAGCCCACAACCACCACACTTCTCCCCACAAAGCCCACAACCACCACACTTCTCCCCACAAAGCCCACAACCACCACACTTCTCCCCTACAGAGCCCACAACCACTTTTTTGTTGTTCCAGTTGTTCCAGTTGTTCCAGTTGTTCCAGTGTTCCAGTTGTTTCAGTTGTTCCACTTGTTCCGGTGTTCCAGTGTTCCAGTGTTCCAGTGGGGTGAGGTTTATGTATGCACACTCTGTACATTCATGCCGCACACACAAACATTTTGCATTCCATGTACATGTACGCATACGCATACGTAGGTCTCACCCGTGCACACACCCACGCAAACAGGGTGAGGGGGGTGGACAGCACAAGCCTCCGTGTGGCCCACCCTAGCCTCGTTCCCAGGCCTTCCCCGGCTCCAGTTTTTGATCGCTTGCAGTATGCAAAAACGGAGGGAGAAGGCCTGGTGAATCTTACCACGTGATCCGTGATCCGCGGCACACATGACGTCACAGGTTCTAGACACGAAGACATATTCACATTTATATCTCCAGTTACAGAGAAGCTAGAGAAACAAGACAAGTTCCAGCCGAAAGACAGGTCCCACCTCTAGAACATACCCGAGTTTGAAGCAGAACCACTGAAGGATGGTTCCGCTGCAAGCGTTGCAAAGCCAAAAGTGGCTGCTTTTTCGCTACATAAGCAAAATTTTGTCACTGCAGATATTTCACACATTTCGTTTGGCAACCCTTCGGAGCTATTCCTTCTAGCTTGGATATGTTTTGTATGCTTGATGTTGTTCTCCGTCAGCGCTTGTCTCGTCTTCGTAGCTAGAACAGAACGCAGGATCAGTCTTCTCTATAGTGACGACATGTGACGCCTGTGCCGTGGATCACGTGGTAAGATTCACCAGGCCTTCTCCCTCCGTTTTTGCATACTGCAAGTGATCAAAAACTGGAGCCGGGGAAGGCCTGGGAACGAGGCTAGCCCACCCTGGGGTTCTGAGTGCTTTACCCAGAATGCTAATTGTGCTTTTATTAATTTTCTACCCACATTTTCTCTTATGCACTTTAGTACTTTCACCAACTACATATATCTCATTCATTCATATCTGTCATTTCCTTACTCAAGAGAAACTGGATTCAATGATACTGAAAGAACACCAAAAACAAGAAAGCCCCTGATTTTAGTAAACTCTTGCTCCCATCCCACACTGGTTATTGTTCTATCATACTTTAGATATGGATATTACCATCTCCATGTATCATGTCAAGAGTTGAGTTTGTACAAGATTGAAACAAACCAGTTCCGAAGTACACAACTAGCCCTAAGCCTCGTTCCCGAAGCTTAAGCCTGGGAACGAGGCTAAACACTTAGTAGCCCTTTAGCATGTGTGCAGAGGCCATGTCATGAAGAAGCACACGTGCATAAATTGATTTCCAGGTGCAAGGTGGGGCTGCTATCAATTACAGTGCGGTTACCTAGGGTGGGGCTGCTTTCAATGCAACGCAGCTTTCTAGAGAGGAGCTGCTAATCAACGTAGCCAATATCTGATGAAAGAAGGTTTCAGACCAAGCATTGCACAATACTTTCACAGTTGTGATTTAATCTGTAACTACTATTACCTACCCATGTGGTATTCTACCACTTACTCAGGCTCGCCCCAAGATGCCTTGCATCTACACTAGTTTTAAAAACTTTCTTGGAGAGCATGTCCCCAGACCATTCTAGCTTTTGCTTGTTTACACACACACTTACCATGATAGCCATATTAGTATAAAATAGGTGCCTCTGCCCCTACAGTCTACAAGAGTTCATAGTTGGTTCTGACATTACTGTTGCTGGCTATGCATAATGGACTTGGCCCATTGAATAGCCATTTGAGGTAGCTGTCGGTGATGTAATTTATTACTTGTTGTAGATTTTTAGTGCATGATAGCAAGCTAGATGCAAGCGGAGGATATGGAATCTTTGTGACTACATTTTTCTTTTCACTGGAGGGGGCAGATGTGCATGGGCACAGCTACTGATGATGTCATCAGTAGCTTCAGGTTGATGAGGAGTGCGCATCAATGAAATATTAAGTTTATAGTACCGTAGTGTCCCGTTAATACGCCCCCCCCATTTTGTACACTACATCCCGCCTAAAGTGGGGGGGGGGGGGGGGCTTATATTCGAGGATGCAATTAGTCTCGACTATAAGCCCCCCCCCCAAAAGATTTTACGCAAGTGCTATGTACACAATTAGGACACTTCCAAAGCTCATGTTTACATAGGAACACAGTTACATCTACACAAAACAGCTGATACAAACAGACATGCAGTAGGGTACTAAAATTAGTCTAACTCGGTGTCTGAGTCATCACTGAAAGGGTCGTCTAGCTCATCTGCATCACTATCGCTCTCTTCTGCTTCATCTTCTCACAGACTTCCGGAAGTGATGAAGCTGGTCGGCACAGTCAGCTGGAACTTTCTGAGCACTGTTCGTACCGCACTGCATCCCCACACCATTTCTCCTCTTCCACCGCCATAGCCATCCAGAACTTGATTTGAACCCACTGAGACGTAGACCAGAACCAATTTCAGCAGCCTTGGCTCGCAGACAAGCAGTGGTCTACCCTCCGATCTTTCTTCCTCAAGGAACTCGAACAATCGTTGATCCAGCTCAGGTGAAAGAGGAGTTCTACCCGTGCACAGCTTCCGCCTCTTTGCTTTAGCTCCAACATTCATTCTCTGCAGCTCATTATACTTCCGGTCCCATTCTCGAACTCGCTTCCTGTCAATGTTGAATTCTCGCGCTGCCTTGTGGATGCAGCCGTCATTCCTGCGTAGCCAATCCACCACGAAGGTCTTGAACTCCACCGTATACGAGTTGCGACGTTGATAGGACATCTTGGTCAGTTGTAGCATCAGCACTGGATTTCACTTCTCTTATAGGAATTTGTAGGATCACTTTCATATTCACTCGGACCTGATCGTAAACCACTTCACACTAGAAGGACCAATCAGAATAAATCGATGCCACGTCATTGGTACGGGTGCGAACAGCTAGCTATAATTATGAAATCAATGCCTTTCACTATCAACTAACTATGGCGACGACTTTCAGGATCGAGAGTACTGTTCGCGGACATCACGTTTACAAAGCTGCGTGGTCTCCCTACATCAGAGAAGAGCTGCCAGTTCAACGCGAGGTCAATAACATTCACGACAACTTCGCTGTAGCTGTCCTCAAGAACGGCAACACTGTCGGTCATGTACCACGGGAAATTTCCAGAGTCTGCTGGTATTTCTTGCACAAGAGTGGCAGCGAGATGACTTGCATCGTCAATGGTGACAGAAGACGTTCTGAAGTTGATGGGAAAGGACTCGTGGTTCCATGCGTGTACATCTTCAGAGGGAAACAAAAACACCTTGACAGACTGATAAACCTGTTTGCTAAACTAGCAGCTTAAAACTTGGAACATCTAACCGGCTTTTCTAAAAGCCACAAAACTTACAAAAGATTCACCTACTACTATAGTCTTACTGAACGCACTTGCAACGTATAGTAAGCACGTGTAGTTTTGATGTTCCAGAAGACGCTCACCGGGGGGCGTTATAACGAGTCAAACTACCCTGTGCAGGAACTTTGGCGGAAAAGAGGGGGGGGCGGCGTATTTTCGAAGGGGGCGTATTAGCGGGACACTACGGTATAAATTTAATACATAAATGAAAGTTTCTGTGTAGTAGTCATGTGATAATGCACCTGAGACTCTCTGCCTTAACCACTACTCACCATTACGTTCTTTGCCAGTTGGTCATCTTTTGGCCTGCCGAACAACCCAATGCGATTCACCACTGTAGTTTCTTCGCCACTAGTACTGTGGTTATCCTTCACAAATATCTGGAGTGCATTGATATAGTGGTAACATAAATGTGAGTACCATTGCCCTTCCCAATCATAAACACAACCAAGCAAAAAAATACTTGCTTAATCCTTGGGACACATTCAACAGTTGAGTAATTCCCTGAGAATAGTTTGACATAACAATATGTGTCAATAAATGATCGTTCTGTGCCTAATCAAACGGACAATAGACAGCTGAAATATGGCTAGTGTGTGTAATTAGCTGATGGGAGTAACCACTGCTCTAAACAGGTTTGCAATATAATTTATGGCTGGGAATTTCGGAATGACTATCAAATTCCTGCAACATTTACTCACTGTCAAGCTGTACACACTCTGGAACTTGATACAATGTAATGAAAGAACTCCATCATTATCCAGTCTGCAAGTAAAAGACAAATGTGAAGTTCATCTATGTAACAATGAAGTTATAGCTAGCTATTCGAATATTTTACCCTTCAAATTCCTGTTGAGCAGCTCCGTGTTCTGCATCATCAAAACTTAATATTTGCGGTTGGTTGATAAACAGCTTTACAGACTTTGGTGCTCTACCTACAGAATAGTTCAAAACGTGGACAATCAATGGAATCTTGTTTATAAGCCAACAACAGTCTCTGAAGTGTACCAACTTTTGTCATACATAATTGGATCATTATTCTCTACTTGTCTTGTAAGTGGGATTGCTACAGTTGGTATATATTCAGTCGATTAATATAACTTTGCATTCAACTGGTCATAGGCATACTAGCATTGAGGCACAGGAGGAAGGTGCCACTTTGTTTTTACCGTGCGATGACGCCCATGCTTGGTCCATACGAATAACTCTGCTTGTAATTGGCAAATTAACATCACATCATTTGATCCGATTGAAGCCTATGAAAAAACCAGGGACACCACCAGCAAGTGTAAAATAAAAATTCTTTGCCCACAAAGCAAATTTGTACAAAATAGTGAGGGAATAATAGACGATGAGTACATTCATAGCTAAACTTTTACCCCATGCTTCGGATACTGTTGCCGCCTCATTCTCAAAATCCTAGCTACATCCCTGCTGGTATGCTAATCTTCATCATTCTCAACTCTGATCATTTAACTACAGTATGTATGTAAATATGATATTCAATTCATTACTGCAAATGGTATTCTGGGTCTCAGAACAGACACGATGAATTAAAGAAAAAATATCATGGGTGCTTTAATTAGCCTACCACCTACGGACATAACATGTAAGATTAAAATGTAGTGAGGCTTCTCCTATAGATAGCGATGTCAGATAATAATTTCAAACTCCTTCGGTGCTGCATTGAATCACATTATGAATGCTGCCCGGGTGGAGCCAAATGGCAGTCTTTCCATCAAAATCTCTTCAGTAGGACCCGAGATACTGTATTGAACATTTTGCAAATCGTGAAAAATCTTCTATATGTACTGGATATCAAATTGTAATCTAGCTAGGGTCTGCTCAGATGTACTAAGGCCTTTAGTAACACCCTTTTTTGGCAAAATTTCTGTTATATTTATCGTATCTCCACACAGGAAAGTGTCACAGTGTTCTAGTCTACTGCACTCAGATGAAGGCAATCCTGTAACTTCATAGTTGACTACGCCTACCTCTTACATGGTGTTCTATGGTTGCTGACAATCAGGGCTTCATTTTGAAATTTTGTTAAGTGGGGGGAAAAATTGAGTATGAAAATCTTTGGGGGGCGACAAACCAACTTGCACACCAACTTATAAATTCCAATGGGGAGCAAAATCCTGGAAAGGGTTAGGGTTCTTACAGTGAATTAAGATGCTGCACACAACTGAACCTAGTTGTGTGGGCATGTGTATTTCATATGTGTGAGTCATTAAAATTTGAGGGTGGGTCTATGGTGGCCATGGTTCCGCGATAGTATTTTCATCTCAGGAACTGAGGGTTGTCCGATGGTGCCGTAGACAATCCACTGTCATCCATAGATGACACAGTTACTTTGCTGTTACCCAGGACTTTACTGGGACAAACAGTCCAAATGTCAGCGTATGCCCATAGTAAGTATGACCATCCACGGATAGTCCAGGGATGTCCACCCTTCCTCCCCCCCTCCCACGTCAGAGTATCCACGGATGCCAGAGTAACTGTGACCATCCACGGATAGTCCAGGGAGTATGTCCACCCCCCCCCCCCCCCCCCCCATGTCAGAGTATCCGCGGATGCCAGAGTAACTGTGACCATCCACGGATAGTCCAGGGACGTCCACACTTATCCCCCCCATGTCAGAGTATCCGCGGATGCCAGAGTAACTGTAGGGATGGGGCTTTGCCAATATGTTGACTTTTGCTTTCATGCATTATCCCTACCTTGTTTGCATACTTTTTGGCATGCCATCCCTACATCTTTTTACATTTATAATGTTTTTTAAGTCTTTAATATTATATGATGACATTCTTGTGAAAAGCCCGGAAGTTATATATACATGTACAGACTTGCCTTCTGTAGTGACTCAAACTTGTAGGGGTTGCAATGTTCATGGCACCAAGGGTCAACATGTCCAGGAAAGTGGAACTTGTCAACCACTATGTTGATAGAGGCAATTTGTTGGTCTTGTTCCGCCTCTCAGGGTGAGTTGCATAGCACTTCAAGTGGCAACCGTCGTCATATATCAGGAATTCTATCAATGCACATACAATAAATAGAACTTCAAAGCTAACGGAGACATTGTCAGCTATTGTGAGTCAGTATGCCTGGCCTTACAGTTCCACATACATAAATTTCACATACAAGTTCTTGTACCTAAACAATTCCATTTCTTTATTCAAAGGGGTACAGATATAAATACCTAATTGGGTCGTAACATCCGAATTATCCTGAAGGAAGGTATGTATATTCCCGTACACTTGTGCCTTGGATTCTGCACCAAACAGTTGGCCAACCATCACCACCGTTCCACAAAGCCATGTACCCACAACAATTCCTAAGTTGTGACAGTGAGAGTTAATACACATATACTAGACAGATGCTGGCAGAATTCTGGGGTGAGCTAGAGCAAGAGGTACAGTATAAGATTTCAAGCAATTTTAGATTAGAGCTATGAAAAGAACTCTGGGATGGCTCAACAAGAGTACATGTAGCTATTTTGGTTTATGTATTGGCTACAGCAGTATACCAACCAGGAAGGTGGAAGTGGCCAAATAATAACTGTGCAATGCACAAAGATTTATTTAGGTCACTCACCCACTACTAGAGGAGTCAATGGTAGGTTCTACGCAAGGTCGCTTTTCACAAGTGCGATTCCTGATGACCAAGAGGAGATGGCTGTGTTTGCCGAAACGTTGGCTGGTTTTGGAGTGTCTTTAGAGCAATAGGGGCTTTCCAAAACCCACGCACTTTTGGGAGTACGGTGAGTGGACTTTGTGGCCATTCCAGTTTTCTTCTCAGACAGATATTGAACATTGCAAAGTGGTAGTAGTATTCAAGGTCACAGACACCTGAAAAATGAGATCTGAAATACATTTTGCAAAATTCAAAACAAAGCCGTAGTGTGATTCTCACAGTGGTACAATTGGCCAACATTCAGAATCCAGTTTGCAAAGTAACTGTTGATGACCACACTGAGAGTGGCCACCAGATTTCCATTTTCTATTCTGTTGGCTATTTTGTAAAAAATGATCTGGAAAGTTAACATCACAGTCATTACAACATTGGAGACAGATTGGCCACAAGAAGCCACTCTCAGTGTGGTCATCAACATTTACTTTGCAAACTGGATTCTGAATGTTGGCCAAATTGTACCACTGTGAGAATCATACTACGGCTTTGTTTTGAATTTTGCAAAATGTATTTCAGATCTCATTTTTCAGGTGTCTGTGACCTTGAATACTACTACCACTTTGCAATGTTCAATATCTGTCTGAGAAGAAAACTGGGATGGCCACAAAGTCCACTCACCGAGTACCTCTGATTGTCCTGAATTTTAGATATGACTTAGTACTCGTTAGGAAGAGACGAAGTCGAAAACTTGAGCTGGATAGCATGTTTAGTTTCTGAGATCTGCACACTCAAAATTTCAGTTTTCCCATACGTTTTAATAGCTAGGACGCAATCTGGCCCCAATCTCCATCTAAATATACAGGAAAGTTTCAAACTTGAAGCCTACATATCCAACGAATGAAACATGGTATAAAGCTGAAATTTGCAAGTCAGTCTGCAGTCGTAGAGTACTAACTATGGTAGGTAGATCAAGATGCTGGGAGAAACTTTAATGGAGGGGGCGTGGTTTTGGAAAGCCCCTATATAAGTGCTCTCTACTAATGGAGGACATCACTATGTAAGTTGGAAATAAGAAAACGTAATAAATCTGTTGTATAAGTTTTTCCCCCCTTTTGCACTTTGTTGTATGGTTATGCTTGGTGTTGAGCTAACAGTCAGGACAGGTGCATCCAGTGATCACCTAAACTTGCTCTTTGTTCTAGCCCAGAGGACAATTATTGCTAAGTGGTAACGAGGTAACTAATCATAGTGCACAGTTGGCTTGCATTTGTTTGCCCCCATAACTACGCAGCTCGAAATAAGGGAAAGCAACCTAGTACCCCTCGGCGATCACCGCGGATACAGCGCCAGAGTGATGATGTGCCACCATCTCCAAAGAGCCGCAAAGTCCTGGAGATGTAACCCCATGAACTTCCCCACCCATTTTAGTCACAGGTTGAGTTCCAAAACATGAAGTATACTTATCAAGTTCAGCATATATTGCTAGTTCTTCATGCTTGAACTTCTTGTGTTATTTGGTTTGTGTCTGTGGTGAGACCATTGATTTTAGTCCTCCTTTTGTGGTAGAAACTGAACTGTGCTTCACCTATGTCTTCTATATCCCAAAACTCTTGAGTACTTACAATAGTTGTACATTTTGTGGCTCAAATTGATGATAATTGATTGGACTGAAAAGTTATACATGATCGCAATCTCTAACCAGGTGGAAAGCTCTTGCCAGTGCAGTGGGGAGTAAGTGTGGACATCCCTGGACTATCCATGGATAGTCACAGTTACTCCGGAACATGGGGGTACACACGGGGATACTCTGATATGGCGGGGGGGGGGGGGGGGGGGGGGGGGATAAGTGTGGACGAGAAAATAAAGAGGGGAAAAAAGACAGTGACTCAGGGAGGGACTCAAACCCGCGACCTGGCAAATGGCCTGCCATGCTCTAACCAACTGAGCTACCGAAGTCACTCGGCAACTCAGTGGCTGAATTGGAGTACTTAAGGCTGAGCTGCCAGGGATCCAGCCGAAGCGGATACCAAGCTGGCATGTTCGATGGGGAGGACATCCCTGGACTATCCGTGGATGGTCACAGTTACTCTGGCATCTGCGGATACTCTGACATGGGGGGGGGGGAAAGGGTGGACATCCCTGGACTATCCGTGGATGGTCACAGTTACTCTGGCATCCGTGGATACTCTGACATGGGGGGGGGGGGGGGGGGGGGGGGGCGGAAGGGTGGACATCCCTGGACTATCGAGGGATGGTCACGGTTATCCTGGCATCCCCGGATACTCTGACGTGGGGGGGGGGGAAGGGTGGACATCCCTGGACTATCGAGGGATGGTCACGGTTATCCTGGCATCCGCGGATACTCTGACGCGGGGGGGGAGGGTGGACATCCCTGGACTATCCGTGGATGGTTGCGGATACTCTGACATTGGGGGGGGGGGGAGGGACATCCCTGGACTATCCGTGGATGGTCACAGTTACTCTGGCATCCGCGGATACTCTGACATGGGGGGGGGGGGAAGGGTGGACATCCCTGGACTATTGAGGGATGGTCACGGTTATCCTGGCATCCGCGGATACTCTGACATGGGGGGGGGGGGGGGGGGGGAAGGGTGGACATCCCTGGACTATTGAGGGATGGTCACGGTTATCCTGGCATCCGCAGATACTCTGACATGGGGGGGGGGGGGGGGGGGGATAAGGTAGACATCCCTGGACTATCCAGGATGGTCACAGTTATTCTCAGCTAAGTACAAAGCAACTGTGTCATCTATGGATGGCAGTGGATTGTCTACGGCACCATTGGACATATCTGCAGGAACTGTGAGTGTTCTGCTGTGTAATAAAGCCCTGGGAACATCATCTTTGCTAGCTGTCAAAGCAGAAGCTGTTTAAGCCAGTTTCTAGCCGATTTAGCTGATGCTCCACCATTATGTCAACAGAAATTGCCGTATTTGTGTCCCGTACGAAGCGCTTTAATGCATTAGCTATATACTGAGGCAAAGCTATAGTAATCTCGAAATGATGGCTGGAGGACACACTGTGCACGAGTAGCAGGCTATTTTATCAACCACGGTGGTCATTTCCCATACATTTTGTATGGAGAACGAGATCCTATCGTGCAAGTCGGCCATGGAGAAGCAAACTTTACCTTCCCCTTAGGTATGGACCCTTCGGACTACAGCCTTGTACAGTGTCCTGTTCCTCTTCATCACGACACTGCCAAAAATGCGCAACGTCTTTGTGGCAGAGAGGGGCATCACACCTACAGTTTCATCGGACAACCAACGGACAAAAACAAACTTCATAGGCATCTTCTGTCTAACCACACCCACGCAGCTGTCTGCAGCACATACGTAGGTCATAGCCTGTCATAGACAAACTCTCTGGAGATGTTCACAAAGAACAGAACCAGCTTGAAGGTAAGATATCCCAGTGAGTTATCATCTTCCACCTAATTTGTTGTAAGAGGTGGATTAATGTGCGCTGAAGGTTAAATAACTGGACGCAGGTTTAGTATATGTAGCTACCTTGTGTGACAAGCCAGATACAACCAACAGTAGTGTGGGATTGCAATTGATTAAGTTGAATTCGTACAGGAAATGTTTCGTGATATCATGTTGACACCACATGCAGTCCAAAGTGGCCACTCACACTCTCAGATGACCGAAACACACGTCGACATTCATTCTTTGTGAAATATTTAAATACCCCCATTTGAAATTTACGGTAAGTGGTTGGTCCAAGCAAGCGTACACACGCATGTGCGCAATGCAGTCCAACTAGTGTGAATCTCACTCAGGCTTGCCCCAATTACACTCAGGAAAGTAATTGATACAACTGGACAAACTACATGGGCATGTAGCTACAGTCGAAAACACTCGTGTTCACAAATAGTTTCTAGAAACAGTGTAGCCCATGGCTATGATGTTACATTCGTCAAGTCAACCCAATCCAATGCTACCACAGAACAAACCATGTTCTTGAGGACTAATGAACGGAACGTTGCCTTTGGGGGCCACACAGAGCTAGCTAAATTGAACCCTATTTTAACAAGACTTAAAAACATTAAAAATGTAAAAAGATATCACCCCTACCCTGTTTGCTTACATTTTTAATGTTTTTTAAGTCTTGTTTCTGTACTTTTTTGGTGGTGATCTCAGTTACAGTTAGACCTAAGCCTAAGAAGAATATTTCTTTCAAGTGTAACTACAACCCCAGAACTTGAAACGGCATTGACAATTTAGTAGTTCCAAGCACGTAATAACATTGCCAGCTAGAATCTGATGAAGGCCAACCACTCTCCGGAGCTCCGTACCAAACTTTTTGAAACCAATCTCCTGATTTTCGATCACATGACGACTGACCAGCTGCGGCACAGGAACTGACAACTGACCATCATAGCATTACTAAAGCTGTGAGTAGCTACTTTATTTAGTGTAGCTATAAGTTGGCAGCTGAATGCAGCGCCTTACCTATGTGGTGTTCATAAACCTTGCCCACTACTACGGGAAGAGACTGTGCAAGCTGTGCACGTGGTCAACTCGCGATTTCGCTTGTGCACTACTCATTCCCAGACCAATGAGCGTGGTATTTGGCCTGGGAATGAAACAACATGTGTGCATGCGTACAAAATTAGAAAATGGCGTCCTTCACAACGGACAGCAACCACACAGTGTTGTGAATGGCTTTTATTGACCAGGCTGAATTTGAAGCTATGAAGACGCTGAGTGGTCGTAGAGCTCCGCACTGTGATAAGCATCGGTTTCATACTAAAATTACGGTGAGTACTTAAACCGTTTGCGAGATATCATTGTTGAACATAGTGGTCTTAACAAGAAAGAAAGAAAGTATACAAAAAATGGCACTTTCATGACCGCACACTTCTGCGTTTAGCTGTCTTCCGCGTGGCTTTTGGCCACCTATATGAACCTTGTTGATCACAAAGGCACTCAAAGAGAAAGCCTGGGTGCTTAAATAACCTTTTAGCGTGTTTGTGGGGTAAAGTTATCTGCTTAAGGATTGCATATATTGCGCGTCGGCGCCATCCCTACATAGTCTACCAACTCTCTGATATGCAAGAGGGGAGAGATGCCTGACTTCAAGCCAGAATGACATGCTTTAATGAAAATCATTGACCCAAATTGGGACATCAGTGTCATTAACAAGTATCCAATGAGGGTTAATGAGGGTTAATGAGATTCATAGCCCTGTTCTGTTCGGGGGGGGGGGGGGGGGGTGGGGGTGGGGGTGGTTGAGTCAATTAAAGGCTCACGGCATACTCATAAATATTCAACACATTTACCCATTCCTTTCAACCCCAAGCCAAGCTCCCAATGTTTCAACAGAAGGTCAATAATGAGGTTCATGAGAGTCAGCATACCCTAACCCTCCCATTGGAGAGCTGACTGAATCCAGGGATGTTCATGGGTAATGCTGAGGTGTAGTTAAAGCCAACTTATCATGAGATGGACAGAATTTAGAGCTCTGTCTGGGCTTTAATTAGATTCATAGGCTCAATTAGGGTTAAGGAGATTCGGGTTAATGACATTGGGGTTAAGGATTTTAGGGTTAGGGCAAACTAGGGTTAGGGCTAAGTTGAGACTTAGTGTTATATTTGAACCAATTTTGGCTAGTAGAATGAACAAAAACAACTACCTTACCATCATCTGGTCCTATGAGCTGCACAGAGTGGAGCTTCACGGGAGTCTTGAAAGGCAATCGTATTATGAGCTACAGGGAGTTGTGAATATTGTTTGAAATGTAGACTAAGCACACTTGCCCAGATGTGCAATAACATGATACCTGTTCATCACAATCACTCTCACAGTACTCAGCTCCAGATTTGAGAGCATTGGTAAAAGGATGACAGCTGTTATCATTTGAACACTCACACTGTCCGTGATCAAGCAGGATAGAGAGATCCATCTGCAGGTGAAAGAAACCAGTCTCTTGTGTTCACTTCAACTCACATGCAATCCTAGCTACGAACCTGTCCAGGTGGTACCACAAATTCTGAAGCAGTGGTTTTGGATGATTTCAGGATTTTAGCTTCCAATTCATTCCCATCAGCACCTTCCACCTGCAGACAAAGTTTAAGACTGAAACATTCACTGAAGTTGCCAATGATTCCATTCCAAGCACGAATGTATGCCTCAGTATGTTCAGTAATAGGGAGGAGACTTTCAAGGCAATTATTCAGGATCAAAATCAGCTTCTATTTTCTGTGCATGATTGAAATGTCTTCAGTAAAGGGAATGTCCAATCCAAATGCACAGATGTATGCATACTTATAGTATCTGCTCGTGGAGAAAGCACTAAGACAATTAACTGACCCTAGAAATTTCCTTCCTGTTTGTAAACAAGACGTACACCGGAGTTAAACGAATTCGATTGTCTTGAATTGTACCCTGAGCAAAAGATTCAGGTTGGAAAACAAAATTAGATAAGTAACACAGAAACTTAAGTATAATGAAATAACTTACCTGACAATCTCCAAGTGTGTTTACTTTGAGGAAAATCGCATCCCTGTGTACTTCACTAAGTTGAAAGTATTTGTTGCCCATTGCTTTTGAGGGAGGACACCTGAGAAGAATTATATGAGTAAAAGTATAAGCTGCTTTTGTTGGTGGTTGTGGTTGTTTGTTGTTGTTATTACACCATCATTGTCGTTTAGTGCAAAATGAAAGCAATCCTAGATCTTATGCAAAGTCACCCATTCCAAATGTCATGTTTCAGCCAATACCAGGCCTCATTAGCTACGCTGGGGGTGACTGGGAGATGGGGACTGCTATCTCATGCATGAACTTCCAAACTTATCTTTTTAGTGTAGCTAACTTTTGATAGAGGCGACATAATCTCTTGCTGTTTTTTTTGTTGTTTTTTTTGCTTTTTCTTTTTATGAGCATAACTGCACCCCAAGTGGAAAGAAAAGTGTGACTGGGGTTCAGGCAGTAACTGCATCCGAAGTGCAAAGTATCAGGTGTAGGTTGTAGGCCATTTCGTCCTGCGCATAGCTAACATGAGATCCAATAGAGGCACACACTTCCAGGTGTGAGCAAGCAGCAAGAACACGGACATTGACTATAAGAGAAAGACCATAGGTATGAAGGGTGTGGTAAGCAAGAGTGAAAGACTGAGGGTTAAATGAAGACATGGTCCTATTGACAACAAAGGCACCGAGGAACAGGGGGTAAAAATGAGGTGCAGTATCCAGCCGTTAACAGTAAGCATAGCCATATGCATGTAGAGTGAAGTGAAGCTAACTTGGCTTTGTAATGTATGTGCAGTGGGTCTGTTGAAGTGGTTGGATGTTGTAGGAAAGTGTGTCTTAAACGTTGACAGGTACGTACGGTTTGTTTTGTGGGTGTGGACTAAACAGGGTGGTTGGTGTACACTGGGTGTACAAGTTGTAGTATATCAGTGTGCATGAAGCTCCTTGTTCGCGAGAACATCTTGTCATAAGGGTGTTGTGATAGCCAGAAGCTAAAAATGTTGTCGTGGGACAAAGTGTAGGTAGCCAAGATGCTTCTAACTTGTATGTCTAATTGTTACTAGGAGTACGCATGCGCATGATGCCTCGTGCCGCATCGTGCCAGTGCGTATTGTGCATTGCGCATGCGGATGGGCCATAGAGTCACGAGGCTAGCAGTCTGAGATCTGGCATTAAATGTAATCACTGATAAAGTTCAGTACTTTGTTCTAGTAAGTGCCAGTGTGCATTGCTACTAACCCATTAGCTCTCATGATCACACAGTACTCGAAAACAGTGGAGAAATTAGTATGCTAAACCAACGGTGTCACAGTCTCAGATCTCTATTAATTAAAACCTAAAACCTCACCTTGTAGGGGATTCATTTCAGGCAGGGAAGGCTGCTTGGGCTCTGGGTGTGAGTTTGCCAAACAAGAATGCTGATTATTGCATGCTCGTTAATGAATGGGTGTGGTTAAGGTCACAAGTCTGCTTATTGATGGTGAAAGTGCACTTGGGTGAAGTTTTGGAGTCAGAGCTCGGACAGAAATGAAGATATGGTGCATTAAGGGCATGTAATTTAGGGCTGAAGTCCACTTTAGCCACACAAACTATTCCCCCCCCACCCCCTCCCCCCCCAATTTCAGCCCTCACACTAACCCTTAAGGTGGCGGGGAAGTCTTCCGGCGGAGGTTAACGAAAACATAAACTTGGGTTACAGTCAGGACCAGGGTTACTCCTAGTTTCAGGGTTAGGGTTTGGTTTAGGGCAATCTTGCTTTGCCTAATTTTAAAAAGGGTTTTAGTGGCTCATTAATATATTCATAAACCCAAAATTGCCATACGATGGACGCATCTACACACTCACCCTAGGTAGCGTCCTATCCACCAATGTATCTCAAATCAATCTGTGCCAGCTTTTGTTCAGAGCTACTCTCAACGTCAGGCTAGACTCATGTTTGTCACTACTCTTGGAATGGACAACTTTCACTGCACCAAAATGAATGCACATTTCAAAAAATTCACAGCTTGTCTACGGGAGGGGCTCATTCACGAGTGGAAGCAAGCATTACTAGCCCCACCTCTCCCCCTTATGTCGCTAAACAACTCACGGTTCTGTTCCACACACAACTCGTCTGGAGCTTTCTTCTCTACGGCAGCATGGTACCAACGATATATTGTGCATTCTAGTTAAAGCCCAGCCCAGCACTCGGAGCACCGGGCCACGGTCACCTAGTAGGCTAGGCATACGATCGCAAGACCTGGGCCTACCCAGTGAGTACAGTCTTGGCCACTGTAGCCTTTCTGCTGCTTCTAGACACAAGCTAGCTTTCACAAGCAGGCATTACGCACTACTCACAGCTACTGACACTACAGCACTCTACTAAAACTCCTCTTTTTTTTTTTTAAGTCGATCTAAGCTTAAGGTGGCAGGGAACCCTGTGTTTACAAGGTCAACAAACCTGGAATCCAAGCTTGTAAACTTTTAGCGCACAGTTCGTTTTGGGAGTTTTCATCCGTTCACTGTCCGTAAAATTGGGGATTTTCCCCATTTCCTGTCGGCATTGACATCCAATAATCAGTTTATAATTAAGTTAGTTAAGATGTGGCCTGGCGGAACCCCTCATGTGGTGGTCGGAACTTTGAAGATAAGCTTGGATCGACTAAAAAAAAAAATAAATAAAAAATAAATAAAAAGAAGGAGTCTAGTAGAGTGCTGTAGTGTCAGTAGCTGTGAGTAGTGCGTAGTCCCTGCTTGTGAAAGCAAGCTTGTGTCTAGAAGCAGCAGAAAGGCCACAGTGGCCAAGACTGTACTCATTGGGCAGGCCCAGGTCTTGCGATCGTATGCCTAGCCTACTAGGTGACCGTGGCCCGGTGCTTCGAGTGCTGGGCTGGGCTTCAACTAGAATGCGCAATATATCGTTGGTACTACGTTGCCATAATTTGACAGGAAAGATGAACGGTGTTTGTGTGTGGAACAGAGCCGTGAGTTGTTTAGCGACATAAGGGGGAGAGGTGGGGCTAGTAATGCTTGTTTGCACTCGTGAATGAGCCACTCCCGTAGACAAGCTGTGAATTTTTTGAAATGTGCATTCATTTTGGTGCAGTCAAAGTTGTCCATTCCAAGAGTAGTGACAAACATGAGTCTAGCCTGACGTTGAGAGTAGCTCTGAACAAAAGCTGGCACAGAATGATTTGAGATACATTGGTGGTTAGGACGCTACCTACAGTGAGCATGTAGATGCATCCATCGAGTGGCAATTTTGGCTCATGAATATATTAATAAGCTACTAAAACCCATTTTTAAAATTAGGCAACGCAAGATTGCCCTAAAGCAAACCCTAACCCTGAAACTAGGAGTAACCCTGGTCCTGACTGTAACCAAAGTTTATGTTTTCGTTAATCTCCGACTTAAGGCAATCTTGCTTCGCCTAATTTTAAAAAGGGTTTTAGTGGCTCATTAATATATTCATAAACCCAAAATTGCCACTCGATGGATGCATCTACACGCTCACTCTAGGTAGCGTCCTATCCACCAATGTATCTCAAATCAATCTGTGCCAGCTTTTGTTCAGAGCTACTCTCAAAGTCAGGCTAGACTCATGTTTGTCACTACTCTTGGAATGGACAACTTTCACTGCACCAAAATGAATGCACATTTCAAAAAATTCACAGCTTGTCTACGGGAGGGGCTCATTCACGAGTGGAAGCAAGCATTACTAGCCCCACCTCTCCCCCTTATGTCGCTAAACAACTCACGGTTCTGTTCCACACACAACTCCTCTGGAGCTTTCTTCTCTACGGCAGCATGGTACCAACGATATATTGCGCATTCTAGTTAAAGCCCAGCCCAGCACTCGGAGCACCGGGCCACGGTCACCTAGTAGGCTAGGCATACGATCGCAAGACCTGGGCCTACCCAGTGAGTACAGTCTTGGCCACTGTAGCCTTTCTGCTGCTTCTAGACACAAGCTAGCTTTCACAAGCAGGCATTACGCACTATTCACAGCTACTGACACTACAGCACTCTACTAAAACTCCTCTGTTTTTTTTTGGTTTTGTTTTTTTAAGTCGATCTAAGCTTATCTTCAAAGTTTCGACCACCACATGAGGGGTTCTGCCAGGCCACATCTTAACTAACTTAATTATAAACTGATTATTGGATGTCAATGCCGACAGGAAATGGGGAAAATCCCCAATTTTACAGACAGTGAACGGATGAAGACTCCCAAAATGGACTGTGCGCTAAACATTTACAAAGACAAAGAATTCTATCAGCTTGGATTCCAGGTTTGTTGACCTTGAAAATGCAGGGTTCCCTGCCACCTTAACGGTGGATTACTCCCCATATTACAAGTAGATACAGGTTCGTTAGCATGAGCTTGATATACCCAAGACTGCATGCAGTTAATACATGTCCCTTGTTACTCCAGATTGTTATTTAGATCCTGCTGACACTGAATTGCTGAGTGCAAACAATAATTTCCACGTGCCTAGCTTGTCCCTAGGCCCTAGCTGCACAGCTGGGCACTACGCAGGTCCCTGGAATCCGTGTTGAGACGGAAAAAGTAGTTGAGAGAGAAAATAGTGCAGTATTCAGATGCATGATGGTGTCAGAAATAAACAAAGGTCAATGTCTGCAAATATGAAGACTCTCAAGCCTCGGATTGAACTTAGAAAGCAAGTATACTAGGGCTAAATTACCCAGACAAAGAACTCTTTCTGAATCACAAGCAATTTTCAGTGGCTGAGCTACTCACTCACTTTGAGAACTTGAATTAAGACAACTCCAGCTCCACATGATGGTCACCAATTGGTGTAATAAAGAGGGTGAACAATACTGGTATACACCTCATATCTAGAATACAGCTTCAGAAAGTGCATAACGTACGAATGTACAATATGAGAAAGGCGTTCTTACGCTAGGACTTTCATGAAGAAAATAGGGATTCGAATGTTTATAATCTTATTCCACTGTGTGCTGTAAATGTTGTGTCAAAAATAGCGAACAAAAAATAAGTTTGTGACATTCAGTAAAACTTCTATACTGCAAGTGAGATATAGTGAGAGTTAGTGGATAATGTCCAGGTATTCAGTTGAAGCCATACAAGTTTGCACACTTCAAATTAAAAATTTGATTTTTATTAGCCTGTTTGGTGCAAGTTTCATGTTGATAGCTTGTTCAGAAGTGAAGATATTGAAAAAGAGAAAGGAGTGCTATTTGCATGGTTACGGTGCCATGTTTTCTATGGAAAATCTGGACCAGACTTTTACTTCTAAAAATCATAACTTAGGCCACGAATGAGATACAAATGTCAAACTTGCACTAATATCAATCACTCTGGCTGCAAAAATTTTCTAAGCACTTTTCATGTTGCATTTGTAAGGTTTCAATTTCAGTTGGAGATCGCTACCGTTACATTCTGTCACATATCTCCCAATCCCATGTCAGTCCCAAAACCATTTTAATACCACTTGGAGAGAAGGACCCAAACAACATTTGGAAAAAAATAATCCGAATTAAAATATTCGTTTTTGAGATAGCAAAGGTCAAAGTGCACTAATGATGACCTTTGACTCGAACTTTATGGGGTATACTTGTTAATTATATCAAACGAAAGGAAATTTTGTGAGCTACAAGTGGTGTAAATTGTAGGTCATAAAGTTAATCTCACTCAAAGTTATGGTTGATTTAGTAACAATAGGTTAGCTAAAAATTTCCGAAAAATCAATTTTTCGTCTGGTTCTAACTCTGAAGCCATACACTGCAGAATGCTGAAATTCACTGTGGGTTAATATCTCAACAGACACTGTGTAAAAAACAAGTTTCGTTCAAATCGGTGAGGGTAAGGATTTTTTTGTGTTGATTTGACATGGAATGACCCACGCTGCAATGTAAACGCAGGCGCACCTGAGGCTTCCAGTAAGTGGATTGGGGTCATCAAAATAATTGTCCAGGTTGTTTTTATGACAACAGCTTTTAGCATACCTTTGGATCCGCACCGTTGTTAGTTCCGACCACCCTTAAAACTGACGACGAAATCAAACAGCTTCGCAATAAAGGGATCCCCAAGAAGACCCTTGAAGACACCCACTACTGTATGAAGGTTTGGGAACAATTATGCCAGACAAAGAGGCAGAGATATTCCTCCAATCCAGACAATGCAGCAAACCAAACTGCAGCAATGCCTGCAACTCCTGCTCCTCTGTCACTATTAACTTCAACTGCAACATGCACTAACCAGTGTGTTTGTGTGTATGTTGTTTACTCAAAAACTGTATTGTAACAACGGTATTCCCTGCTTATATTATAAACAATTCTTGTGTACTAAACAACATAAAATTGTTATTGTAATAAACAATTTTGATAGTCTCAGAGACGGGTCTACAAAGCAGGTTTCTTTGCATTTAGAGACCTGTTGTGGACCAATCAAATTCATGACAATAACTATACTCTAAATAGTAGTTAGACGCTGAGACCAAGGGATCTACGCTATTTAGAAACCCGAGGGCCTGAGGCTGTGGCGACCCGAGCGTAGCAAGGACGCTACTAGGGGCCCTGAGGATTTCTAAATAGCGTAGATCCCATTGGTCGAGGCGTGTAACTTACTTAGAGTATAGCGCTATAGCAACCGTTTGCTTTATAAACAAGCACTTCGGCCACAGTTATAAAAAGCACGAACCATTGAGCTAAGCCGAAGCGACTCACTTCAAGACAACCTATTTCAGGTCGGCGAACACAGCAGGGATAGTCTCAACCTAGACTAGCTGCCGCGTCGCAAGAGGCACAGAATGGATACGCATACGAGTCCCAGTCTGAATCTGGACCTGCCTCATCGCAAGCCTGGACTAATTCCACCCCAACCGGTACCAGCATAGATTCACTTCACCGGGGAAGATGGTGAAAAATGTTGAAGAAGCAAGGCAGCAGTAGTACACATTTTGTTGCTGCATTCTTGCAGTTGTATGTAATCTCCACTGTATATACTATTCACAGTTTTGTGTAAACTTATTTTGCTGTATGTAATCTTCTTGTTTACGAATAAACTTGCCCCCTGGTACCAGGTGTCTATGAGATTTACCATGTGTCTGTGAGATTTGGAAACCTGCTACTGACCAATCAGATTACTTGATTTCTTACAGCTATATTCTAAACTAGGAATACGCATGTGCAGATATACCTCGTGCAGAAGAATATCCGGAACTATGCAAGTAGATACTATCCGTTGTAACCCCGTGTAGCGTGTAGGTGCTGGCGACGAGGTACAGCGATGAAGATGGCAAAGCGGTCGTCTGAAGAGTTTCAACGTCTGTCCTACCTGTCTTCACTAGACTCTCCCTGTATACATCGCTTCTTCCTCAATCTGTCAGACTCTTTCTCCTTTGCCTTACTCTCTTCTGATGCAGTGTCCCTTTGTTTCTGTTTTCGCTCTCTAGCACGATCACGCTTGGACTGCTCCTGCTCCATTTCGGCTCTCGCACGATCTTTTTCACACGTCGATTGCCTCTTGGTCGGACCAGTACCACGTGGCTAGTAGTCTGGGGACGAGACCACAGAAACCGCGCCCACACAATTAAAGTGTGACATTATATATTACACTCAAAGATGCAACTTAAATGACCCGCGTAGATAATAATACACAGGCCAGAGGAAGCGTTGGACATCCAATCTGAGTTAATGGCATGAAACTTTGGTACACCAACAACTCTCCCTTCACCAGCTACACCACTGTCACCCCTCACAGCGACTCCCAAAGCGATTTTTCCGCTTACGTGACATCACACGTTCAATATACCTACGTATAAACTGATGTCTGGCTCCTCCCTTGAGGGTAAACTTTTTTAAGAAGCAACAAAACTCTGAACTTTTAAGTCTTCCTACTTCAGCTAAATTTGCAGCACAAAACCCTGATCTCTTAAGCCTTCTACTTCAGGTCTTGTAGCTGTAGCTAAGTAGCAGTGAACTTTTATTCCCTAAAGCCTACTAACAAAGATTTTACGTACGTATAGCACTGCACTCTGAAGTGTTTGAGCCAAGGTAGCTAAACCTGGAGCACTAACCTTCTGTGGGCATCTTGGGTTACAGTTAGAGGAAACAATCAATGCTCGGACACCAGCGATAATCGGATGCTCGTACACGGAGACTAAGCCACGCAGATACTTGGTTATGCCACGGAAAGGAAGGCGGAGTCCACCGTATCCGGCGACTGAAAAATGGAGCTCGAGCGTCAATCCCCGCTTGAGCTAGGGGCGATTAGCGTAACAGTTCGGAACATTCGATAATCGGCTAAAATAATGTATTTTCGGATGCTGCTTCCTGCTCCCTTTCTGAAGCAACTCTCGGCAAGATTTCTACACTGTTGGAAAGCTTTAAGACCCTGCTGCTGCGCACCTGATATTTGTCACTCTAGCTGCCTTGGGCGCTGGGGGGTGTTCCCGAAAATTGAGTGGGTTGCTTCATCAATGATCGGACAGTGGATTTACGTATTTTTTTGCCGCGGACACCCCAAGCTACGCAATAGGCCAACAATTCTAGTATCGTATGAATCTGCAGGTCATTACCAACGTAACGGTGCAAGTCTCGTCTTTATGCGTTATGTGGTTCTCGAGATACAATTGTTTTTTCGCCTTCATACGGGCCTAGTTACAGGAAACTAAATTTCTGAAGTACACGAATCAAGAACAATTGTATCTCGATGTGTTGGCCTATTTCGTAGCTGGGGGTTTCCACGGCGAAAAAATACGTAAATCCACTGTCCGATCATTGATGAAGCTCAATTTTCGGGAACACCCCCCAGTGCCCAAGACAGCTACGGTGACGAATATCAGGCGTGCAGCAGCAGGGTCTTGCAGTTTCCCAATGGTGCAGAAATCTTGCTGATAGTTGCTTCAGAAAGGGAACAGGAAGCGGCGTCCGAAAATACATCATTTTAGCCGATTATCGAATGCTCCGAATTGTTACGCTAATCGCCCCTAGTGCAAGCGGGGATTGACGCTCAAACTCCATTTTTCAGTCGCCGGATACGGTGGACTCCGCCTTCCTTTCCGTGGCATAACCGAGTATCTGCGTGGCTTAGTCTCCGTGTACGAGCGTCCGATTATCGCTGGTGTCCGAGCATTGATTGTTTCCTCTACTTTGTTACAAATGCAAACTGACTACACTGCACGATTAGTAGCCTTGCGCTAAGGCGCTCAGCAATGATGCCGTGTACCAGGAAGGAAGCACGCGCCTAAAAGAATAATATGCGCCTATTAGCAAGGTGCGCCTAATAACCAGAGTTTATGGTGTGGCACACATACGCTAGCCTGCATTTGAATACCAGGCACACGTGTGCATACTACATAAGACCAAGGGATCTATGCGGTTTAGAAACCCAAGGACCCCCAGGCTGCAGTGTCCCAAGTGCAGCGAGGGCATTCCTATGGGGCCTGAGGGTTTATAAATCGCGTACATCCTGTTGGTCTCAGTGTCTAACTATTTTAAGATCATGGCTAGCACTGTTGTGAGCTCCAGCAATCTTCGAAGCAAGTACCAGCATCACAAGCGATGGAAAGCTGTGGACACAAAGAGCCATCGGACTAGCTACCTTCACAGCGAACAAAACACATCTAGAAAACCGAACTCACCTGTGTTCTGAAAGTACGGGTGTAGGTTACAATATACCTCAGTGAGGAAAGGTCACACTGATAACAACGAATGGCTGCTTAAAGCGTGTCTTCACTCGAGAAATACAGAGCTGCTCACGAAAGTGGTGTACGGAGTAATAACCAAAATTCTGCATTATGTCCGAATAGCAAAAAGAAAACAAAAATTCGCTAATTTACACAAAATTTACGTACATCAAAATATTGTTTGTACACGTCCATGTACATACAACTGACAATGTAAGGCCACAACAATGGCCTCATGCTCTGAGCAATAAATATTCTATGAGTATTCTACGGGACTTAGAGCACCTGCTGTTGACCAACTATAGCAGTTAGACGCTGAGACCAAGGGACCTATGCTATTTAGAAACCATCCAAGGCTGTGGCAACCCGAGCGTAGCAAGGGCACTACTAAGGGCCCGAGGGTTTCTAAATAGCGTAGATCCCATTGGTCGAGGCGGCAATTTATTTATTTTTTTTTTTTGGGGGGGGGGGGGGGGGGGGGCAGTTCTCACGTGAGTGAGCCAGGTTTATATGAATAATTCATATTGCCGACCCACAGTATGCCTGTTACCGAACTTTGTACTTTGCTGTAATCATAGACTCGCTCATGGAGTATCCTCGGTATCAAGGCAAAGAAAAACAAGTAAGCGTGGAATCAGTATGGTATTGAGCAGACTGTTTACAATATGGTGGAGGTATGTATTCCTGCAGCTTTGAGGGAAATAAATTGTGCAGTTCACAGCCCTCTGTACAGCATGTTCGGCTCAGTGCCCAAAGTTGTGTCCTCTTGGGTAGCCAATATGTGACATTTGAGACCACATGGACTCTGTCCTTATGTGTTGTAATTAACACAGGAAATGACATAATGGAATTGTGTATTAAAAACTGAGAACAGTGACCTTTTAGTCAGTCTAAGTGTGATTTTGCCTATGTATGAGAGTCTTGTTATGTGATATAATCCTTTCGAAAACCTTCGGATCATTACATTTGGGGGCTTGTCCGGGATTCCCGCGACCGAACGCAACCGGAGCAGGACGATATACCCATGGAGGCCCTTAGGCTGCAGTTGGATAGCGCACGTCTGGAGAACCAGAGACTCGAGGTTGAAAACGCACGCCTTCGAGAGGAACGTCCAGAGAGAGCGGCTGATGCTGACGTACAAGCGGAGCTGCCGCATGGCGAGGAGAGGTCGAGCGCCTCGGAGCTGAATTGTCAGAAGTGAGGCAGCGATTGCACGAGAGCCAGGAGAAAGCGGCTAAGGCAAGCGAGGAAGCCAAAACGACCAAAGAACGATTGCACGAGGTGGAGCAAAGTCTACAGCAGCAGATAGCCGGGGATACTGCTATGATCGAGCAACTGCGTGCGGACGTGGAACGATTGGAGACGCATTGTCGCGAGCTCGAAGCGCAGATGAGCCGTCTCGTCACTGAAGCCGACGCCACCCGAAGGGACGCGGAGCTGGAACGTCTAAGGGCACTGGAGACGGAGCGCCAAAAGTGGGAGGCGCGAGGAACGACTGGTAGAACAGTTACGGGAGGCCCAGAGAAAATCACACCCCGGTCGAGTTCGATTCAAAAGCCCACGTGGAGTTGAGGCCTCGCCTATATGCGGGATTTCCCCTCACGGGAAGCCACGCCTGCTCAAGACAACCTCTCTCCGGAAACCACGCCCGCTCAAGGATGCACCCTCCCGGGAACGTCGCACGAACTCGTGCCCGAGGACACAACCACACGGAACACTTCCACGCGGGACGCACCCACGCAACATGATACTACAATGCCGAGTGTTTCATTCCTTGGAGGAACCCCAGCAGGAGGAACAAGTCCACACCCACAGCCAATGTTCACCACGCCGGTAATGGGGCATCATGTGTATCTACCTCCAATTAGCAAGTTTAATGGTGAGACCCAGGGAGAAAATGTGACTTTCGAAGAGTGGATAGAGCAGTTTGAAATGGTAGCTACCATAGCTCACTGGGATGAGTGTAGCAAGCTGGTAAATCTTACTACCAGACTAACTGGTCAAGCGTACGCCTTTTACAGGTCATACACCACACAACAGAGGACCAGCTTTAGCCTGTTGGTTGCCGAGCTGAAGAAGCATTTTATCCCAGTAAAAATACAATCTGTACAGAGTAGTCTGTTCCATGAACGGCGACAGAAGTCTGGTGAGACTGTGGATGCGTACGCCCAAGACCTTAGACGACTTTTCCATGAGGCATATCCTCGTTCTCACCAAGGAACCAGTGAGTCCGAAGAGATAGGACGTAGTGTACTGCTGAATCAGTTTACAGCAGGGCTCCTACCTCACCTCAAAGAGAAGATCGTTGGGGTGGAAGGAACATTTGACCAGCTCCTGGTCAAAGCTCGATATGAGGAAGCAAAGAAGAAGGAGATGGAAGGATTGAGAGAGGAGAGAAAGGAAACACTTAAGCGATCGACCCAGAGCTTCCCCCCAAGGAAGGATAAACCCCCCAGACCTACTCAGGGAGCCAGACCAATGGACAAGGCTTCGACCCGGTGCTACCACTGTCATGGAGTGGGGCACATTGCCCGAAATTGTCCATTGCGGAGTCGGAGTGACCCAGTAGAAACCCCTGGGAAACAAGGTGCTGCATGGGAGTAGCCGTTCATCAAAGTGGCAACGCTTGTGGCTGACAAAGACCAACTAGGGAAACCCAAGACATCCCAACAGCAGTGGCGAGTTGAGGACCTGCGACGTGAACTGCAAGAAGCAGAATTGGAGGAGTCAGTAGCTGATGTGAGTGCAACTATGCATGTGCTTAATGCAGACTGCAGCCACGAGTCAACATTGGGACCTACCCTGACAGTTCGAGTGAATTTCGAGGGAGCACCGGTGGATGCCTTGGTGGACACTGGCTCACCAGTGACAATACTTTCTCTGAATTTCCTTCTGCACACTCTCGCTGAGAAGCGTCCGAAAGGCCAAACCCCTGCTGAATGGGAAAATGAGGTAAAGGCACGAATGGAACTGCCAACAATTACCCTCCGGAACTATGGGGGAGGAGAGCTGAACATTGTGCGACAGATGACAGTAGTCATTGAGCGAGGAGATCACAAGGGCCGTACTGATCCAGAAGGGAGCACCCTTAGACCTGTTATTGGGCACTGATTTGCACTCAAAGCTGGGCTTTCTATTCCTGAAGACAGAGAGCAGTGGAACGGCAGTGGACCTGTTGCAAGGTGAAAAGTGGATGATTGAGCAGCCTTCATCCCTTCCAACAGTGGATGCCAGTCCTTCAAGTAAACCAGAGCTACCGTTTGAAGAGGACCAAGAAGCGGTGGTATGCCTTCTCCAGCCAGTGAAAGTACCAGCACGGCACACAAGATTTGTTCAAGCTCATGCAGCAAAGCACCTTGTGGGAAGGACTTTGTTCGAGTTGAGAGACACACTGATGGCTGAAAAGGGGTTGATCATTGATGACACTGCTACTTGTCCCGACAAGGATGGGAATGTTGTGCTAGCCATCCAGAACCACAGCCTCATGCCTGTTCACCTGGAGGAAGGATTAGTGTTAGGAGAACTTCGTCAGCTGGATATTGTTCCTGAGGATCGAGCCAAGAAGCTAAGTGTTGAACTCATGTTGGATGAGGTTCGAGCTGTGTGCCCAATTCCACACTGTACCCCTGATGACAAGCCACCTACACTGAGACCAACGCACATGTCTACAGACTGTGGAGACCAAGTGTTGGATGCCCTAAATGTGGATCACGAAACACTTAGCAGCAAAGAGGGAGCTGCATTGCAAGCACTTGTTAGGGAATATGCTGATGTCTTTGCTCTTGATCCCTCAGAATTAGGGGCCACTGATCTGGTGCAGCATGTCATTGACATGGGAGACAACTCTCCTATCCATCAGCCAGCCCGGAGAATCCTGTTTGCGCTACAAGACAAAATTGAACAGCTTGTGAAGGACATGCTTGAGCAGGGTGTTGTTGTACCATCCAAAAGCCCATGGGCAAGCCCAGTGGTCTTGGTGGCAAAACGAGATAGAACCGTGAGATTTTGTGTAGACTACCGTCGCCTTAATGCTGCTACCAAGATGGACATGTACCCCCTGCCAAGAGTAGATGACCAATAGGACTTGCTGTCGCGCTCAAGGTATTTCACGACGCTAGACCTTGCGACTGGTTATTGGCAGGTCAGCATGGCACCTGAGTCCCAAGAGAAGACTGCCTTCATAACACATTCGGGACTGTACGAGTTCACAGTCATGCCATTTGGTTTATGTAACGCACCAGCGACGTTCCAGAGACTTATCGAGACTGTACTCGCTGGACTGGCCAGGACCAGCTGTATGGTGTACATAGGCGCCGGAAGCACTTCGAATTTGGGGGGGCACAGTTGTAGCGCGGCGGCCGCTTTGCGGCCATAGGGAGGGGTGCGGGAGGGGGTAAACCAGCTCAGAGTGTACCGTACTTGAAAAGGTCAGAATGGCCGCGAGACTACAGGAAGCTAACCCACTTCTTCCATTCGCAACCTGGTAACGTTACAAGGCGTGTACTTTTTACCTCAGTGTCACTTGTTTTCTTAGCTGCAGGTAGCCAAGTGTCAAGCGTTCTCTGGCTCGCTTGAAAATGCACGTGCCCCCCCGTGTCCCCCCAGCCTCAAGGTTTGGGGGGGGCACGTGCCCCCCTGGCCCCCCCGGTTCCGTCGCCTATGGTGTACATTGATGACATCCTGGTGGTGGGTGAGACATTTGAAGATCATTTGCTCAACCTGAGGAAAGTGTTAGATCGATTGCGGGAGGCAGGCCTCCGCCTAAAGCCAACAAAGTGTCATCTTGCCAAACCCCAGGTCGAGTACCTCGGCTACATCGTGAGTGCACAGGGAATTGCTGCTGACCCTAAGAAAGTAGAAGCCATCAAGTCCTTTCCTGTGCCTGCCAACCTGAAGAACCTCAGATCATTCTTGGGGCTTGCATCATACTACAGGAGATTTATTCCCCGATTTGCAGCAGAAGCTAATCCACTTTATGTACTGACCCGCAAAGATGTTCCCTTCATTTGGGACTCCACTTGCCAGGAAGCATTTGAACGGTTGAAGCAGTTGATGACGGAAGCCCCACTCCTAGCATTTCCAGATTTTCACCAGAGTTTCCTGTTAGAGACTGATGCCTCTGGACTTGGACTAGGGGCTGTGCTATCTCAGAAGCAGGAAGATGGAACGATTCCACCCCTAGCATTCGCCAGCCGGACTCTCCAAACTCATGAGCGGAACTATGGAGTGACAGAACTTGAGGCCCTCGGTGTTGTATGGGCAGTGAAACACTTCAGACCTTACCTTTATGGACACCGCTGTGACGTCTATACAGACCACGAGGCCCTGCGATCACTGCTGAATACCCCACATCCATCCAGCAAGCTGGCAAGGTGGGGACTGGCACTGCAGGAGTTAGATTTGCAGATCCACTATAGCCCCAGTAAATGGAATGCTAATGCAGATGCCCTCTCCAGGTCAACACTGGCCCAGGACAAGGAGAGTGCCAGCTCAGGTGTGTTAAGGACTGGGTCAGGACTTGGTCCCTCATTAAGGTATGCGAAGATGGAGTTTTAAGAATAACTCCACTTCAATGCCCCAGATGGGTTATTTGATCTACAGATTATTTAATCTCCCGGCCCTAATATGGCCCCACCCACTTTTGGGATCACGTGATCTATTGTCTTCGGAATTGGGTCGCTAGACACGTTTTCTAAAAGGCGGTGAATGTACAGATGAGCGATGGCTTTCGTACTTACACGCAGTTCTAAAGACCTCATGGTGACCTAATCTGTCATAGTTTTGAAAAACGCGTAATTCTAATTAATGCACACCACGATGAACAGCATAATATTTTGCTCATAGCTCAGAAGCAGTGGTACAAAATGACTTCCAAAACTATGACATGTTACCTAGGCTTACCTAGTTTTGGAAAAACGTGGTATAGTTGAAAACAATTGCGGTTTAAATCACCGCCTTTTGCGTTGTTGCTAACTCTGGTCCCAGTCCTTAATTCACCTGAGAGTGGCTCAAACCTATCTGATGTGATTGGCACAGTGGGAGTAGTCCAACCAGAGTACCACCTACAACCATCAAAGGACAGGGACAGCTCCTTGGAGACATGACAGCGTGCTGCTTGTCCCACCCGTCGAGAGGCACAAGTCACACAGGCCCTACACCACTTCGCAATATCAGCTCGCATCCAGGGCCACCAATAGTGCCGAGCCGACTGGCCATGCATTTTTGTTTCTCTCAAATGACCACCAAATGGACAATATCAGAGCAAGGTCTGGATCAGCCAAACCTCCATTGAACCCATCCCTGTGTCCGGTCCATTCGACCTGGTTAGTGTGGATGTGATAAAGTTCCCAAAGAGCCAGAACGGAAACCAATATGCTGTAGTCTTCATGGACTACCTGAACAAGTGGCCAGAAGTGTTCGCTGCCCGTGACCAGACCTCTCTCACTATCGCTAGACTACTTGTCGAGCAGGTTGTCAGTCGCCATGAATCCCAACCGGATTGTTGTCTGACAGAGGAGCGGCCTTCCTTTAAGACAGATGGTCTGGTGGAGCGGTTTAATAGGACTTTGACGACATGTTGGCAAAGAAGGTGAAGAAGAATGGGAGAGACTGGGACGTGCAACTCCCTTATGCTTTGTTTGCATACCGGACCAGTATGCAAGAATCAACAAGAGAGTCCCCCTTTTTCCTGTTGTATGGATGAGACCCAAGACTTCCTACAGAGGTTGTACTCTCCCCTTCACCAGAAGACCAAAATGTGGACGTGGATGATTACAAAGCAGAGCTAGTTACTGGTCTGTCCACAGCGTGGGAGGCAGCCCATAGAAATGTTGAACAAGCCCAGCAGAAACAGAAAAACTTCTTCGATTGAAGAGCCAAAGATCCAGGATTCAGAGTTGGAGATCGTGTGTTCCTGTATGTTCCATCAGAGAAGTCAGGCCAAGCCTACAAGTTTGCCAAGCCATATTGAGGCCCATACCAGATAGTTGGCGTCTATGAAAATGGAGCAGACCTCAGACTGGTTAGTCGACCAGGTGACCAGACAATTACTTGCTCTCAGTCAACTTCGCAGATGTCCAGAAGAGATCGGTGATCCCTCCTGTCCGGCCACTGATGCAGAGCGCCTAGCACCAGATGTGGAGAACGAAAATTCCCGTGATGACCCTCCAGAAGTTGCTGAACAAGATGAGACACCAAGTGTTTGGAGGGGCCGTCTACGCCCCCGAGAGAAGCCAAGCGAGGACGCTTGCGACAAGGACAGGGATTTGTGACATTTGAGACCACATGGACTCTGTCCTTTGGTGTTGTAATTAACACAGGAAATGACATAATGGAATTGTGTATTAAAAACTGAGAACAGTGACCTTTTAGTCAGTCTAAGTGTGTTTTGCCTATGTATGAGTATAATCCTTTCGAAAACCTTCGGATCATCTGGTTTTCCATAGATATCACGGCACTGTAACCCATGCTAATAGTACTACTTTTTCTTTTTCAATATCTTCACTTCTGAACAAGCTATCAAGATGAAACTTGCACAAAACAGGTAAAAAATAACCATATAAAATGTGTGTAAGGTTGTATGGCTTACATTAAATACCTGTGATTATCCACCAATTCTCACTACACCACTTACAGTACAAAAGTTTTACTGAATGTCACAAACTCATTTCTGGTTTATTATTTTTATGACACAACATTTACACCACACAATGGTATACCTATTTTTGTGCTATATCTTTATAAAAGTCCGAACACTTTTGTTATATTGTACATTTAAACCATTCTGGACTTCCTGAAGCTGCATTCTCGATGTGAGCTGCATGAGTATTATACTGCCTCTTTATCACACCACTTGTGCTAGATTTTCTTCCCAATTGGGGTTGAGCATGACCATCAGTTGAAGCTGGAGCTTTGTTTAAATCAATTTCTCAAAATGAGCGAGTAGCTCAGCCACTGAAAATTGTTTATGATTCTAGAAGACTTCTCTGTCAGGGTGATTTAGCTCTAGTACTTGCCTTATCTGAGACTTGAGAGTCTTCATATTTGTAGACTTTGACCTTTGTTTACTTCTGACATCATCATCCATCTGCCATAGACAATACTGTACTAATTTCTGCATTTTTCCGTCTCAACACTGATTGCAGAGACCAGCGTGATGCCGACTTTGGAGGTAAGGCCTAGAGACAAAGTGGCATGTGCAACTTATTGTTTGCACATAATTATCCCGGCAACCCAGTGTGTGCAGGATCTAAATAACAATCCGGAGTAACAAAGGGCTTATATTAACTCCATGCAGCCCTGGTATATCAAGCTCATGCTAACAATTCTACATCTACTTGTAATACGGGAAGCACTCCAACGTTAACCATTTTTTGCTGAATTTTAGGTGGCTTTTAACTTGCTTACCGACAGATCCATGTTTTTGGATGTAAAGCAACTCCTGGATTTGCCTTGGAGCAGTTAAATGGCTCTGAAACAGCTTATCCAGTTACGGAAACCCATTGTAAAATGAAGAGTATAGGCAGTGCCACAAATGCAATACAAATTATTATCAAATTTATTCTGCATTAGTTAACCATTGCAGATTTACATAAGATAAATTGTTAGCGCATATCTCCGGAACTACTCGCCTGATTTGCGCGAAACAAATTTTGTTTGGAGAAGCAATGACTGGGCTTTCTCGTGGTCAACAAAGACATTTGTATTGTGGGTTTTTGCATCATTTTTATACTACAAAATGTAGAATCATAGAGGTTGGAGATTGCTACTTATAGCTATACTCTAAATTGAAGCATTTACTACAACCATGATCTAATATATACTATAGAAAACATGCCATGAAAATGTTCTGCCTGATCATATGAAATGATAAGTTTTCTTCCAAGGTCGCCCTCATGATAATACCATGAAATTAAATTTCATGGTATTATCATGTACTAAAAAACACATGCCATAAAATGCCATGCTGACTCATGAAATGCTATATTTTCATTCTTAGCTCTCTGGTGATGAAATTTTTGCATAGAACTTTCATGCGAAAAGTAATATATATTTATTTACTAATAAAGGTATATGAAAAAAAATTCATGCTTTTTTCCTAAGCAATTTCATGTTACTTTTTCACATGAAGTTTCATTGATTACTTCATGGCATTATCACAGGGTACCCTACGAAAACTTTAATATTTCATGTGATTATGCATGGCAATTTTATGGCATGTTTTCTAGTAGTGGCGTGTGCATGCATATATATATATATATAATATAAAACAATCATAACTGGCATGTGTAAGTGCATACACATGTATACACCACAGCAGCACACAGCTAGGATGTACCAGCCTACAAACCATTATTTGAAGTCCAATACCTACAGAATGCATCTTTATGGTGCAGTTGATGTAGTGGAAAGAAACAGAAAGCAGGTGGACAGTCCAGCTTGTAACAAATTCTTAAGCATAAGCACTACAGGGGTTACTTTACGAACAGGGAATAAGATCTAAGTGCACAATCCAGCTCTTAACATAAGCATAGCCATTTTATGTAGAGTCTTGCCACAATGCAGGTGTAATTATTCTGCCTAGCAGGAATAAATTAGTTACAAATTAGTTAAGACTTACTTATAAGAAGGCAATTAAGTTGCATGGCAGAATTTCTGAATTTAGTAACCAATGCTTATTCCTTTTTTTTTTTTAGAAAAAGAAATGTTAGAAAGTTAGCCTAGCTATAGCTATTGCATGTAACCTTAGTGTAGAATGTTTGAATTTGATTTACAAAGCTGAATAAGTGATAGAAGCCAGAAAGAGTGACAGCGAACTGTATCCAGCAAAAACAATCTTCCAAATGTTGTAAACGTTACAATATTCAGGGCATGAACATTTCTGTAAACACTTCTACTGGTTTTTCTGATAATCTTGTGGACTGCATCAGAAATTGACTGTCATTTGTTACTGCCTAATTGCAAAGGTGTTCTAACTTCTATACTTTCCATGTTCCAACTTCCCTAGCCTCGTTCCCAGGCTCTTGTGCGTGGGTGGAGAAAAAAGAGCCTGGTACACACTGTTTGCGCATGCTCAGTTCCCCCAGGATTTCTGAGAATTTGGAAATTTCCGTAAAATCTGCCCCATTACACTAACCTCTGCGAGGCACGCCGACTTCTCCCGTGCAAAAAATGTCTGCCATTGACCACGCTCTGTGTGGACGATGAGGAGGGAGCAACGAAGGTATTTAGCTCTTTGGTTGCAAGAATTGTCCACGCGTTCGTCTATTCCAGCTAAATGCTGCGGCACATGACTGACGCAATCTTTCCCTTTGAAGTTCACCGATTGCCTCGAACCAAGCAATGCACACCGCTACCGTCAAAGCAATATTGTTTTTGACTTCAAAACTGCCCGATGTGTCCCACAGGGAGTATAACCATGCAGTGCGGCATTTCAGCAGGTAAACAGAAATTGACCGTAATTTTAGTGTAGCGGAGTAGTATGCAGGTTACCAAGGGAATTTGGCGCATGCGCGAACAGTGTGTACGAGGCTCTGTTTCTTCCTCCCCCACACAAGAGCCTGGGAACAAGGCTACAACTTCCCTAATTGAGATCTGTGTCATTGGGGGTGCCTTTGAAATGTATAGCTTGAACGACTATTTCATTTTAGTGACTCAAGAATAATGAACTGTTTTTGTTCAAATACATGTATAAAGCATCTTATAACAAAAATAGCCATTAGAAATGTACTCTCAAGGAGAGCTTCCAATAATCCCAATGTTTTGGCTTAGAAGTACAACAACAGTAAAATGACTATGGTATAGTACGTATGTATAGGTGTGACATCGTCACTTCCCCACTTGTATTATCTCATGGAGTGCAACAATATGTCAAAGTGTCAAGAACAGTGATGGAGTTATGGTTTGAATTGTCATTAGTTTGGAACTACATAATTGTTGCACTATTGTCGCTGACCAGATTTTTTTTTTTAAAAAGACCACACATTTTTCTGTACAAGATGTTTGTATACTGTTTACAGTTACAAACATTTACATAGTAAAATACAAAACAATAGGCTGTACTTTCTATACTTCTGCACCTTACAAGTTTTACTAAAGGACCCACTGTACAAAAGCCCGGCACACCCCACATATCAAATAATCAAGATAAGACCAGAAATTGGTACATCAATGTGTAATTTTGCAACAAAAAATAACAACAACAACAACAACAAAAAAAAAAGCAAACAAAAAAACAAGCAAAAAAAAAAAACGGAATTAATTGGTTGCTGGGTTCCCGAGTTACAAAGCAAAATACATTGCAGATGTGGAGCACAACTTTTCAAGAAATTGCTGTTGCCACAGGTTCAATGCCTCCATATGCTTGTTCTTGTATAAAGTAATCAGCAACACAGTTGGGAATGACAGTGGCGATAAACATGTACCAAGATGTCCATGGCTACATGTTCCCTAGTATTATTTCGCCAACCTGCCTATGAGATTGAGCCTTATAGTAGCAGAGCCAGGCTTCAAAATTTAGTATGATACAGTGTAAGCCATCACTTTCATCACTTTGGTGCTACCCTATGGACAAGACTGCCTCAAGCTCAAATTCAGTATTTGCAGTATCTGGGTTTTCACTCAGCAGGTCACATAGCTACTATAATGTGCATACTGATTTGTATTTTAAACTAGTGTAGATGCAAGGCATCTTGGGGCTAGCCTGAGCGAGCGGTACAATACCACATGGATGCCAATGGGTAGTATAGTCAGTGCACACCCTCCATTTCCTTTCCAGCGTATAACAAACCTTGCAAAGAACCAGCGTCTGCAAGGAAGACTACTTGAAGACTAGTACAAAGAATGTGCCCTGAGACGAATGCATGAATGGATACTAAGCCAGAGACGAAACAACAGCATTGCACAACAACGGTTTCAGAGTTGTGGTGTAATGTTGAAAAGCAGATCAGTCAGTGTGCGAACACGAGAGCAGGCAACAAATATCAGTCCACAGGCGAACTCTTTCTTTCCAACGTCGATCACCACTTTGTCTAGGGTAAGGCCCTGTGCCTTGCGGATAGTGACAGCCCATGCTAGCTTTAGTGGCAGTTGCAATTGTGAACACTGGGCACTTGATGCAGACCAGGTGTGGCGGATGGGGACAATAGGGACTGTTCCGTCAGGAAGGGTGGGGCCTGGGTAGGAATCAAACCGTAGCATAACAGGAACTGGTAGGTTGGGTGGTGCTTGACCACTTTTGTAGCAAATGGCTATTACTGTTCCCATGGCTCCGTTGACCAGTCCAACTCCAGTCCAAAGGTTGGAAGTGAGCATGACCCGAGCACCATGTGCTATGCAAATAACTGGGTCCAGTCCAGCTGCATCATCAGACAAAGCCTTGGATGCATTTGGCCCTGTGTGAATGGCTTTTGAGCAGCGTGCCTAGCACTACCTCTCTCCCTTCGCTTTCTCGCTCCTTTGTTCCGCTGTCTCTGCAGCACGTCGAGCTCTGTCTCTCTTGTTTCTGGGCCGTCTCCGATCTTCAGCGACTTCTTGCTCCTGCGCTGGCTTGAGAGCTCTTCTAGAACTGCTCTGGGTATCCATGTTCAACAAAACTTGTAGCCTAAAACGATGAAGGTGGATCAAAACTCAGAAGTAGGGCTCTAGACTAGAGTACCGTAGAGCACTTACTTTGACCAAGTGTTCTTTTCGATATTCTGTCCGCACTTGAACTCGGCGTGCGCAATGTTTCGGGTTAAAAGAGTCAACTTGCATTTACGGAACGACGTATGACAGATATATATATAATATATAATATATGAAAATTCCACCATTCGACTCGCTAGTGTGGGGCTCGCTCAGGCTCGCCCCAAAAATATATAACACTCCATTAGTATAGTTTCATGCTCAGACCCCATCCTCTCATGAGGAAAAACTGTCTGGTGCACACTTTTGCAACTAGTGTAACCTAGCAAAACATTTTGCACCACACCCACTTAAAAATCTTTGTATACACTAGTTGAGAGACAAAATTTACTGCTATAAGGGAAGTGCTATGTACTCATTGGTCCTTACCACATTTTTGGAATAAACCCAAGAAATTTGACTTATTCACCAAACCATTTCTCACCAGGAGGCACATGCGGGCTGGGCACAAGACTACCATTACTATAGCTTTTTGCAATTTACTATGAACTAATTATGTGTTGACAATACTTTAGGAATTTTTGGGTGTCACTATGCCACATCGCTTTTTATTTGTAATGGGCATGACAAATGTCATGAAAATAGCTATCTAGGTAGCTGCCCCACAAAGCAGTTGTTTAGACTAAGAGTTCATGACAGTCAACTCCCATATGGTTTCCATACCCGCCATCTGGAGAGTATGACACGTAGGCAACAGCAGTGAATATGCTTAGCTACGAAAACACAGCAGTAAAGAGGCGGGCTTTTGCTACACTGTTCACATAGCACTAGCACCTAGAATGGCTTCAATATTAAGTACCTGCTAAGCATATTCACTGCTGATTGCCTACATCATACTGTCCAGATGGCAGTATAGAAACCATAATTATGGGAGTTGCACGCTTTTAGTGTTTGAACTCTTGTTTAGACAGTAACAAAGATGCTCACTAACTGCAACCATGAATATCACAATACAGCTCACAATACTATTACACTTACCCATCATCAAAGAATTCCACAACAACGAGTTTATTTCCAGCTTCCTGTAGTGCTTTTTTGAAGTCTTTATCACTGACAATAGTCTCTATTCTACCAATTGCCTTGGCCATTGCTTCATCATCTGCATTTGCTGCTTCCTGCACAAAGAAGTGAGAGATGAAGACAGTATGAGTTCATCCACATGAAAGCACACTAAGTTGAGGAAGTGATAGCCTGGCCTACTGATTCCCATTGTACCACTGATGAAACATTTATTCAGCTTATGTCACGACATGAATTCACAGATATTACCGTTGTAAGGATTTGCATAGATAGCCCCTTACTAGCTAGTTACATGTGATTGGCCGAGTGGTTACCCTGTTGCAGACAAGCTGAAGAGACAGTGGTTATGTAGCTATTACATAAGAAAACCAGAGAGGAAGCTTCCCAGACAATCATATAACCATGATCTTGCAGATATAGTAACCACTGAACATCTGTTCACAAAGCATCATATTTTGAAGTGTAATTGTTACAGTAGTGGCTCCCTCACAGATGTTCTGAGGGTTGTCAGTTGCAAGGTATGATTTGGGCCCAGACTGCTTATGCAATTAGCCTCTACATATGAAAAAGTTTGAGGACATTCTGTGTTGTTAACACCCTACTCACACCTATACTCGCACATTTCTACATATAGGTAGGGTTGTCAACATGAAAATTAAACTTCACAAGTAGAGAACACTTATACCCTCATAGTTTTACCTTGCCTATGGTGACTTGCACTGTGCAAAAAGTTTGATGAAAATCTGTTGATTTCAATGGAAATGGGATGTGTTTGTACTGCACTGCAAACCATGGTTTAGAGGAAATTCTCTGAAAATTGGTCTACAGCACCTAGTAAAACAATGCTTGGTGGCCAAGCTATGAAATTACATTTCCAGCTACGTTAGTCCTTGGACAAACTCTGAAAGTCATAGGAAGCCATTATCAGGCATTGTCAGGTTTGGATCTCTGAAAAGAGTGAGTCAAGTAGCTAATATCATAGCTGCATGATTCAGGCAATGTTTGGACAGAATTGTCAGTTAACTCTGAAATGACATACACAGCTAAGTCAAGTAGTCCATGTTTATATGAACAATTTCAGGGGCCTCTAAGCCTCCAGCAGTTCAAGGTGCATTGATTCTCTCAGTCTTCATGTGAATACAAGGCAGTAACAATGGTACGATAACTAAGGCAGACAATACTGCTTTTAGGCAATACTGCTTTTAGTCCCACTACCTCTACCAAACCAAAGGCGCATTAATCTACAAGGTGACAAGCAGAGACAGTTAGGGTATACACTCTAAGAAGAGATTATGTTGTTTTGTCCTAAAATTTGTTATTTTAGTTGCATCAATGAACAGTTGAAATGTGCAGAGATACTTCTGGGAGTTGGTTAAGAATTCCTGTATTCCCATAGAGCATTGTAGCTTTCGGGGGGGCAAATACATAAGTGGTATCATCTGTAAATGAAAAGACTTAAAAAACATTAAAAATGTAAAAAGATGTAGGGATGGCATGCCAAAAAGTATGCAAACAAGGTAGGGATAATGCAGGAAAGCAAAGGTCAACATATTGGCAAAGCCCCATCCCTACATCTTTTTCACACTACAGCTGATGCAATGCTGCTAGATCATATTTATAGCCTTGTTCCTGAGCCGGCATGTGGGAGAAGGAAAGTGGCCTGGGGACGAGGCTAAAACCATGCCATGTACTTTAACGACACTTATATCATAAATCTGCAGTCTACTCTAACTCACTGCTTAAAGTTGTTGAAGTGGTTCCATATAACAATGCTACCAATAGGGTCATACTAGCCTTAATTGTTCCCAGGCCACGTGGGAGAAGGAAGTGGCCTGAGAACAAGGCTACAGCCATGAACTGCCAGTAAAGGTTGTGAACATTTTAAGAAGACCCCCATGCACTGTCTAACTGTAGTGTGAAAAAGATGTAGGGATGGGGCTTTGCCAATATGTTGACCTTTGCTTTCCTGCATTATCCCTACCTTGTTTGCATACTTTTTGGCATGCCATCCCTACATCTTTTTACATTTTTAATGTTTTTTAAGTCTTGTTTCTGTACTTTTTTGATGTTAATCTCAGTTACAGTTAGACCTAAGCCAAAGAAGAATATTTCAAGTGTAACCACAACACCAGAACTTGGAACGGCGTTGACAGTTTTAATAGTAGTGGTTACAGGCATGTAATAATATAGCCAGCTAGAACCTGCTGAAGGGCCAACCACTCTCCGTACCAAACTTTGTGAAACCAATTGCATGATTCAATTGTCAATCACATGACGACTGACCAGCTGCAGCACAGAAAACTATCATACTGACAACTGACCATCCTAGCTTTACAGTTCACTAAAGCTGTGAGTAGGCAGCTGAATGCAGCGCCTTACCTACGTGGTGTTCATAAGCCTTGCCCAATGTCGCGGGGGGAAAAGACCGTGCCAGTCATCATGCCCGCTCGCTTGTGTACTCTCGCTTCCAGACCAATGACCGTGGTTTTTGGTCTGGGAACGAGACTTCGTGTGCGCATGCGTACAAAATTAGAAAATGGCGTCCTAAGCAACGGACAGCAGCCTCAGAGTGTTGTGAATGGCTTTTGTTGACCAGGGTGAATTTGAAGCTATGAAGACGCTGAGTGGTTGGGAAGCTGAGCGCTGTGATGAGCATCTGTTTCGTGCTAAAATCAAGGTGAATACTTGAGCCGTTTTCGAGTTATCATAATTTACAAAGTGGTCAGAACAAAGAAAGAAAGAAAGAAGAATACGAAAAATGGCACTTTTGCTATCGCACACTTTTGAGTTTAGCTGTCTTCCGCGTGGCTTTTGGCCACTTATATGAGTCTTGCTGATCACAAAGGCACTCAAAGAGGAGGCCTGGGCGCTTAAATAAGCTTTTTGCGTGTTTGTGGTGAAGTTATACGGCTTTTGCTTAAGTATTGCATATATTGCGCGTCGGCGCCATCCCTACATAGAGAGTCTACCGACTCTCTGATATTTGTAGTCCATGCTCTGGGGATTTTGCATTCACTAAACATCTGCGCCTTGGGAGTTTGGAAGATGTTACTAAGTGACATTTGTCACTAACTCACAGCAGCTAACATCTTATTCACATGCACAACTGAAATAGTATCCTTTGGGTCATTTACTGTGAACAGCCCTGGACTCAGTGTGAAGTTTGACAATGTGCACACTCCATCAAGAAAAAAAGAAAGCTGATTCAGACTCTCCTCTCCACCAACCAATTTAAAATTATACAAAAACAAAAGATGTTTACTGAATGCAAAATCCCCAGAGCATGGACTACAAATATTCATTTACAGATGATACCACATATGTAATTGTCCCCCAGAAGCTACAGTGCTCTAGGGAATACAGGCATTCTTAACCAACTCCCAGAAGTATCTCAGGCTAAGCATGATGCTTCAAGTACTGCAATGATAGCTGTGGTGGAGGACCAGGAACGAGGCTAATATACAACTCTGCACATTTCAACTGTTCATAATCTCTTCTTAGAGTGTACGAGCTTGAGTCATAATACTTTAGCAGATGCTATTGTATGGCCTCAGGCCCGTAGGCAGGGGGGGTTCGAGGGGGGTCGCTCGAACCCCCCTTTTGGCCTCCAAAAGATTATATATGCACCACTTAACTACACATTTTGAGTGCCCTACCGTTTGAAATTGGTCCACTATATAGTCTCGATGCTATTTAGAATCATCCCCGTCGAAACAAGTCTGGTTGCAGGCGAGTTTGTTCATGGAGGACCAGCGCAGAACACGCACGTAAGCTGTTTACGCCACTGCTATGAAAGGACGCACCTAAATACGTGTGCAAATAAATCGCTATTTCAGGCGCCCAAGAGTTCACCAGTTGTCTTCTAGTGATGTCACCCCACCTGCTGTTCTGCCAACCTTAGTACCTTCTCTCTTGGAAATTTGAAGTCAGCTGGCTTAGCAAATGCATACGTGGACAGCCAAAAATTGGATGCAATACTCCGCGAGCCATGTAGCTACTACGGCTCTGGTTTTGTCCCAAATGGCCTCAGAAGGAATCTCAGAGCATCTAATTTCAAAAATTTTCCTGGGGGACCATGCCCCCAGACCCCCCTAGTCTTGCATACTTATGGCATGCATACATACACATCTGACATCCATGTAACCCCCCATCTAAAAATCCTGGCTACAGGCCTGGGCCTCACATACAAGTATGTTGTATCCACAGTAAAGCATTGTACTATAAAAGTATTTCAGTATCACATATACAGAACATGAAAATAAATCTTAGAAGTCTACAGCTTCAAATGTGACAGAATCACATGCCAATTCATCTTTGAGGTCTACATGGTCTTGAGATTTTGACAAAACAGGTCATACTGCATTATGGCTTGCCATAAATATCTATTTACTCTCAGAACAAGTGACTTTCTAAAAGCAGCCAAGGAAACAGCCACGTAGTCTCACTTGACTTAAGGCAAACTCCATGATTCTAAGTGCAGCGATCGATTTCATTACGCCTACTGGCAATTGCGGGGCAACATCCTGCTTTTCTATGGAGCCTAGTACAGGTATTCCAAACTAGTGACTTTCAACAAGCAATTCAAAAGGTGACCACATGCAATGATAGGCACCAGCAAAGCAACAATAAACCAAGGTGCAGTGTCTTTGCAACTCACGTGTATATCTGGAAACAGAGCTTGAGCGAGTCGGTGAAAAGCAGAGTTTTGCAACTGATATGGGTCTTATTCTTGTGAGGCCGCTGCTGGTACGTTGCCGCAGTCCAAAAGAGCATCGCTCGCTTCGCTTGAAGCTTCCGCACGTGAGCAAATTACGTAATCCAAAATATTTGACTCCAACGTCGTGGAGAAGTCGTAGCCGTTTCCACTAACGTACAGATTCCGGACAAAAAGAGTGCTCATTTATTAATAGTAGATGAACAACTATTCCAACCATATGCTTATGTTGGTGTTACTCTATATCTTCATTTTCACGTTCTCAACCCTAATATAGGGAAAATGTATGTAGAAACAATTTGTAGCTTTATATTTTCTTCTGTGTGCACTCAATCAAAATTTTTACCCCCAGATGAAATTCTTGTGGGTATCAGCTTTACATATATAAACCATGGTAAGAAGGTGTATATGGCGAATATACTACCTAAGACCGAGGTCAGAGGAAGTTTGCAGTAGACGCTGCACTGTAAGAAAAAGTAGTTTTAACTATTTACCGACCAATGACGCGTTTTAGCGTCATGAAATTAGTGTTCCTGTATGACCAATGACGCGTTATAGCGTCATGAATACATACCTGCGTTTGTAAGTCTTTTCCCGAAGGAAGCGGTGAATTACGGACTTCCATCGTTGGTAACTGTATTCATTACACCCACCGGAAGCCAAATTGTGCGTACTCGAGGTGTGTTAGCGTACGTATGAGCCGGAAGTTGAACATAGCGAAGCGGGTGATGCTATCGCAGACGAAGAGGCCATCTTTATCGAGACAGATCTCAAGAAGTAAGCAAGCTACAGAGATGAAACAAAAAGCTACAACTAGTTAAAAGAAAGCTCTAACCTTGCTGCAGATTACAAAGAAAACAGGGCTGTAACATCAGAGCTACAAGTATCAGAACATACCGAAGATAGCGACTTCCGGTTTGAAAAGTTCACGTTTATCTGCAAGCTTGTACTTCAGCGGTAACCTTCAAAACTATAGTGTAGCTAGGCAAAGGGCTATCCATTGCTTTTTACTAAAAGTTTACGTTATAGATAAACCACAGTAGACGGAGATTTATGGTCCATAAACCACCCGAGCCGGAGGGCGCAGCCCGAGGGCGAGGGTTGTTTATGGCCATAAATCCCTGTTTACTGTGGTTTATCTGTTATATTCTCCACTCTGATTGGTCCTTGTTGTTATTAGTAAACACACATGGTAGTTTTCACTGTAAACAAGGTATGTTATTAGTAAACATGTAAAGTAGTTTACACTGTAAACAAGGTAGCTTATAGGAGACATCATTTTACAACTTCTGGGGTATATGGAACAGAATCTACAGAATCTACAACTTCCTGTCAGTATATGGAAAATAATACCCACCTGTTGCCACAGAAACAAGGGTGAAGTGGAGTATATAACTGGAGATATAAAACGGAGTACACGTCACATAGTCTTGACCGCTTCGTTCGAGATTATTACGGTCATCCGCGAAATAACTGCAATAACGCGCTACGATCGGTAAAGAGTTAACTCATTTTGGTTACCTCAGTTTCATACCCTTTGCCACATGATTGGACAATTTCATTAGCAAAGTATTCTCCCATGACATTTACTAATGTTCTGGAAAACCAAATCAAGTTCTTAATCTGTGTGGAATCTAAAGCAGGCAGTGGGACTCCACTGTGTTTAACAATGCAGACAATTAAAAGAAAACTGAGGTAACCAAATTGAGTCAGAACAACCTTTCCTTTTTTACAGTGTGGTATTATGAGACAACACCAATTATGGGTTTATTGTTTTATCAGATATTTATATACTAAACATTGATGGTGTTGTCCTTTCTCACTTTCTAACATGAATCGGTGTAACAACTATGTTGTTCACATTTTATTGTGTCTCACATTTTGAGGCATTTTTTCCACCTTTTATTACCATGAAATGTTTGCACTGCTGAAAAACCTGGGGTATGATACTAGGTAAGGAAAACAGTTTCAGCACAACCTTCTTGGTTCAAAGCATGTGACTGCATGCATAGTAAAATTCTGCTGTTTGAAATACAAGCTGCAAAGTTTTAGTGTGTGTCTCATAACAGGTACCTTGTCTCATAATAGCTACACTAAGGTGTATAACAAAAGGAATGGCTTACTCTATATATGTTTTTACCACTGAATAGCATACACACGACTTTAAATTCATGCACTAAAATCAAACATTGAAAGCCGCTACTTTTTTTTAGTTAATTCAATGTGTTTGTGTCTCATAAATGGGGTGGATACCCTATATATCTAACTGCAAACTTCCTGACCGAGGTCGAGGGTAGTATGATTCGCGATATACACCACCTTACCATGGTTCATATAATATACAAGAAATAAAAAACATTATAAGATGTAGGGATGGCACGCCAAAAAGTATGCAAACAAGGTAGCTATGATATGAAAGTGAAGGTAAACATACAAAGCCCCCTTCCTGCATCCTTTTCACACTAGAGTCCCAACTGTAGTGTAAAAAGATGTAGGGATAGGGCTTTGTATATTTACCTTCACTTTAATATCATAGCAACCTTGTTTGCATAATTTTTGGTGTGCCATCCCTACATCTTATTACGTTTCTAATGTTTTTTATTTCTTGTTTTTGTACTTTTTTGACGTTAATCTCAGTTACAGTCAGACCTAAGCCTAAGAAGAATATTTCGTTCAAGTGCAACCATAACCTAGAACATGAAACAGCATTGACAGTTTAGTATATAGTAGTTCCAAGCATGTAATATGCCAGCTGGAATCAGATGAAGGGCTAATAACTCACTCTACCAGGTTTTGAGCCCTTTGTGAAGCCGATTTCCTGATTTTTGACTCAGGCACATGACAACTGACCAGCACAGAAAACTGTACCGACACTGGCAGAGCATAAAAACTGACCAGCGTTACTAAAGCCGTATCTTTAGTGTAGCTATAAGTAAGCAATTGAATGCAGCACCTTACCTATGTGGTGTCCATGAGCCTTTCCAACAACCACGGGAAGAGACCATGCCAGCATAGATTATTAACCTCACGTTACATTATGTGAGGTTAATTGGGGCGAGCGTGAGCAAGCCCCACACTAGTGTGTTCTATTGCAATTTTTCATATATATATTACTAGGGGAATGCAGTGCATTGTGGGGCGACTGTGAGGGAGTTGTATGAGGCATTAGTGTTCCATATACACTACCTTTTCCCACTTGCATACTTCTCACTTAAGAACAGCCTCATTCCCAGGTCTTTCCCACCTCCGATTGTAAAACTATAGGCGGAGAATGCCTGGGGAAGAGGCTATATAGGATATCAAATGTATGCCAGTATTTGTGGAGTTGGGTATGTGCTAATCTTGGGTTCATTGTGCACACTGTGTGTCATTACTTTGAAATGGTAGCTACTGCAGCAGGCAACAAGGTCTCAAAGCATTTGGAGGCGGCTTGAGCGGTTGCAAGTTAAGGATGAGAGTTCAACATCTTGGTACGAACAAGTATATTCCCTGTGTCTCCAACTTATTCACATCTTAATGGCACTGTCTCCTCAAGTCACGGTCTATAGTGCATGGATAGTTGCTGAGCACATACAGCTATGGGATCAGAATTCTCTCAGCTATGGGGTATTAAGTTGGGGTGGTGTAGACTATATTGGCAGCCCTTTTCCAGATCACAGTTACTGGAGTTGTGGTATGGGGTTTTAGAAGCTCTTCTGTAGCTGTTACTCACGAGGGTTATTTGGTCGAGTCACGCAGACCTCACCGGTTCGGAATCATGACACAGAGCTCTCCCTGTTGGCGGCAGTGTCACGCAGCATGTTAGTAATCAGTCTCCGTCTTGCTAGTCGTGCCTCCCTTTCCTTACCGTTTTCAAGTCCCTGTTGTGTTGGTTCCCACTGTTCAGCCTTTCTGTCCTGCTTGTCTTGTCGCTTAAGCAACAGTGGTCAACGTGCAATGTGGAAATATTGCATCGCGCACAAATGGGGCAGGATGTATATATAAAGACTTAAAAAACATTAAAAAATGTAAAAAGATGTAGGGATGGCATGCCAAAAAGTATGTAAACAAGGTGGCACAGTGCCAGTGATTTATGGCAGTAAACAGACCGAGTCTGAGGGCGTAGCCCGAGGACAAGGTTTGTTTACTAACAGCCATAAACCTGATTGGTCCTTTGTTGTTATTGCTGTAAACACATCTGTACATGTGCAAGTGTTTACAGTAACTTCCATATTATTTACACACAACTGTGTACAAAATCTGTACTATAGTATAGCAATGTAGTGGACTGTAAGCTAAAAATACATGGAGAGGGAATTATGAGCCATAATTTCCCTTGTAGCCCTCAGGGAGGGAAATTATCACAGTTAAACCTGACCTGTTGCATAGGCAAAACTATTATACTACGTAGGTGGGATATATACAAAATCTACAATTCAACTCACTAGTGTTGGGCTCGTTCATGCTGGCCTCACTTAAGGTTACAATCAACTAGTTGGAATCCTGTGAAATACATACAAGCGCCAGTTGTTTACATCAGCAACTATAGTTGATGTAGCACACAATAATTGTTTATTGCAGAAGTTGCACAAACGCGTGTCCCCAAACTTACTGGCGATGCTCGAGATCTTACCGTATTTCAAAGGCTGATATCTTATCCTTGCGCCAAATATAAGGCAAGAAAAGCGCCTCTTCTGTGTTCTGGTGTGTTGTACGGGTAGTGCAGTGTATTTAACAGGGTGGCATGTAAAGAAATCTTGAAAATTGGACTTGAATTGAAGACTCTACACTCAGAAGCGCATTTCTTATGCCTAAAGCAGTTAAATTCCTAAAAATATTACTAAAAGTATAAATAAAGGATATCTTTACGTGCTGACCTAGCAAATACCGTGTAGTAGTGCAAGAAAAAAAATCAGGATCGAACTATTTACAGTTACTGAGTAATTTGGTGCAAAGAGTGTTCGAGCAGTGCAGCTAATTGCTGGTTTGATTGTGTTGGCACGTTTTTAAACAGAAGCTTTTTTGTCTTCAAATAATATATTTCTTTCATGTGCTGTTGGACTGCAACTTGTTTGAGATAAATATCAGTTACGGTTTTTAAAACAATAAATTCACTATGCCAACAGCCTCCAGCGCAGTTGACTGTAACCTTAACTAACAACCATTGTGGGTTTTCACCAGTTGCTACTACTGGCCTAGGAATAAATGATGGACTTTATTACTACTTCCTTCGGCACATGAATTAGCATCACCCTAGTAACCAAGTTTCTTACATTTTCTTGAAGGTCAAGATTGGCCCCTGTTGTCAGTAACTTCACCACAACATTGACATGTCCATTCACAGACGCACACATGAGAGCTGTATTACCAAACTGTGGGAGAAGGAGGAAATCAACAAGAGGTAATGGACTGTGGTTTGGTCTCATTACTAAGAGCGGTGTCTTGTTCCTGAAATGGTATGACAACAATGTCACATGAAGAGCTTGCACTACAAGGTTCTCTGTAAGGTAAATACAACTGTAGTGTAAGAAGATGCAGGGATAGGGCTTTTGTATATTTACCTTCATTTTTATATCATCCCTACCTTGTTTGCATACTTTTTGGCATGCCATCACTCCATCTTTTTACATTTCTAATGTTTTTTATTTTCTTTTTTCTGTACTTTTTTGATGCAATTCCCAGTTATATATAGTTAGACCTAAGCCTAAGAAGAGCATTTCAGGATCTTTCAAGTGTAACCACAACCCTAGAACTTGAAACAGCAGTGACAATTTACATTTGGTAGTGGTTCCAAGCAAGTAAAATGCCAGCTGGAAGAGCCAACCACACTCCATATGAGATTTCGAGCCCTTGGTGAAGCCAATTTCCTGGTTTTTGATCACAACTGACCAGCAAAGAAACTGTACCGCCATCCCAGCTTTACTAAAGCTCTGAGTATTTTTTTAGTGTAGCTATAAGTAAGCAACTGAATGCAGCACCTTACCTACATGGTGTCCAAGAGCAATTTTTGTGGAAGAGACAGTGCCAGCCATACTTACTGGTCAATGCGAGTGTGCACTAGTGTCACTCCCAGACCAATGACCGTGGTCTTTGGTCGGGGAACGGGACAACATGTGCGCATGCGTACAAGATTACAAAATGGCATCCTACACAACCGACAGCAGCATGGCAGTGCTGTGAACATCTTTATTGACCAGGGTAAATTGGAAGCTATGAAGACGCTGAGTGGTCGTAGAGCTCCACACTGTGGTAAGCATCAGTTCCGTGCTAAAAATACAGTGAGTACTTGAACCGTTTTCAAGTTACCGTTGTTTGAACAAAAGTCGTAATGAAGAAATTAAAGAATACGAAAAATTGCACCTTCACTACCGCACACTTTTGCGTTTAGCTGTCCTCCATGAGGCTTTTGAGTCTTCCAGATCATAAAAGTGCTCAAAGAGGAAGGCTGGGCGCTTAAATAAGCTTTTAGTATATTTGTGGTCAAGTTATATGGCTTTTGCTAGGGTGTGGATAAAATTACACTATTAATGACACCATTCCCCTTATAATGAGCAGGAAAGGGTGTACCCCTACACTCTTTCCTGCCAGTGTAATGGAGGCAGGGTGGGTAAAAAACAGTGTCAGGGTACACCAATCACCTTGCCTCCTTTATATAGGCAGGAAAGAGTGTAGGGGTACACTCTTTCTTGCCTGTGTTATATAGGCAGGAAAGAGTGTATGGGGTACACTCTTTTCAGTCTGTAGTGGAAGATGAACATGTGATGGAGTCACTTCAGCTTAAAAGGTCCAAGAGTTTGGAGGGGAACAGTATGCCAGGTATGTGACTGCATGGATATTACATTGCCAAGTCTAATATGTGTACATGTTTGAATATTTGATACTATAAGCAGATTGACTGCTGCACTTAACCATAAGCAATGTATATCCTTGCAGATGAATGTGAAAACTGTGGAAGAGCTGCTTATGCCTTCTGTACGGAGTGTGACAACAGTTACTGCCAGGCCTGCATCACAATGAGGCACAAGGTCATTCACAGGAGAAGACACACCATCACAAGGCTGAGCGTGATGAACAAGGCTGATCATTCTACTGTGGTAGAAGACAAGCCCATCATCATTGATGGTATGTGTCACCTATATATGCTGGCCCTTTGTTGTAGGTTCTGACATTACAATCTAGAAATCTTCAGAAATTTTTAGCATTTAGTAAACTTATTGTCTCTCATTCTCTAGATCAGTTAGAAACACAACTCACTGGCAAGCTGGTAAAACACTTTCAATTCAGCCAACTAAAAGACTGGCAACTTAAAGTGTTACAGGCAGCCATAGAGGGTAAAAGCACCCTAGTGATACAGCCAACTGGCTGAGGGAAAAGTTTGTGTTTCCAACTCCCTTCGCTGATCACCAGTAAAGCCACTTTAGTGCTCACCCCAACCATCAGCCTGATGCATGACCAGAAAATTGGCGCCGTGGAGACATGCGAGTGATGGTGTGTACAAGCGCCTTTGGAATGGGTGTCAACCAGTCTGACGTGGACATTGTCATTCACATTGGAGTCCCCCCTTCCATTGAAAGCATGGTGCAAGAATTTGGAAGAGCTGGGCGTGATGGAAGGTCTGCAGAAGGTATATATAAATAGATGTACACAGTGCATGTACATGTGCATATTTGCACAATTTACTGCGGGTAACTACACAATATTTTATTGACAGGTGTCGTCTTATTCTCGGAGAATGACATTCACCATGCTGACTTTTGGTGCAAGAGCAATGAGGTGCTAGACCAGTTCAGTGAATCCTGGAGGTGGGTTGGAAATCTGATAGCGTAGTTGTACATTATATACACATGTACCCAGTGTTTACAATTGATGGACAGTAGCTGTTCATTACTGCAGGTATGTGTACTCCCACATGGTGCACAAATGTCGACGACGTGTTCTGATCGAATACTTTGGTGAAGACCCTGCTTCTGCCACTTGTTTGGGAGTGTGTTGTGATGTCTGCATGGAGGAAATGGAACTTCAGGACCAACAACACCACATGGCAGTCATCCTCCAAGCTGCTGCAGAAATCCCAGGAAATGGGGAGTTAAAGGTATGCATTAATACTGTATGGAGAAAACTTTTGACTTTTGCGGTTTGCAAGCTCTCCATAATATCTCGCCACACATTACTGAATTTAGATACTGCAGTTTGGGGATGTCAGCTAAACAAATTCTTAGAAGTGCTGAATGGAGTATTCAATATTATTCCAATTACTGCCACCCTGCAATTTAGGGTGTGCCCAACACTTCGCCCCTAGCTATTGTGCTTATTATAATGTTTAGAGATAGGAGTCTTGTTTCAAGTGCTGAAAGGAGAGCTACCTCTAAAAGCGGCAATGAAATTCCTTCCCAAATCCAAGGTTCTTCAGAACTACTCCCCTCACCACAACCCTAGCAACTGGCAGTCATGTGGAAAGTGGAGTGAATGGTAGACTCGACCAAGACATCTTAGTAAGTTACACTGCTGTCAAGTTTGTTTATTATCATGGACTTACTTATCTCCATTTCACCCTAATCACTCATTGTCATATACAGAGATGTTATCAGCAACTACCAGTAGCATGGATCCAGCCACGTTCTCCTCTCTTCCCTCCTCTACAAATGCTGTGGACTCCCTGCACCGAGTTTCAAAGGGCAAACATCCAGATGTCCTAAAGGTGGCCCTTATGACCACTTACAAAGTGGACATGGCTTGTACTCTTGAGCACATGGCAGCCAGCAAGCACATTCCGACCTCCTACCAGCATCTGACTCCAGATGTTAGAGAAGCAGGTTCCAAAGCAGCCAAAAGAGCCAGGGCTAAGCGGATGAGAGAGCATGACAGCAGTGAAGGACCACCTGACAAGCGTTCTGACTTTGGTGAGTGGTTATAAACGTATACATGCACCTATTAGTGTGTATGCATGCAGCAACCCTGCTGGAAAAACTACACAAGAAACATGCATGTTTCATGCATGTCACAGCAAATTTCATGCGGCCTTCACCATGCATGTTTCATGCATGTCCCACATACAATGTGCATGCATGTTTCATGTTCCATGCATGGAACATGCATGGAACATGTGAGAAATTGGGACGTTTTTCATGCATGTGGCATGTATGAACCATGCATGCTACATGAATGCCATTACCATGAATGTACCATGCATGGTCTGGCCGTAGTCTCGTCCCCAGACCCCATCTGGTGCTGGGGTTGGTTTTGGGTCTGGGACCGAGACTAGGTCTGGCTGTTGAAAAAGCATTCTGCTGTGTTCAAGTTTCTTGTATAAAAGCCTGCATGTGAGTAGCACAAGTTGAAAATTATACTAGGTAGCAAGCAAATCCACAGTGCTACGCATACACAATACTAGGTAGCCAGCAAATCCACAGCACTACACAATACTAGGTAGCCAGCAAATCCACAGTGCTATGCATACACAATAGCTACTAGGTAGCCAGTAAATTCACTAGCTGTGCTACAACAGTAGCCGGCTAGCTAAGCTAGCCAGTGAATCCGCAGCACTATACATGAATCGACAGCGCTACACAAAACCAGCTAGCTAGCAAAAATCATAGTGGTATGTAGCTATATACACACTGTACTAGCTACCCTGTAGCCTAGCTAAATTTGACCTCAGAACAAAAAACACTACTGTCTACAGCTAAGTAGCCTAAGATTAGCTTCCTTTTCAGTAAAGGGTGCAGCATTAAACTACAAGTGTCTATAGTTACATGCAGCTACCTGAAAAGATTACGACTGAAAAAGCTTGGACTCACCATATCTCTGGCTCAGGTATGTCAATAGCTATAGCTTGACTTGGGGCCAGCAGAAAATTATAAGCTAAGTTGGACCAACTCAACAGTTATAGCCACAGAGCTAGAGCTACTCTTCCATGCAAACTTCACAGAAATTTGAAAAGATTTGAGCAGCTGTATGTTGCAGCTGCTTAGAATTTTGGAGCCAAAATTATTGTTTACAGTATCATGGTTCTCCCTTCAATGCATGTATCATGCATGGAAGGGAGAACCATGCATGTATCATGCATGGAAGGGAGAACCATGCACGCTCCATGCATGGAATGGTAGACCTGTGCATGTACCATGCATGGATCATGCATGACACATGCATCCATGCATGGAATACGTTGAAACATGCATGTTTCATGTACAGAATTTCCAGCAGGGAATGTAGATATGTACACATACATGTATATTTTTTCACTGCGTAGTACTGAATTAGGACACAACTACACTATATAATCTTCTGAACTACAGCTGAGGAGCCAAGCAGAAAGAAAAGCAAGAAAACAGGGAATGACAAAACAGCAAAAGTGAAACAACAGAAGGTAAAGATGCTAGAATAGAAACATTTATTTGATGATGTAACTTGAGTGAACCTTTTTCACCCTTTCTATTAATCATATCATATGCCTCATATATACAACAGGAGCTGCATTTGACCGACGAAGACAGGAGACTCTTAGCTACTGGTCAGTGTCTTACAGATGCCCATATGCGAATTGCTGCACAGATCCTGAAGAAGCAATTTCCAGAGCAGAAGGGGTTACAGGACACAATATTTGTTGCTGAATCCAGAGCTGAGCGGCAAGGTCCTGGGTGAGTTCAAATCCACCACAATGGCTCAAACCACTGGGTGGTTTCCACCATGCGGGGACAAGACGTTTTACTATACGACAGCAGATATACAGGAGCAGCGCTTCCAGATGCGCTCAAAGTGCAGCTGCTGGAGGTGTAGGGGTCCAGTGTCAAGAGGGTGCTTTTTCCAAGGGTGAAGCAACAGGAGGGGGCAAATGACTGTGGCTGTTTTGCAATCGTCAATTGCTACCTGCTATGCAACGAAGAAGACCCTGCCAAACACAGGCCAGAGCAAAGAAAGCTAAGAGATACTAGACTACCTCATCACTTGTTTTGAAGAAAAACAGTTTGGTGCGCTTCCTTCAAAAACATTTAAATGTGGCATTTGGTTCCCAAATGCTAGTTAACAGGCTGCACTCGTGGACTGCAAACGGCGGAAGGATTGGACACCCAATCCTTGCACAGGTGTATACTTGGTTATTGTACAATAATAACTATCGAAGGTACCAGCACGCGGCGGGTCATGTGGTATGCTCGCCATGTGGTGGATCACGAGATCCTCCTCGTGGCAGAAATAGCCAGTGCGCCAGCCTTAGCAAACTGGAGACAACTTGCTATGAATAATACTATCATCTAACAAAATTGTGTACAGTGGCAAGCATGAGAATAGCCGACTAGTTGGAGTTCTTTGAGAATGGTGGTGAGTGCAATGTCTAGTGATTTGTGTTGTTTTTTAGCTGTTATTGTGCTAGCCTGGCTTACACAGAAAGAAGAAAGAAGAAAGGAGAAGTCAGAAGATCGGAGATTTACCCTTTTTAGTGACTTGCCGGTCTGGTAATTCAGTGATACTTTCCAGCGAACAAATGCATTTGGCATATGAATTAGCATAACCTATAGTTTCTCACCATATTCTGATGGTCATAATCAGCCCCTGCTGCCATTAACTTCTCCACAACATTGTCATGTCCATTCTGAGATGCGCATATGAGAGCTGTCCAGCCCTCCTGTGGGAGGAGGAGGAAAAAAGGACAAGAGATAAAATGGTATAACAATGATATCACATAAAGAGCTTGCGCTACAAGGTTCTCTGGGGTAGTTTTGACAGAATAACAGACACTGTCTGGTTTAATAATGAAATGACTGTTGGTTCTGCCACTTCAGTTTCCCAACCCCATACCAATCCCATACAACCTCCAGTTCCACACTACTGGTAACTAATTTGTTTAGAGAGGTTTTAAGGACTTCATTAGGAACAAATGCATTCGACACATGAACTACCATCACCCTAGTAACCAAGTTTCTTACTTTATCTTGATGGTTAAGATTGGCCCCTGCTGCCACTAATTTCTCCACAACATTGACATGTCCATTCAGAGATGCCTTTATGAGAGCTGTCTCACCATACTGTGGGAGGAGGAGGAAAAAGAACAAGAGATAATGGACTGAGGTTGGTCTCATTACTAAGGGCAGTGTCTTGTTCCTGAAATGGTATTGCAAGTCAGTCGTTAAGACCAGACAATTAGATTTTAAAGTAAAAACGGAAAGTGGTTGAGAAACTTCAATCTAAAATTAGCATATTGCTTAACTTCCTGCCTTTCCCAACAGGCAACTCTGCAAATGTTATGAATTAAGCACATTTTGTATAAGAGTACTTTGTTTTATGAATGCATCCAATTCAATTAATACCCTCTTTGTATAAGCTTGGAACAGATGCTTGAACGCTAGATGATCTATACCACATGCATTATCATCACTGATGATGCAAGTTTAATATCTCAATACTTCTTTCCTCTACTTAAAACTGAAACTAGTATAGAAAAGAGGGTGGGGTGAGCAGCCTAGTTATGAGAATACATAGATTAATATAATAACATACGTATGTGGCAGTCCAGGATAGAAATCGAATATTATTCCATCATGTAATTTGAGTGCATCACCAAGTTCAAAGCACTGTAGCATTGGGCTTTCACTAAGTAAACGCATGAATGTCTGATGTGTCTATGAAGTGCCTTTAGCAGAAGCTCAGCACTACAACACATCAAACTTAGTCATGCGTTCAAGTATATTACTATGGTAACCTGTTGTGCAATGATGGTTCTACTGGCAATCAATTTGTCTAGATAGGTCACTTTTTACTTAATTTTCAGCAAACAATGTAGACACCTTCACAGTTTAATCTGTTGTGCAATGATGGTTCTACTACTCACTATCTGAGTGAATAGTAAGGCCAATCTAGCTACATATATCTCTGATCCTTTGAAGGCATTTGATCTTTTGTCATTCTGTAGCTTCAGATAGCTATATGAGCCTCATTCCCATAGCACCTCCAGTTCCATACTACAGTCAATCAATTTGTCATTGTTTAATTTTCAGCAAACACTGCAGACACCTATCATAGGTGTATAAATACAACTGGGATTAGGAGGCCATGAACAAGGCTATGGTGCACATTCAACTGATTCAAGCACAACTTGTAGTAGATGCTAAAGGTACGTAGACATATCATACTTTGTCAGTTGTGTCCACAGGAACTCCTGCCTCCAGGGCATCACACACACCTTGCAGTGACCCTCCTTGAGCAGCAATAAGAATATCCATCGTCTGCAGGAAAAGAAAGGCAAATGAATTACATCATACACACATCTTCTCTACATACATAAAGGCAAATAGCAGTGCAAGGTCATTTTGTGATTTCAGAAAAAATACAGGGGTTTAATCTGCTAATCACATACTGAAGTTTGAAGGACAGAATGCATGCGTATGGAGGACCATTACCTAAAGACAGCAAGAAAGATAAATATTCTAATGTGCTACCTAGGTAACACTAGCCTTGTACACAGGCTCTTGTGGGGCGGCCCACTGGAAGCCTAAGTACCAGGCTAAGGTAATACCCTCCAAACAGTGGACCACATTTATTCCAAATAATACACACCAGTGTAGCGTCTCCCTGGGAGCTTTTACACACGGTAGGTACTCCATTTTCACTTGAGGGAGTTGTCTTTTCAAGCCCACACTTGCAATGAGCTGTACTGTTGTCCTTAAAACACTCACTGCTTGGAATACGCAAACACAGATATACTCCGCTAGACAGTTTACCTGAAGCACAACCCCGGGGACAGTAAACAATTAATCTAGCAGACTAGTCTATATCATGTTTATACTCCAAGTATAGGTACCGTAGATTGGGAAATTTTCACATTAAAAATAATTTGCATAAAAAATTTCGTGTTGTTAAATTTTCGCAGTTGGTCTCAACTACTCAAATTATTTTAACAGCGAAATTTTCCCGATCTACGGTAGTATATCCAATGTGTACTACATTGAGACAGTAAACTAAAACTCAGTTTGTTGTAAACTATTCTGTACATCATGATGCCGTTCTATATGCTAGTCTAGTGTACATTAGCTATGTGAACACTGTAGCAAAAGCCCTGTTAGCCACCAAGTGTGGACGTGTATGCTAATCTGGGAATGATCCTGGGATAGGTCATCAAATTGGCCTGTCCACGGACCATCCTTGGATTGGCAAGCAAACAAAGAAACATACACACGTGTGCACAATGTAGTCCTGCTAGTGTGGGGTTCGCTCAGGCTCAGCCCAATCACAACATATTGTGTACCAATTTCCCATAAGATGCCACTTTCTGTGTGGCCATCAACAGTTACATTGGAAACTGGATTCTGAATGTTGGCCTTATTGCACCACTCAAGCTGCAAACGTAATCTGCAGGGCCAAGCAAACTACATCTATAGTTTAGCATCAGTGCCCACATGTCTCTTAGCCTCATCGCTTCAATATGGTTTTGAGGGGGGGTGGCAGGTCAGACATTGCCTGCTCCCATACATAAGCGATCAAATTTTGGAGCTCACTAAAAATAGTTTGCTGGTAGCTGTGTTATAACATACAGAAGCTGATCCCAACCTGATCTCCAAGCAAAACGCAACAGGATAGCAGAAAACACTGGTTTAGTGTCCTTAATTGGCTCAGGAATGTAATTCTTAATGTGCACTTAATTACATTACTGAGCCAGCACACTAAACCGGTGTTTTGGAGATCAGCTTCTGTATGTTACAACAAAACTACCAGCAAGCTATCTTTGGGCAGTTCCAAGATTTGATTTTAATGTCCTACCACCTCTGGGGGGTGGTGCCAAGTTTGGGGGTGGGGCAAGGTACAAGGGGCATGGTTCAATCACATGATCAACTACATGGCGTGATTTTGCATGTGTCTGACAGTCTGTACAGTGTACATATGCAGCTAGCCAGCTTCTTTCAAGATGTAGCAACACGTATCAGTGGAAGGACACCCAGCTAGTTGCCTCAGAGAATTGATTCTCATAACAAAAAAGATAAGCTTTTCAACAATCTGTTTGAAGAAAAGAGCTGCACCTTGGGTAGATGGTGGCAGCACATTGGGAAAGTGCTACGGTACATCAATGGCCACGATTCTGGAGACATATAACTCTTTCTTTTGGTACAACACCCCTGAACATTGAGAAAGGAAAGTGGGTAACATGAGCTATGACGTTTTAATTTCACATGATGAAGGAAAGTCTTCTCACAAGATGGGGCAGCAAGAGAGGTGGTACACCCTCCGAGAAGACATCGATGAACTAGCAACATCTTTAGACGACTAAACTACCTACCTGCACAGTCAAGAACTGTGAAGCAAAGGCAAGATTTGTTTAGTGTCAGTGATTTGGGGATGGTGAAAGTACTCCCAATAAATCATTTTGCCAGTGGCAGAATCCAACCTCTTTAGATGGCTCTGCAGGAGAAACCTGTGTACAACAAAGTAGTAATTGCACCCGTGGATCCAAAACTGAAATACCAGTATATGCGAGACCTGGAGAAAGGGGTACTCATTCCATCAATTCCATCAATTCTTTACAGTTTAAACTACAATTGCCTGTGGAAAATTTGAGGTGTTATGCTTGAGTGGGCAATGTTAGTGCCTCCAGTCATAAGGAGGTTACAAGTAAGCCTGATTCTAGGGTTCAAATTGGTGCACCCTCCCCCATAGCCACCCACCCCCGTCCACCACAGCCAGCCACCCTCCCTCCACTACAACCACCCACCCTCCCTCCACCACAGCCACCCACAACTCCCAACACAATATAGATATAAGTTCCTGCTATTAAGCCCTACTGCACCCAAGCTTGTATTTTACCCTACACAATTGTAGATCACATTTTACGCAAATAGGTGATCACTTACTAGTAGACAGATTAACTAATTTGAGATACACATTGAATCCCACGACCGTCACCGTGAGGTGAAGATTACCTCTTGGTAAGTGAGGTGAAGATTGCCTCTTGGTAAGTGAGGTGAAGATTACCTCTTGGTAAGTGAGGTGAAGACTGCCTCTTGGTAAGTGAGGTGAAGATTGCCTCTTGGTAAGTGAGGTGAAGACTGCCTCTTGGTAAGTGAGGTGAAGATTACCTCTTGGTAAGTGAGGCGAACACTGCCTCTTGGTAAGTGAGGCGAAGACTGCCTCTTGGTAAGTGAGGTGAAGACTGCCTCTTGGTAATTAAGTGAGGCGAAGACTGCCTCTTGGTAAGTGAGGTGAAGATTGCCTCTTGGTAAGTGAGGTGAAGACTGCCTCTTGGTAAGTGAGGTGAAGATTACCTCTTGGTAAGGGAGGTGAAGACTGCCTCTCGGTGAGGTGAAGATTACCTGTCCCTGTGGTCAGGTGAAGAGTGAAGATTGCCTGTCCCCGTGGTCAGGTGAAGGATGAAAATTGCCTGTACCCGAAGTTAGGTGAAGAATGAAGATTGCCTGTCTCCATGGTCAGGTGAAGGGTGAGAATTGCCTGTCCCCGTGGTCAGGTGAAGAATGAAGATTACCTGTCCCCGTGGTCAGGTGAAGAATGAAGATTGCCTGTCCCCGTGGTCAGGTAAAGACTGCCAGCCTTTACCCTTCTGCAATTTAAAGATAATTTGTGTGCAGCAACAGGTAATGTCACTTTACTTCTCAATCAATTTTGCATAGTATGTACAATATGCACAACACTATATATAAAGTCACAAAAAGTTTTCTGAATGAAAACAAGCACATGCAGGGATGGAACCCTCAAAAACCAACCAAACTAGATGGGAATGACACCACAATACTTTCCATCATCCCTACATCTTGTGCCAACTATGCCTTGTGTTAGTTGTGTGCATAGGAGGGTTGTGGAAGGCAGTGGGGTGGGTAGTCCTGGGTGTGTAGTGCATGTTTATGTGTATGGAGACTGAGTTATGCTGCATTGTAGTTGCTACTGAGCATGGCCAAGACATATGTAGAAACTGTAGAGTGCATGAGCAGTGCTGGGTCTGTATAGCATGTTAGAGTAGTGTAAGTTATGTTGTGAAATTTTGTTACTGCTAGACATGGCAGATATGGATTGTCCTTTATGTGGAAGACTGTGGAGAGAGCAATGCTGAGTGCCATGTTCATTTAGTGGGTGTGGATAGGGTAATGCATTTTTAGAGGGTTTTTGTGCATAGTTGGCAAAATGGCACAAGATGTAGGGATGGTGGAAAGTATTGTGGTGTCATTCCCATCTAGTTTGGCTGGTTTTTGAGGGTTCCATCCCTACATGTGCTTGTTTTCATTCAGAAAACTTTTTTGTGACTTGTTCCCGTTGGGTTTTTTTTAGGGGAAGATGCATGATCTGTAATGTACGAAAGTATAGAACTTTGTTATTCACAAAGAACAAAGTATTGTCATAAATTCAAATGCTTCCAAGTGGAAAGTATAGATCCAAACATCAAACTTCTTTATCTATGGGGTTTAGAAGCCCAAGCAAAGCCTCATAAAACCCAAGTGCAAAGTGCACGGTTTGTATGAGGGTTTGTACAGGCTTATAATTCCATAGATCCCTAACGCTGTGGTGTCAAACCGATTTAGACTATAGCTACTCACCGTCAAACTGTTGCTGTAATGGAGTCTTGCGACTTGATACTAAGTGACCTCTGTGGGGACAAAGTCTATGGGAGAATTTTTCAGTGAACCCAATAGTAGTTCACATGGAGTGAGAGGAGCTGAACAACTACCAGTTTCTGTGGCCGCCTCCTCTAGTGTCGTGGTCTTGAATGAAGCCATGCACTGTTAACTCAGTGCTACTAGATGCACAGTTTGAGGACCAAACTACCGATAGGCTGCTACTCTCTGCATTGGAAGATGTGAAGACCCAGCCACAACACAATAAAAGAGGATAAGAAGACACCAGCCAAAATGCTACCATCAACTATACGTAAACTTGTACCATATGTTTCTATGAATAATGTTATTCTAACAAAATGGCAGTATAGCACTAAGCATTAACATCGGAGTGCTTGAGAATCACTGAAGAATAGTTCGAGTTGTATGATAACGATAAGTAGTGAGTACAATACCTGGTGATTTATGTTGTGTTTTCGCGTTTGAATCGTTAGCTTCGGCTGTTATCAAGAAGAAGCAGGAGGAGGAGGAGGAGGAGGAGGAGGAGGAGGAGGAGGAGGAGGAGGAGGAGGAGGAGGAGGAGGAGGAGGAGGAGGAGGAGGAGGATTTGCCAATTTTTCCAGATCTAAGGGAGACCAATAATTTCAGAGGTGGTCCACATATTTCGACCTAGTTCTGGAATATATGTGTTCCAAGGGGCCCTAATTTTCGAAATATAAACATGGGGGGGCTGGGGGTAGCCTCGTTCCCAGGCGCTCGAAAATCGGAGGGAGCACCTGGTACACACTGTTTGCGCATGCGCGGCTCCCCAGGTTTTTGTGGGGAACTTGGAAACTTCCGTAAAATCTACTCCGTTACACTAACCTCGGTTTGTCAGTCGATTTCTCTGGTGTGAAAGATGCCTGCCATTGACCATGCTCCATCGGAACGATGACGAGGAAGCGATGAAAACACTCAGCTCTTTGCTTGCAAAATTATTCGCCCGTTTGTCCATTCCAGGTAAACACTGTGGCACGTGAATGATGTAATCTTTCCCTTTGAAGTTCATCGATCGCCCTGAACAAGATGATACAAGCCGTTGCTGTCAAAGTGATAGCATTTTTGACTTTAAAACCCCCGAATGTATCTCACAGAGAGCATAACTCTGCAGTATGGCTTATCACCAGGTAAACTGAAATGGACTGTTTTGTTAGTGCATGGTAGTGTAACGGATAGTATCCAGGTTACTAAGGAGACTTCGTGCATGCGCGAACAGTGTGTACCAGGCGCTCCCTCCGATTTTTCGAGCGCCTGGGAACGAGGCTAGGGGGGGTGATTTTTCACACTAAGAAAATGTAGCTGTTGATACAAATTATGTCAATGGCAAGTTTCTAGTGTGTGTTTCAAAGGCTTCTATAACATTATTCAGTGTGGAAGCTGTACATGTGTAATTGTATTGTGGTTTGACAGGAAGTTTGTGTGGGTGATGTCCCACCCCAGTGCAGAATGTCTCGCCACCTATGTTGTGCGCACAAACAGTTGCACAGGACGATCTTACCAAGGTTGGATCCCATGCAAATTTTAAAGTGTGAAACAGGAAGAACAGATCAGTTCAAAGTGTCATAAGCAGTTTGGAAGACTATCTATGAGACCGTGACAAAGTATGGCTGATGCTGACCAGAAACATGATTACGATGCAATCTTCACAGTAAAACCAATATCTGATAGGCTTTGATAAAGCGAGCTCTTTGCTGCAAGGGTAGCAACTACAAAGCAGAGAATGGTATTCTCTATCACCGTGGTTGCAGTAACGCCAGAGGTCCGTGTGAGTGGAAGCAAGTACCCCGCTCTGTGAAAGACAGGAATCGAATATTGGAGGCTTGTCACACACTACCTGAAGGTAAACCACTGCTCCTCTCCACCCTAAGCCAAAAGATTGGAGACAGGTATATAAATTTGTGACAGTCCCGTGTAAAAATCGAAGATTATTCCGTTGTGTATTTCGATCGCATCGCTGTGTTTGAAGCGTCGTAACGCTGAACTTCCATTAAGGGGGGGCTCATATGTGCTTCGTAGATGCATGAATATCTAATGAGTCTACGAAGCGTGTATGAGCCCCGCCCTTAATGGAAGTTCAGGTACGGTGCTTTGAATGCAGTAATGTGATCGAAATACCCAATGGAATAATTCTGAGCTAGAGACTTGTAGTAAGAGATCCCTTAAAGTGTATATCTGGCAGTCCTGTGTAGAAATTGAAGATTACTGTGGTAATGACCAATCACTACTCTGGATAAGTAATACTTGTTACTGTTATAGTACTCATAGGGTAGCCTCGTTCCCAGGCCCGCACCCAGCTTCCCGTCGCTTGCAGTACGGTTAAGCGGGAGAGGGCCTGGTACATTTTCTCACGTGAGTGACGTCAAGGGTAGAAAGGCGGTAGAAAGACTTTAATTGAACGTGGGCGAGCACGACTAAATTGCTCACTGATTGCTGGTGTGTGTCTTCACTGTTTTGGTTTGGTAAAACTCTCTGTCCTCCCGACTGTCTCGTGAATAGCGACATAAAAGCGCCTTCGTGCGCTGCTATCTTTCGACTCGGAATAGTCGCGCTCCAGTGCGTGCGTGCGAGCGAAGTTTTTTGTGGTTTACATGACGCCCACGTTCGCATAATTTGCCCTGTACGTGACGTCACTCACGTGAGGAAATGTACCAGGCCCTCTCCCGCTTAACCGTACTGCAAGCGACGGGAAGCTGGGCGCGGGCCTGGGAACGAGGCTACTCATAGGGCTCGCATGCATTATTTGTTACCAGGTTGGAATCAACCTAGTTGGACCTAAGTCAGGAAACCGCTACACTGTTACACTGGTGGACTACTTCTCTAAGTGGCCAGAAGCAGAAGCAATTCCAGATAAAACCATTGAAGCTCTTTTCTTGTATTAAATGATCTGCAGGTAACTCTGTACGAAACGTAAGTACAGTTAACTATAATGATGCTGAGAACTACAGTTCCCAGGTTCCTCCCTGAGGAATGAGACTACTGTTACAGTATGGAAAACCTGTTTCTTATTGTACTTCAGCATACACAGATGTGGTGACTGCTCTCATTACCATGTAGTTTTTTTTGGCAGGTATGGGTGTACAAAAATCACCATTTCCAGTCAGGGAAGGGAGTTTGTGAACAGAGTGGGTAACAGTCTCTTTGCGTAGACTATGACAGAGCATAGGATATCGACAGCCTATCACCCGTAAACCAACGGTGTGGTTGAGCACTACAATCAAACACTACAGCGATCCTTGCTGAAACTGGTGAACAAGCAGCAAAACTCATCGACGGATGCTCTTTTCCTATAGAACATCAAAACACAATGATGATGTCCACCCAGTTCACTCCCTTTGAACTGATGTACTGCAGGTGTGCTGCTCAGCAGGTCATTGTCTGCTACTTTTGTTATACATGCCCCACTGTCCATCCCCTGGTTCTGCCACCTACGTATGTAATACGCCTTGGTTACTTCACTGATAAATTTTGTCAGCTAACTATGCAAGCAGACTTGAAGTACATTTTACGCTCGTGGCAGGATGCTATGTACCTATACAAATGGTTTTACTCAAATGTTTACTGTCGAGTTATAGCAGCAGAAAACTGTTAGTTACTGCTCTTTTTCATGCACACAAATGTAGCAGCAGAAAATTGTTAGTTACTGCTCTTTTTCATGCACACAAATGTAGCAGCAGAAAATTGTTAGTTACTTTTTTCATACACAAAAATGCACACACCTGTCTCGTTCAACCCAGGAATGGAAAACAGGCAAACCTTAGAAATACTGCACGGGAAGAAGTTCTTGCCAAGATGGCTTGGTCCATACAAAATCATCAAGTGCCTTGACAAAAAAAGTCTACAGAATTGCAAGGCTGTCAATTGGTCACATCCTGAAGAAAATGGTCAACGGCTGTCGACTAAAGGCATATCACAAAACTATTGAAAAGCCATCTTCATATCCAACGCCAAGGCTGTGTGACAGCTTTTTGTTTCAATGTGGAACAGCTTTTTGTTTCAACGTGGAACTCCTGAAGCCAGTATATCAATGATGCTGGACTGGGTGATGACTGTACAATCCCACCACTTCCGCCCCCAATGCCCCCCCCCCCCCCCCTCAGTGAGCTGAAACGAAAGCCAAGAGTTCCTGTCATTTCAGAATCAGATGATGAAGACCTAGATGAAACAATCCCACCACTGAGGGGTTTACAACTAGTACTCCAGTTTTGAACGGAGGATTTTTCCAGAATTCTTCCCTGGAACCGCTCTAAGCCTACCCTCACCAATCCCCACCAAGCTACTATCAATCCACCCCACCCCCGCCCAGCCATCAACCCAGCCATCAACCCAGCCCACTCGCACCTAAACGTCAACCTAGCCCACCCTCACTCAAACATCAACCCAGCCCAGAAAACAAAGAAATAATGCAACACAAGACTTAATGTTTTGTCGAAGGCAGAAGCAGAGTTCTTATCAAGATGCCATCACTGTTGAAACAACCAGGACATCCTGCTCAACCCCACAGCTTGGGTTACAGATTCACTAATGGACGCAGCCCAGATACTCTTGAAGAAAGAGAACCCAGCAACGCAAGGGCTTCAAAGTGTTACGTGTGGCATCACAATGAATTTAGATGTTGAGCCGGGGGTGTTTGTGCAGATTCTCCACAATGGGCATGGGCACTGGCTCACTGCTCTCTACAGTGGGTAATGATCATCCACAAGTAGTAGTGTACGATTCAGTTTACTTCTGCTGCCCAACATTTCGCAAAGCACATATAGCTGTTCTGCTTGCAACAAAGCAGCCTGTAATTCATTTAAAGCACATGGAAGTACAAATGCAGGGACGGGAGAAAGACTGCGGGTTGTTTGCAATTGCTTTTGCCACAGCTACTGTGTTCGGGAAACAGCCAGGACTGTTTTGTTTTGATCAGCCAAATTGAGAGAACATATTACAGGAAATGCCTGGAACATGGTAACATCAGCATGTTCCCCCTTAAGAGGATGAGGCGAAGGGTAAAGATCAAAACAACCAAACTACTGCACTCGTAGAATGCCTGAACTGTCAGAGACCAAATGGATTGAATGTTCAGGATGTAAACAGTGGTTCCATGCTGACACATGTATCAAAGTCGTACCAAAGTACTTTTAAGGGTGGTCGGAACTAACAACCATGTGGCTCCAAAAGTATGCAAAAAGCTGTTGTCATTAAGGCTAGTAATTGCTCATTAATATTCATGAAAATATTACCTTCCTTTTCTCCGTGCAGGAACCAGTTATAGCACGCAATAGAAGTGACATATAATGAGTACCATTTAACCAGTATAATATTAATTCTTATGTACAACATACTAAGGCGAGCGGCGACAACAAAGTTCGTGACTTTTTGCGTCAGATTTTGTCTTCAGAGAGGAATGCAGGTACAGCTTTTCAACACCTACGGGTAATACTCAACTTACTTGAGGGCAGCTTGGAGCAACTTCGTCGCTGTGTGCCAAGGAAAAGTGAGTGACGCGCGTTTCTATCCAATACCCAGGTGGTTTTCGATCGACCAAGCGACTAAATCTAGCCGTATCTCACAAACGGTAAGTTGTCTCAACGAAAACTCTTCAAGCCGCCCTGCGGCTGTCTTCATAGAATTCGAATACAGTGTAATATAAGATGTTCTTCCAACAGGAAATAACTGACGCCAAAGTCAGTATTTTGTATGCGGACTGTCAACTTCAGGCACTGCTATCAAATTGCCTGCTCTGCCCACCTAACCAGCACAGCTGTTACAGGCTAATGCAACTTTTTCAGCGGGTAAAGTTAAACGCATGCATGCCTGGATCCTGCATGAAGAAAAGGAAGGCAATATTTTCAATGAGCAATTACTAGCCCGTAACCATAAACAATCTGGGCAATTATTTTGATGACCCAAAGTCACTTAGTGGAAGCCTCAGGTGCATTTGCATTTACATTCCTAAGTGCGGTTCACATAATTATCTCTGTAAAATACAGCCTGTGTTCACCGGAATTGGACTTAAGTATGCTTTGCTAGCCTCGTCCCCAGGCTCTCTCTGCTAAGGAGGGGGAGAGCCTGGTACATTTTATCACGTGCGTGACGTCAAGGGTAGACACGAGGTAGACACGACTTAATTGCATGTGGGCATGCATGGAATCCCGCCCACGTCCTTTGGAGTTCGTGATTGAGGCAAGTACATGCGTAGCTATGATGGCACACAAACTGCCGTAAATTGCAAGGTAGACCAGTGTAGTAGATTCTCAGAGTGTCAGACACGGCACCCGACGGGCTGAATGGCAAGAAATTTCATGATTTGTTGTGTGTTATAAGCTAGCGTCATTGCTGTTCGAGTTGTCGGCACTGACTCAAGAAATGGACTAGTTCCACGTGGACAACTATATAATGCTGACTGCAAAGACGAAGGTAACACACTAAGGCCATATTCACCCGAAAAGAAGACTGTAGCAGTCTTGAAAACACTTGTGTGTGAACGTGCGTGGGCTCCCAGCTTAGTCCACCCCCACGTAATTAAATCGTGTCTACCCTTGACGTCACGCACATGATAAAATGTACCAGGCTCTCCCCCTCCTTAGCGGGGAGAGCCTGGGAACGAGGCTAATGCTTTGTGACATCCTGAGGGAGTGGACTTGAACGTAACAGAACGTTTTTCACGAAATAGGTGAACTGAAAAGCCAGGCATTATACGCTGCAAGCCCGTGAAAACTGCGAAGCTTGTGTTTCTGTTTGTCTTATGATGAAAAGCATTCTGTCATTGAATTCCTCTCATAATAACAGCTCTGTAGACGATGTTCCATGTCAGTGAGTTACTCCGTCCAAAAGTTTTATCAACAAATAGGTCTGGACTTGGCCACTCTACTGTTCAGCTTGTGGACAAGGCAGACTCATAAACTTGTATGTGTGTTTAGTAGTCCATACGAAACTAGCAGCAGGCTGTGTGTTTATAAGCCAATCTATTGCCGAGATACATGGGTCATGCATGCCCCAAATTAGTTCCAACCACCCTTAATCCTATATAAGTGTAACTGGTTTTGCCCACTAAGTAAGATCACACTGGTTTGTTCTGTTGTATTTGACGCTATATTTAGATACACAATGTTGAACCAAAATACTTTAACCACTGGTTTTGCACACTTCGTATCACACTTGCTCATTCCTGTATACATTCAAGATATTCTTGGAAGGTGGGTGGAGATGGTAGCCTCGTTCTCAGGGCCGTTCGAAAAGTCGGAGAAAAGGGCCTGCATGGTATCTACTGTTTGCGTATGTGCTTAATTATGGCGGCGCCGTGCTGTTCTCTGCCTATCCTGTTCACGGGCCATCAGCGAGCGAAGTGAATCGCTTCGTTGCTGGCACGCAAGTCTTCTCCTTTCACTGTCGTACTGTCATCTTTCATCAATTAAACGTCTTTTGTACCTCTGGACGCGTTCTCTGGCCTGGTGTCATCGCTCCATCGTATCGTGAGCTCTAGCGTACAAGAGGGGTATGTGCCGGAGGGTACGTAAACTATACGTAAACTCGTACACTTAAGTCGTAAACCCGTTACGGACAGACATACATACATACAAGCACAACCTCAGACTGAGGCCCCATAAGCGCCTGCCGCGCCCACACAATTATGTGCCTCACGCTAAGGCGCTCGGCAATAAAAGCCGATATATGGAACATAGTTCATAACCACATGATATTGGCCGTCATTTGACACACCCTTTCATAATTTCACATGGGCCTTACACACTGATTAAGCGCATGTGTGAACAGTGGATACCAGGCCCTTTTCTCCGATTTTTCGAATGGGCCTGGGAACGAGGCTAGTGGAGATGGTAGTTAGAATCCCTGTCATGGTGACCTACCCTAATCATGTCCCCTGTGGTGTGCTCCACAACACTGTAGCCTAATTGACTACTGACTAAACTTCGAGGGGGGCACTCTGTCCTATTAAAGAGGGGACAGTTTGCCCTAGGAGAGAGTGTCCCCCAGGGACATCCCTAGGGCAAAACCTCTGGGGGGACATCCTGCCCTAGGGCATTTTGGGGGGGACTGTCTGCACTACACCGGTGATTGGTCACAGACACCTGAAAATTACTTCTCTAAACACATTTTGCAAAATTCATGGTACTGTGTATTCTTTGTGAATAAAAACAAAACTTCCTCCCTTCTTTCAGCTCACCTTTCTTTCTTCTGGTCTCGTGAGTCAGACTCTCACACCCCCGAGAATGTCTTTCTTCCCAGGATTTCGAAGTCCATAATTTTGTCCAACGGGGCTCACTTCTGGTTCTGCTTAGTTCGATCGGTCGATCAGAAGAAAGGAAGTGCCTAACCACGTGACATGTTGCACCGCCCATCATGAATACAGAATAAACATTGTGGGACGTTGTCATAATTTGTATACACACGAGACATGCGAGACTATTCTAAAGTAACACGCAGTGAAGCAGCAGGCTTCATGGTTTTGTTATTTCTGTATGACAACATGGAGGCAGAGAAAGCCACATCCTAGCTGCCAGTGAGGAAAAACACCTACGGAGTCCTGAAGAATGGTCACAATATCCTAAACTTGCATACAGAGGCACAAACAGTTTATACCTCATTAACAGTAGCTATAGTCATTTATAGCTAGATAATAATAATGGTCTCTGAAAGTGCATATCATTTAAGGGAGGAGGAGTTAATACTGGGTAGTCCGTGTGAATTGGGGAGATTCCATCATAGTGACACCAAGAAGTGTACTGTTTCATACCACGGCTTTGGCTGTGTGATGAAATTTGTGTTGACCATGTTAAGAACGGCTGAAGGAAATGGATGAAACACTGTCCATGTACACTTCCCCACAATGAGGGAGTCAGTGGCAATGTACACTGACTTTTGGCACAGTGAAGCAGCAGCTTTGATCTCAGCATGACTGCCAAACTAGCTACCTGGGCAAGGTGTTCCTTCAGGTAACAGTTGCCAATGGTCTAGCCTCTTCCAAATACATGCCAGTTTTGGGAGATGAACTTTATGAGAAGTCCTCTGAGCTCTGTGTGTTTTGTTGGGTAACCAGTCATTTGTTTACATAGTGAACAAAATAGGCAGTAACCATCGGGTAGAGAAGGATCTAGCTGTCGGCCATGGGCTGTCAAAATACGCATTGGCTTGGATACCTTTGCAACAAGGCTCCAGTGATGAGTCTGTGGGCTCCCGTAGAAGTACGAAGAATATAAATAGTCAAGGCAGTGATTGGGATACAGAAAGAAGGTTATAACTGCCTGTTTAGTGGGCAGTATTGGGTGTAAGCATCGCCTCTTTATACAGCATTGTTTTCTCTTTCCCATTTCCCCCAAACTTGTCACTGTCAAGTGTTGACTTGTAGGGGCAGAAGTGCATGGAAGTGAGACTGTGGGGTTTGTTTTTGTCACTCTTCTGTTTTTAGTCGGAGATTTTCCTGGTCCAACTTTGACAGCTAGCATGCTTGTTGTGCCTTGTACACATGATTCCTGATATCAGTATTTGTTGGGTAATATGCCCTGTCCACCAACTCAGGCTTTTGTTCTGGACAAAGTATATGCAATGTTTTAATGCTCATTTGACCTCCTGTCTATCAGTAATCCCCTCAGATACAAGTTCATAAGTCTTCTCAACTAGCTTAGGGTGTATTCATTGGGCATAGCCAGCTGCTCCCTTGGTTTCATGGAAGGAATGGTGTGCCTCTTCTGTTGGCAAGAGGACATGGTACTTAGTAGTGGTTTTCACAGACTCTCATCAACAGCATTCTGTAACTGTGCCAACTTTTCTTTCTTTTTCTCCTTTAGTTTCCATGGACCTAGCTGACGACTCTCTCCCTCCGGAAGCTGGAAATCTGGATATACTGTGATGGTGCGAACTAACCGTAAAGTGTACCTGGCAACCAATCTTTCATGTGCCCTGTAATCGTGTACGATCAGACCTCCCTTGGTGCTCTTTGTAGTAGTGATTGCCAAACTGGCAGTCAAGCTTCCTGATAGGCAGAAACAGTGAATGGTGTGTTGCGTCAAAGTCTACTGTATGGCCTTCTATGCAGAAGATCCTTATGAAAAAAAAAGTATTATATTTCCCACTCACAATTATTTTTTTATTACTATCTTTGTACAAGTGTTTACAGATGGTAGTCAATATCAGGTATCAGCTTTGAACTGTAACATTACCTTGGATGTAGCGTCTTCATCAAGATCTTCTTTGCCACCATTTGTACAAGGGTGAGCTTTCTTTGTGGAGCTATTTTTTCCAAAAGAACACTGAGTTTCAACCTTGTGCCTCTCCATCAGCTCTTCAGCGTTTTCAACAACACCAGCATACTAGTGCAGTCCAACAGGAAAAAGATGGTCAGCCCATGATGGCCTCGATTGTTCAGCCATGACTGAAACTTTGTACATTCCCACATAGCACGCACGCGTGCATGCGCAAGTTTTATTCCTTTTCAGAAATCATGTTGTATACCCAAGAACTGCTGGCCGATCTACGTAGAAACATAAGTTGAGCTCCTCACCTCCAGACAACCACTAAGATGGTAAAGTTTGTGTCCATCATCAGTCACTGTGTACATATTTTTGATTGGGTCACTTTATTCATTTTGATGCTGTTCTTGCTTCTCAGAACCACTGTGTCGAGCATATGTGGGTAGAAATCAATGGACAAGTGAACTACCCAGTTAAGGCTGGTCTTGTGGCTCTAGAAGAGACATTGTCCCCACCAGAAATTTTGCATTGGAGTGTGAACTATAGTTCTTGTGTGTTGCCCAGGTAAGAATATGTTATTGAGCTTAGAGGGACCATCTAATGATGGTTAACAAGACACATCAAGTTGTAGGGACCCTAGAAAAAAACTTTTTAAAAAGGCCTAATTTATTATGAAGAAGTTCGAGGACCTTAGAGAAGAGTCCAGATGATTAGACAATCCATTTTTCAACCCATGTCCAGTCCATTCTGTTGTTTAGTCATATCCGCCACAGAACTGTGGTAGAAGGCAGAGATCTACCCTTTAACATGCACCACTGCAGTACTAGACAATGCTATCCTATCATGCCAAACACATAATCCTATCGTGATGATCAAACAAAAGGTATGCGGATAAAATCACTTTCTAATAGGAAACTGGGATCTTTTCATGTCCAAATGCTGACAACTTACCTGGGGAGTCTGGATGAAGATACACAGGACCACAGTGAACCCTTGTCCATGCCTCAGCCATGCCTGTCATTCTCTAACCCTGCTATCCAACTAGCTGTACATTCTTTTAATAGGATCAAGCACTTGACTTTATCTCATGCTTTGACTTCAATCACCTGTTTGTGCAGGATTAAAGTTCAAATCACATCTACACCCCATCAATTAATCAGCATTACCATCGTTATAAGGCTAAGTAGTGAAAATGCTTTACTTTGTGTGCTGATTGTGAATAAACCTGCAACAGCGTGCACAACTTTATTGCAGTGGTTAGCTTATAACTGCATGTAAGATCAAAACATAGCTAGCTATTAATAGTTGGAGGGGCATGTCTTGCATAATAGCGCCCAGTAATAGCATTGCTGTATTGGTCTTATCATCCCATAAAGAGCCACATACAGGCTATAGAGGAGTATATTTCTATCAGTTTAGAAGCCAAGGGCACATAAAATGTATTGGGCTCTTCACACGTAGGTAATGGAGTAGAGGCTCATTGCTATGTTGTACGATATGAGATAATAGGTTAGTAGAGCTTTATAATAGAAACCATACATCACAGAACATTTCAATCTGAGGATCTTCTTCAGCTGTGACAATACAGTACTGTAGGGGTCAACACTGATAACAGAGTGCAATTACTACATTTTGGTATATACATCTCAGCTGTATAGCAATTAAATAGTACTGGGTTGGGTACACCTGCACAAGGTGAAAACTCCACTACTTCCTCTGTCCTGACAATTACATTGCACTACACAAGTCCCTTCCTTTTTGGGGTGTAATAATAGAGACACACACATTAAATATAACCATGCCATAAGATCTGTACTCCTTTTGCTTAACTGAACTTAGTTTTTTCCCATGGCCACTCTCTCCCTTAGACAGGTTTGGACCCTCAGTAGGACTGCAATAGGTCATTCATTATCCATAGGCACCTCACTGACACAGAAGAGGCACCACATAATGCTAATAGCTATGTTAGTAGAAGCTACTTATACTATACCTAGCTGGAATACCAAAATGATCAGTGGAGGGATGCTTTTAAGTACAGCTGCTGTGTTGGTAGAAAGAGGTGACTGTCCTGAATACTATAATTATACTCAATAGATGCACAAACAGTAAAGTATCAAAAGAGCTCTAAGCACTAAAATGTGTCAAAAGTAAGAACTAGCTACAATACAGTAAACACATCGTGTACTCTCTATTGTTCCTGCTTATTTATGAGTTCTAGTATATGTGCTTCAAACTTGGTAATAATTTTACGGCGATGGAAGCCATTATCAACACCCAAATCTTTCAGATCATCATCAGTGAGCTTTAACAGCAGTCTACCATCCACGTCATTATCACTGAAGAGTTGAACATGTTGTCCTAGCTTGATCTTTTTAAGGAACTCTGCAATATTATCAACCGTCAGCGTGTTAGCCTTCCTCTCAAGCTGTTGTTCACCTGCAGGAACATTGATAGGAAGTGAATGCTGCAATCTGATTGGCCACTCACAGATAGTCTAACACTATGCATAGCACATGCATGACAACTTGCGCAACCTGTTTCTCTATAACACTACCCTGTAGCTAAAATTGACAGAAGCATGTTCACACACAGTTTGCTTAGCTTCATTCCCAAACCTTCCCCATATCCAGTTTTTGATTAGTCTCGTGCCCAGGGTGGGGTCTGCTGACAGATATAACTTGGACAATCAAGCTATCAGGCCAGCAGAAGAATCTCAGTCATCCTCTGCATTCCTTAAGTAGCCTGGTTTCTCTACACAACTACTAGCCTTTGTACAGTAGACGCACACACTCCAGCTGCCCCTCTGAATGTGAAGCATCTTTACTTGAGGCATTTTGAAATGGTTGATGTCTACACTGCATCGCCTAGCAGAGCTAAAATCTTACTTATTGTCTGTATGTGGTGGGCAGCTATCTCATTGATGTTAATTAAAGATAATATACAGAATGCGCATGCCAGATATATAATATATGCAATTCAACTCACTAGTGTGAGGCTCACTCATGGTTGCCTCAATTATATGACCAACCACACCCAAAGTTCTCTAAATAAGTTATCGCTATAAGTTGTCAATCCTTGTACTGCATAGGCATACAGTAGCAATCTAAATCAGACTTACAGGGTCCAGGACGAGGTCCATAATCAGAATTTTGAGGAGGAGAATCTGCATCTAAAACACACCAACAGAACAATAATACATTTTAGAATTGAGACACATGTAGCTCATTAGTTAGTCAGCTAGACAGGGACGATGAATATCTAAACAAAAATTTTTCATGTGAGCATAAAGCCTAATTAAATCACTACTAATGATAGCTTTATATCCTAGTGTTCAAACACAACCCAGTTAGCTAAATTCGGATCACTGGGCTGCATGGGTGCTTATAATGTGTTCATGGTCAAGGATAACTATCTATACCTGGTGTTTCCTCTGTGACCTGGCCTCTTTCTGAAGGTGATGGTTGGGGATTCCTCATAGCTACATAAAATAAACAGCAGAAACCGGCATTAACTCACTAGCTACTTCAAATGTTAAGTATAAGTCACAATGGCTGCTCAGTATAATTATTGTTGCTTGTTGACCAACGTATTACTACGTATTATTATGTATATCCTATACCCTTGTAATCTAGGAGGGAGATATAGTGGGAAGTACATAGTGTTTGCTCTAATGCTGAGTATAAGCAAAGGCTGTATTCCAGCAAGCACCAATGGAAGCCGGAAAACCATACTTCTGAGGTGACTGTGATGCACGTGTGACTGCTAAAGGAAATGGAAGCAACAAGGATTACAAACCACTTACTATATTATATATTTTCATGCTAGGTAATTCTTCCCACAAGACCAAATGTGGCATGTTATTGCATACAAGTTTTCTAATTTAGCCTAATGAGTAATCAAATCTGTTATTATGATTTCAAACTTGGATCATTAGCATGTTGAACCAACATACAGGAATGTCCAAAATTTACCTTGGTATTTCTCTGCAATCATCTTCTTGTCCAACTGTGAGATTTCAGTTGCTAGGGAACTCAATCTTTTCTTCATTTCCTTCTCCTCCTCTGTCTGAAGGTCACTTTCAGGTGTACTCGCAATATATTTGTAGCCCTGTTTCAGCCATTGCTTTGGAATCCTAAATCATACAAAAGTGTCAAATTGAACTCACAAAATCAACATCAACTCTGTAGCTTGCAGGTTCACATATCTTACCAGTAGTGCATGATGCTGTGGGGATCATACTCCGTTGCTTCTCCCCCAGATCTCTGTGCATAATCACAAAGGAACTTTTTCTCTGCCTCTTCTTTTGCCATTGCATCCAGCATTTTTCCTCGATATGTATTCTGGAGGGCTTTCTTGTACTGCTCTGCAAGCTCATCTATTGCTTTCTTCTCATCAATAAAATAACGGGCATTTGGGCTCTGGTGCTCATGCCCGAGACCTAACACATGCCCAAACTCATGTAGGACAAGATGTCGCTTGTAGTCATCATGCCCTCTGCCAAGATCTAGCCAAGTTGTGGCTTCACTGTGACGTATCTTCATAGCATCAGTGCCAACCGTAGACCTGCTATCGCCATCAACTGGTAAACATGAAGAATACCATGGTCACATCACCTTTTGGTAATCAGGGCTATTATGTCATGAAATATATACTTTTTCTTATCCTTACATGTGAAATCGATTTACACAACGGCACCCTCGCTTGATCGAAACGAAACTCACTCAGTGAATGCTGCCAGGTGAGCTCTAGATCGCCTAGAAGATGCTCACCAAGGGGCATTTAAATGAGTGAAAAGTATCTATGTAAGAACTTAAGGAATAAAGCGGGAAAATGTGTTTTCTTGAAGGGGGTTTATTATCGCAAGCTTATGGTATACACTTTCCATTTTTCAATAATCATCTGTATAATGTCCTTGGCAGAATGACTGCTCTTAGTAAAACAGTGGTCAATCAGCTCAATTAATGTCAACTGGCAATGAAATGTATTTGAGTGTTGACAACGACAATCATGCCAGCATTCTTGATCATGTAGAGTGATGAGTAACATGAATTTTATTTGAGTGCTCTAAGTGAGCAATTAAGTCCTCCGTAACCTTGCAGCAATTTTTAGTTACTTGGAGGAGAGCCTGGGACATCTCCAAATCATTCAGAGAAACCAAAATGTATTGTGTACCTGTAAACTTAACACGGATGTCACTGTCTGTTTTCTCATCCACACGCACAAACTTGGGAACGGGATTCCCATCTGGAAGGTCTGGTGTGGGAAAGGTGCTCCACTCATTTGCCCACTCCAGGATCTTGTCTTTTGTGATTGGCTCATTCTCGTACCTCCAGTTTTCATTTGGTAGATTATTCATGAAGTACACCTGCATAAAAGAGTGACGTGTACATGCACCATATGTACACCATACAGCACATAGGTAACATCTGTATATGTAGCCATGCAGGTCACAAAGTAATAGAGCATGATGAATAAACTGCTGGCGCATTCATCTTGTAGATAAAACAGCCTGTTAGTGATTTTAAAAAGCTGCAAACACATATTATTCCCAATGAGAAGAGGGCCTCCAACAACCCTTAATATCAGTGTGCTTGCACATGCTGTACACATTAGGTTGTACCTTGATTTCAGGTGTTTTCCACAATTTCCCTGGGGCTGGAATGTGTGCAGACAGCTGATTTGAGCTTGATGGTGTCACTGACATACTAACATCTTCTGGTGTATATGTGAGGCACATTGGCTAGATATGAGAGGAAGGTAATTTATTATTTGGATAATCAGTAATTAATAGGCAGATTAGAAAATAAGCACCCCATGAATATAGGCACCTATTTTGATTACAACAACTACATCACATTTATAAGCACCCAAGCAAGAGTAGGCACCCCACATGACAATGTACCCATTACCACACAAACAGAAATCAGTTGCTGATTTGACTTTCCAAACATAACTTTTGCCGGTACTCATCTCCAGTTACACATATTAAGCTATCAACACAGGTAAGACCAACACATAGCTAATGTCGTTCAGTAAAACATATCTGGGAATCAGCAATAAAAACTCTCAGGGATACATTAGTTTCAAGCACAGTATGTATTGGCGTGCAGAGTTTACATGTGGGGCCGAGAATGCAACGTGACTACCAAGCCTTGCTATGCTACGTCACATCTCCTAAGCTACGTCATGAGCCTCACTATGCTTTGCTGTGCTCGGTTATTAATACATGATTGTGTTTATTAGTCCCCCATGAAAAAAAGGAATCCATTTTGGTCGCTAATTTAAGGTACTGATGCTTATTGAGGTAGCAATTAAATCATGAAATCCTCCTGTACCTACTCTGAGCAAGAATGTACCTTTCCTGCCATATCAGCTTAAGAAAGATGCCAGCCTGAAGTATCCTGGACAAATCAAAAGTGGTATAATACCACATGCTGCTCCAAGTTTATCGGTGTTTGTACAAATGTGCCAACTTCTGTACTCTTGCATGGCTAATACTGTGAATTGTTTGGTTTCAAGAAATCTACATTTTGACAGCCTTATAATGTCTACTTCACCCTTGTGTCTGTACTTGGTCTAGTAACAGGCGGATATTATATATACTGGCAGAAAGTTGTTTCATATACTCTAGGAAGTTCTAAAATATTCTAACAACAATAAGAACCAGGAGATTAAGTGTAACACATAATACAGTCATGGTAGCTATAGAAATCTTGGTTTACAATACATGTAATGATCTGCCCCCCCATCCTTCCACACCCACACACATATTGTGCTGCCACTTACCCTGTCATTCTCCACTTCCTCCTCCTCTCCAGAAGAATCCTCCACAACCCTGCTATCTGGTGGTTTAGCTTGCCACGGAACTTGCGGCTGGTTTATAGTTATGGTGTTACCTGCAAAAAGTTTTATTTATAATCATGGTAATAACCTTACAAATTTCTTACAGTGCATACATAAGTAATATTAGTGGTCAGTTAGGAGAGAGAGGGATTTTGGAAGCAGGGGGGTGGTGGTGGTGGGGGGAGGCAAATGCCGTCCCAAAATATACAGTGGGGTGGAGGGGGGACTTGCCCCTCCAATGATGACCAACGTTGGTTACGGTTACAAGTGCCGAATCGGAATGTCAGTACCATAAAATACTTACCTCAAAGTCTTGAAAACCATTGAAAAACACAACAAACTAGCCCAACTAGCAGCCACTTCCAACATAGCCACTCATTTCAATCTGTGTGCATGTTCTAAACAGCCTGCATGCATGCATTGTCTCACACATCATTGTACACACAATTCAAAAATTTAGTGTGAGCTAGAGATTTTTACAAGGAAACAAGAAGCTTCTAGGTGAGATACCACCTAAACTTTAGTCGGTTTGCAAGTTCTGTGCATGTCAACATTATGAAACAGAGGTGAATAAGATAAAATGGAGGTTTACAGCAATGGAAGGACTTACAGGCTATTGAAGTTCCTTTTTCCCATACACACACTAGTTAGTATATTACTAAGTAGTATATATAACAACCAATGAGCAGCAGCCACATCCACCTTAAGGTGGCACGGTCGTCCCTCGGTGGAGGTTAACGAAAACATAAATTTGGGTTACAGTCAGGACCAGGGTTACTCCTAGTTTCAGGGTTAGGGTTTGGTTTAGGGCAATCTTGCTTTGCCTAATTTTAAAAAGGGTTTTAGTAGCTCATTAATATATTCATGAACCCAAAATTGCCACTCGATGGACGCATCTACACACTCACTGTAGGTAGCGTCCCAACCACCAATGTATCTCAAATCAATCTATGCCAGCTTTTGTTCAAAGCTACTCTCAAAGTCAGGCTAGACTCATGTTTGTCACTACTCTTGGAATGGACAACTTTGACTGCACCAAAATGAATGCACATTTCGAAAAATTCACAGCTTGTCTACGGGAGGGGCTCATTCACGAGTGGAAGCAAGCATTACTAGCCCCACCTCTCCCCCTTATGTCGCTAAACAACTCACGGCTCTGTTCCACACACAGCCACCGTTCAGCTCCCTTGTCTGTCAGACTGTAGCACAAACGATAAATTGCGTATTCTAGTTAAAGCCCAGCCCAGCACTCGAAGCACCTGGCCACGGTCACCAACTAGACTAGGCATACGGCCGCGAGACCTGGGCCTACTCAACAAATACAGTCTTGGCCACTGTGGCCTTTCTGCTGCTTCTAGACACAAGCTTGCTTTCACAAGCAGGCATCACGCACTACTCACAGCTACTGACACTACAGCACTCTACTAAACTCCTTCTCTTTTTTTTTTTTTTTTTTTTTTTTTTTAAGTCGATCTAAGCTTATCTTCAAAGTTCCGAGCACCACATGAAGGGTGCCGCCAGGCCACATCTTAACTAACTTAATTATAAACTGATTATTGGATGGCAATGCCGACAGGAAATGGGGAAAATCCCCAATTTTACGGACCGTGAACGGTTTGAGACTCCCAAAACGGACTGTGCGCTAAAATTTTAACAAGAAAAAGAAGACTATCAACTTGGATTCCAGGTTTGTTGACCTTGAAAATACAGGGTACCGTGCCACCTTAAGATGCTACACATAACTTATTCAACATGTCACATTTGTCAAGTCAACCCAATCCAGTGCTACTACAGAACAAACATGACACCACTAATCATATTCTTGAGGACCAATGAACGGAATGTTGCCTAGGGGTGCCTCACAGAGCTAGCAAAATTCAACCTATTAATATGCATGAGGGGAGAGATTGCCTGACTTCCACCCGGAATTACACGCCTTTAATGAGATTCATTGATCTCAATTCGGACATTAACAACATCCACAAGTATCCACAGAGGGTTAATGAGATTCATAGCCATGTTCTGTTCGGGTTTGGGTCCACGAAAGGCTTAGGTCATATCATGAATATTCAACATCATTTACCCATTCCTTTCAACCCCAAGCCAAGCTGCCAATGCTTCAACAGAAGTTCAATAATGAGGTTCATGAGAGTCAACATACTCTAACCCTCCCATTGGACAGTTGACTGAACCCAGGGTTGTTCATGGGTAATGCTGAGGTCTAGTTAAAGCCAACTCATTAATATTCATGAGGTGGTCAGAAACACCCCAGATTGTAGAGCTCTGTCGGGCTTTAATTAGATTCATAGGCTCAATTAGGGTTAGGGGGGTTCGGGTTAATGAGATTAGGGTTAGGGATTTTAGGGTTAAGGCAAACTAGGGTTAGGGCTAGGGCTAGGCTTAGGGTTTTAAGTGGTACGTGATACATAAAGTTAATCTACTTCATAATTGTTTTATGCTTGGAGGTATTACCTTCTCCTTGCATGATAACTGTAGCTCCATGGGTGTCCCGCACATTTTGCTGTGAATTACCTTCAAAGAAACAAAACAAGAACCAGATAACATAATATGTATGTGCAGAAGAAGCTGCTCATGTACGATTGTTTGAGGCCACACACACAGAGATTGACAGGGGTCACCAATGTGAAGAAAAAGGCACGTAGAGGTAGAAGGAGGAGTGTGCCCAATTAAATTATCGTGTACCTTTGTCAAAAAGATTCCTATGTACACCTCTCCCTTCCTCCCTGTCTCAAGACACTATATAAGTACACTAGTCCTGAGGGGTAGTTACCTTGAGGTTGCTGCAGGTTGCTGGTTGGTTGAGATGGTTGAGTCGTTGTGTTAGCTGCAAGTAGCAATAAATAACTTTTTGTCAAGTGTGTTAGTGTGAGGTTCTGAACTGGGGATCTGCATACATTATGTCATTTTTTGTGCTCAGGTATGTAGCACCATAACTACTTCTTTGTATAAGAGAGTTTTTGATTTCACAATCAGCTGTAATACATCACAGGTGTACTAATTTGTGAAGCTTATGCCTCTACCAATAATAATGGTTCACTTCATTACATTACATTACTTAGCCTAGCTAGCTAGCTACGGACATGCAGAGCAGCAGCACCAACTCACCACCTGGTTTTGGTAGTTTCTTCAACATGCCGTGTAGATTGGGATACTTCTCTAAAACACTGTAGAAGACTTGATACTGCCCTGAGTCTGTCTTGACTTGAGTGATGATACACTGGACTAGGTCATTAGCCCTTTGAAATGGAGTTATTTGTGTGTTCAGAATTCGGTCGTAGTCCACGTCACCGAGCAATTTCCTCAAGTCATTAGCAATCAACACGAGGTTTCCCTGGATTGCCTTAGCAATGTGATTGGTATTCTCTTGTATAGCTTCCGCTTCAGCCATTCTTTTCCTGTGCATATTGGAGAAGTGAGCAGTGGCATTATATACAGTACCGTAACAAAGCAGCCATGGCTTGGGTCAAATGGTGCGTAGATTGTTTCGTGCGTACAAAACTTTAAATTCCGACCTAGATTCTCGCCGCCAGGAACACTCAATGGCCTGGACTCTCTGAGACCCAAGCATTAGTACTGAAACCTGTCACTACCTTATGCACTGTGCCATACGGAGGTACGTATACATATGCTCGTGAACTTACTGCGGAGTCGAAATGATTTTTGGTGGCGCCTGCACGGATACTGATGGCACACTGAACGTGGTAATCACAGCGATATCCTCAATGCTTCAACTGCCGATGAACTAGCACACAAACGGTTGTCTTTTTATACAAAACCATACGCAACGTTGGAAAAATGTCTTTAAAACTATGTAAGGTATTGAAGTGATAATGAACATAAATAGTGATGATTTGTTGGTAGGCAAAACATGTGCTTGCAAATAGTCTACATCTAGAAAATAGTGTATACATTCCACAGCAACTTTCACAAAGAACTCTGCCCCAGCCACAGATCTGTACCGTACTTCACAAGGTTCTTCTCAAAATGTCAACTCCCAGAGACTAACTCGTGCACATGCTGCTCCCATGATCCTACACATTTAGCTGTAATCCAATAATCCCATGCAACAAAAAAGGGTTGAAATCCTAATTGTGCAAGAATTTTTTGGCTCTCTAGCCAAAACTTTAACTGAACCAAACTTTCTGGTGCAGAGATTCATGTAGCTAGATATAGCTGAGTTGCCCCTGGGGGTAAAGAACACAAAATGATACTCAACGATGCAATTGAATGCTACTACAGTCATGTAATACATGTACAGACTCAAATTTTATAATATATGGGACTAATGTTCCAGGAATATTGTTCTCCGGACCAAACTTTCTCAGAACTCATTGCCTATTACAAAGTATATATTGTCGCAGTTTTTTTAATTGTGCTCAAGCAGGAGTGAACTAGTGTAGCTATGTGTGCAATGCTAGTCATTGTGTTTCTTAGATTTCAGCTGTTTCTGGAGTCTGCAGCTGTCTGTCTGTGTTCTGGAGCATTCCTATCTGAGTCCTAATATTCTGGACTTGTACACTTCACAGTTCTAAAACTCAGTCACTCCAAACACTAGCCTGTTACTAGCATTGTATATAGTCTGGTATCTGGAATATCTGAGAACAGTACAGACTTGACATGACTCAACTTGACTCAACATGCATTGATAATGGAATCGGTGATGATTTGTTGGTAGTTAAACAAACTAAAACATGTAAAGTAATAATGAAAGTGATAATTTGTTGGTAGTAAACAAACTAAAACATGTAGGTAAAACTTGGACTTGCAAATACATCTAGAGAATAGTGTACATTCCACAGCAGCTTTGATTATTGACTTTTTGACCTTAACATAGGACATTACGTACCATCAACAAGCAATACGAAGAGGACCTACAAAGATGAAGCACTAAAGAAATTGAGTAGACGAAACATCAGTAGAGGAAATTGGAGTAGACGAAACAGGAGTAGATGAACCAGGTATAATTGGTACTTGCAAATACATCTACAAATAGTGTACATTCCACAACAGCTTTGATTATTTATAATTATGTATTATTCTTGTCTATTTTGTGACAAGTAGTTTACTATACAGTCACTTCTACACACTTCTCTGCTCATGGGATCTGTTCAACAACAACTCTGCTCTTATGAGTATGCATGTTATGCTATACAACAAAGAAGGGTTGAAATCTTATCTGAGCTTTGGCCCCTAAACCAATGAAATGCCATTTTTCCATGTGTAGACCCAAGGCTTGATATTCATGTTTTGCATACAGATAACAGGAATGTGATTCACAGCCTGCACATGCTGTATATATTAATCCCTTGACCCAGTCTTCTCATGCTATAGCGAACAAATATAAGTACAAACGTTTAGGAATGCACATAAGTACACTGAAAGTAACTAACACCTACCTATAGTTGCCTTTGAGCTGGTTCACTGTGAAGCCATGTAGTGCATTACAAAAACATAACATCTGATATTCAATTATAGCTAATTTACAAGTTATCTTGAAAAATAAAATCTCTACTATACAACCACTGTAATTGCAATCTAAAAGAAACGAACCAAACAACAAAAAACAAACCCAAAAACAAACAAAAACAAAAGAGAAAAAAACAGTTGTAAAACTATAATTCACCCCCTCTTCATTTCTTCTTCAACAAATCAATCACCAGATCCAGCTGGATTGGAATAGGAATGAAGTATATAGCTACATAGCTGCAACAACTCACAATTAAATGCAATTTGAAGACACCGTCTAGTTGGTTTCTTTCGCAAGAGAAAACTTTTGCAAATTGCTAGAAAATAGGTTTTCTTGGAGAAAATTTTCGCAAATTGCATAAGCCCAGGTAACCTACACTCACAATCTGCATGTGAATGTGACTGAAGCCATGGACTAGTACATATGGCCTACATTGGCTACATGGCATCTGAGGCTACCATGTACATCTACAGGCATGCTTGGTAGCTGCTATTGGTAAATTCTGTCTTACCAGCAAGAGGGAGGCAACATTCACCATCCTAGTCTCTCACAAAGTGAGATTACACAACTCTACACTGTTGTGATTTTCAGTAGACAGTACTTGTAACAAGTAAAACCACTGGCATTGCACATTTAGGTTTAGTAGCACAAAATCAGTGCTCTATAAGCAACTTAGCATGGCCGTGACTAGTGGAGAATAGATTGTGGCAATGTGTCAGGTGTTTTGTACCGCTTCAGTGTGCAGGTTTTCCCAGATAAAACTTTCACGAGTTACTGACAAAATGCGAAATTCGTGAGTTTTCTCTGGTGAAAGAAACCTGCTATATGGTATACCTTCCATTTTCATCTTTTGCATACATGCATACTACATCAAGTCTCAAGTGCACCCCAAGATGCCTACACAATGGTACCTTAGCCCTTTGCATATTGAAATAGATACCTAGTACATAGCTAAATATGAAGTCAGACACAAATTTACTTAGCACTTCTATAACTAGGGAGATGCCTCAGCATCATGGGGTAAGCCAATGCAGTGTTGCTAGTTGTGGGGGGACTCACTCAAGCTCACCCCAATCAATAGCTAGACCATGCCTTTTTGTTACAGAATGCTAAGCTCCTGCATGCATCATTGTATACCACTCAATACACTCAGCATTTATATAGGTATAATTATGTGGAGTTTGTGACTTCATGTTGTAATGATTTGAACAAAATTAAATAATTTCATTTCTGGCATTCGAATTCTATGGAATACATTAATTAAAGATTTTTCCCGGAAAGGGGGGGTGTTCGAACAATTAGCAGAATTGTTCGATAATTAGATCTACTATATACATTACTAGTTACTATAACTAGGCCAGTCCATAGACTGTCGAAGGCTAGTAGATGTTCGGCAACCCCCGTTTGAACTCCGCAAAGACTGTCACAGGTTTGTAGACGTTCAGTAACCCTCGCTCTAGCTCTGCAGAGACTGTCGAAGGCTAGTAGACGTTCGGCAAACTCCGTAGGAGTTCTGCAAAGACTGTCTAAGTCTTGTAGACGTTTGGCGACCCCCGATCAAGCTCCACAAGGTGTAGGTGTTCAGATATTAATTTCAAACGTGGGTGTTCGAATGCTTGGAATACAATAATTAATCATTTTTCCTGGAAAAGGGGGGTGTTCGAATAAATGGATGGTTCAAATAATTAGACCCATTACGAATGAAACTGCCAGGCCAGAGGAAGTAATGGACATCAATTTGAGTGCACGTTTGTTAGTATCATGGTACATCAACCCTGTGAATGAAAGCCTCGCTAGCCTCCCTTCACCAGCTATACCATCCTTCTCCCTCGCAGTGACTCCAGAGCAGATTGAATCCTTCATCTTACATCTTGGGGTGTATATGTAATGTCTACTCTTTCTCAGGCATTTCCACCAGGCATGTGTAAAAGCCAAACAGCTGGATCACCAGGATCACCACAAACACAACCATGAATTGAATGGGCAAGTATAAAAGATTTTTTACACACATGCAGTAAACATGACTACATTGGACTCTTGTCTGGAGTCGTTAACTGATATGCATTGAGCTGGCAGTCTTCAGCTTTGGTTGTCTGGTGTCACTCTTCTGAGGCAGTGCACAAATGGCATTCACCCCTTGCCCGAAAGGTGTAGCAGGACATATATGTACATGAGGTACGTCAGTTAATGACCTAGTCTAGCTCTGCAGTGCTGTGGTGCTGCATTGCTACGCACATTGTTTGGTTTCAGCAAGACAGCATTTGTGTGCCACCTGTGCTTATGTATGTGTTCTGTGTTTGTGCATCACAGTGGGCAAGCACATAAACAGTAAGTGATGCGGCTATACCGGTACCTTTGGCACAAAGTCTGTAATCAAGGGAGTGATCTATATAACAACCAAGCACTATTTTTGACAATCAAAAATCTTCTGCTACACCAGGGAGCTTTGGACATGCCTCTGATTGCCTCAGAAAGGTCACACTAGATGACCAACAATGAAATGCTGATAGCCACTTATGTGTACACCTAAGTACACAAAGTCAGCAAAGTGATGAAACATTGAGTTGGACCTGGGAACAGTGTGCACTTCATAATTGCCACATCACCAAAAATTGCCTGTTTGATTTATGATCAGTAACAAGCAAGTAGTTGGACTGCTGGATCAGCAAAAACGTGATTATAAATCAAACAGGCAATTTTTGGTGATGTGGTACTCCTACTTTTACAATAATTATCACAATCCCTCCTGCTGTTTTGAATGCTTTAACAACAAGACTGTTTCTAAGCTACTAATTTACATACCCCTTTGGTCTTGAAACCGTTTCAAGTTGGTGACAGCATCTTTGACAGCATTTTTGCTTTCAGTAATTTTCATTAATCGATTCAGGGCTTCATTGAGCGTTTCAAGTGTGGGATGATCCCCATCAAGCCATCTTCTAAGGAGTTGTGGTGTATTGCCTACTAGAGGCCACCAGTGCTTGCACGCTATTATCCAGACCACAATTTTCAGAGACTATAGACTGAACTTTACGGAACAATAACTCACAAAAATATTACAACTTCCAACTATATACAATAGAAGAAGACATACAAAAACGGATATAGATTTAATAACAGTCAAAGGTCAATATCTCACATCTCCCCCTCACTAGATTAACACAGTCTTTCTGGGGGTCGACGTATTCTCTCTGAACGGCGAGGTTGGGACTGACTCGAGACTCCAGGATCGTTCACTGGGGGTACCACCTCAGCAGAGGACTGTCCTTGGCTAGCTTGATTATCTCTTGCCATCAACTGTTCAGGACCAACCAATGCCTCTGGCATGTTGGGGGCAATCGAGTCCTCTGGGTACCGGATCCTGACATGATCAATGTGTCGCTTCCAGATACGTCCATCTAACAAACGAATTCGAAATGAAACTGGACCAGTCTTGTCCAAAATAGTTCCTTCCATCCATACTCGAGATCCTGAAAAATTCCGAACATACACTCGATCTCCTACTTGGAATGCTCTTGCTCGAGAGTGGCTATCATGAGCTCTCTGTTGTCTGGCCTGACTCTCTTGCACTCTGCCAGACACATCTGGATGTAGCAAGTCTAGTCGAGATCTTGGCTGTCTACCCAATAACAGTTCAGCTGGGGAACGGCCAGTAGTCGCATGCGGTGTGAGTCGATACTTCAGCAAGAATCGTGACAACTTAGTCTCAACCGTTCCCTCTCTCAATCTCTTAATACCTTTGCATACCTCTGTAAGGTTTCCTGAAGTGCAGGTGTCTGCTGCAGCTGGTGTATCCCCTGCCAGTTCAGGCGGATCTTTTGGAGCCAATTTCGACCCAACAGGCTGGCACCCATGCCTCGAACCACTAAAAGGGGTAGTTCCTCCAGCTGGTCCTCGTAGCTCACTTGTACGGAAATGCTGCCAATCACTTCCAACTCCTCTCCACTGTATGTCCGCAGTTTGGTTGAGGATGATTGGAGGGCTGGTCGATCGTGGGGCCATGTAAAATGGTATGTGTGTTCACTGATGACACTGACAGCTGCCCCTGTGTCCAGCTCCATCGTCATTGGTACTCCGTCCACTGTCACTGAGACTTCAATCGGGCTAGCTCGCTGAGAGTTCACAGGGAATAAGGTGTACGCTTCTTGCTCGCTTGCCGGGCTGCGTGTTTCACTTTCCAGTGCGTGCGTTTGCTGCGGCTGTTGTCCGCTATTACTGCACCGACCTGCATGTACTGTGCCTTGCGTTCTCTTTGAGCGGCACACTCTGGCCAGATGACCTCGCTTCTTACACGAGTGACAAACAGCGTCTTTGAATCGACAGTCTCGAGGTGCGTGCCTCCCTCCGCACCGATAGCATGAGATTTCCATAGACCTTCCTGTGTCTGCGCGTGCTCGAGTTCCTCTCGGCGGTCCTCGTTTGGACGTCACAGCATTTACTGCCGTCATCGGGGGCTGTCGCTGCCCTTGGAGGTCTTTGGCGTTCTTGTCCGCGCTTTCTATGGCTTGTGCGAGGTTCTGAGCCTTCTGTAGCGTTAGATCGGGCTCCGCCAGCAATCGTCGCTGGGTGCTGCCGCTTGCAATTCCACATACTAGCCGGTCGCGTAGCATGTCCTCGAGTGATGCGCCGAACTCGCAGAACTCGGATAGTTGCCGCAGTTCCGCTACGAATGTTGCAACCGTTTCTCCCGGTTTTTGCGTTCGGCTGTGGAACTGAAACCTCTGCACGATAACTGAGGGCTTCGGAGTGTAGTGCGACTTTACCAGAGCCACTAACTCGTCATACGACTTTTCCGCCGGTTTTTTGGGAGCCGACAAGTTCCGGATCAACTTGTATGTTGCGGGGCCGCTTACAGTCAGTAGCACTGCCCGCTTCTTCACTGGGTCATCAATCCCATTTGCGATGAAGTAGAACTCCAGGCGTTCTACGTACGTGGCCCAAGTTTCGTGAGACGGGTCAAATTCCTCGATCTTCCCGTGAGTCGCCATCGCTTTTCACCACGTCGCCGACTATGTGGCTTCTCGTTTTCACCCTCGTCGCCAAATATGTGGTGTATTGCCTACTAGAGGCCACCAGTGCTTGCACGCTATTATCCAGACCACAATTTTCAGAGACTATAGACTGAACTTTACGGAACAATAACTCACAAAAATATTACAACTTCCAACTATATACAATAGAAGAAGACATACAAAACGGATATAGATTTAATAACAGTCAAAGGTCAATATCTCACAGGAGTTCTCTTAGGTAATCTTGATTATTAGTTAATCCAGGTGATGTCTTAATACTTCGCTCCTCTTCTGCCATTCGAAGCATACTAGCAAGGTTAATCCAGTCAGCAGAAATTGGCTGAAGATACACTTGTAGATCTCCCAAGTCACCAGGTTTGAGTCGGGTTGCTACAATGAAGAGAAAACACAAGAAGTAAGTATACCCACTCATACGTATACTTAGTGCAAGGCAAGTTGCAACTTTGTGCTATGGTATAAAATAGTGGGTCTACAACCAGTTTTAGTAATCGGGGCAAGCCTGAATCAGCCTCATACTGCATATAGTCTGTGGAATGGTAAATCTTTTTGCTTATCCATCCATACATCTGTATGTCTACAATTTCATTATCTATTGGGATATGCACGTGACCAAATCCCTAGTCTCGTCCCCAGACCCCCCTTCAACACTCCAAGAGGAAAGGGGGGCCTGGTGAATATAGTACAACATTTTTGTACCTCCGAGGAATTTCGGCGGCACAATCTGATTGGCTGATGTGGCAATTATCTCACCTGTACTGGGCTTCCTTACCACAAACACTTAGCTTTACTCATCACACCTTTACACACCTACTTAGCACACCTCCAATTTACTGAAGCCCAGCAAGCAACTTCAAAGGCTTAGCTTTTAGCGGAATCTATAGCAACAGCTAGCCCATGGTGTGAGCCAGACCCTCCTTTCCTCTTTGGAGGAGGGTCTGGGGACGAGACTACCAAATCCCATGAAGACTGATGCATTGCACAATGCCACATGCACTGCCAGCATACATCACAACTTACCCTTGGCTGTCTTGAGCCAGGATTGTTCCACACAATCTAAGAATTTGGACAATCCTGGAAGTCTGCAGTGTATTTTCAGAATCCTTATAATGCGCACATTGTGCAATAATCTCAGGATTATGCAAGGTTATTGTGCAATCCCAAGAGAGCTAGCACAGTGTACGTGATACAATGCGTGTGCAGTCGCTATTGCATATTGACTGACAAGTACTGATAGTACACATGCAGCCAGCGAAAATGGATGGTAATAACACAAGAGACTGTATAAAAGCTATTTGTACAGCAGTAGCGGACATTTAGCAGCTCAAGATTGTGCAAGAAGATGAGTATTTGGAGTCAGAGAGAGATCTTTGATGACTACTTCCTTCCCCTGGGTGGGAGATGAATGGAAAAAGCAAGCAAGCTGAGAAGTCAGGGCTGTAGGAAGCAGTTTGACATCAGACAGTGACAATCCTGAATCCCTATACAGCTTACCCCATGATTGTGTAGCCACAGTAGCTCCGTGAACACTATAAAATGCATGTGAGTCAGTTAAGGTCTGCTTTTGGATACTACTACATACACAAGCTGTGATTCCTTTACCTGAGGTAACTTACTATTTCTTTCTGGCCATTTATGTCTTCTTGCATGCACAGGCTCCCCCCCCCCCCCCCCTTCCCCTACATTCACCTACTTTGAGTGGTTATTCATCATGATAAGTAGGCACTCACTCAGGCTTGTCCCTGCAATGTCCTACATTCACTTTAGCCTTATTCCCAGGCTCTCCCTACTAAGGAGGGGAGAGCCTGGTGTATTTTATCACGTGCGTGATGTCAAAGATAGAATGGTTTAATTGTACATGGGTACACACAGAAGTCCACCCACATAGCTTGGAGGTTGTGATCACAGCCAAGTACATGCACAGCTATGATGGCATAAAAACTGTTCACTCCAGCTAGCAGCCATAAATTGCAAGGTCGACAGGTGTTGTAGATTCTCAGTGTGTCAGACACGACACCTGACATGCTGAATGGCAAGAACTTCTGTGATTTGTTGTGCATTGTAAGCATCGTTGTTGACTGAGTTGTCAACACTAACTCAAGAAATCGACTAGTTCTAGGCAACTGACTGCAAAGACACTTGAATGTGGGTGGGTGCATGGCTTAGTCCACTCCTTAACTCCTTGACATCACACATGTGATAAAATGTACCAGGTTCTCCCCATTTTTAGCGGGGAGAGCTTGGGAACAAGGCTACAGTCACCTATTGTAGAATTTCTAATAATTCGTACACTCTATTAATTCTTACACCACAAATGGTAATTTACGTACTCTAATTTATTCGTACATGTAAAAATGAAATTATTATTCTGTTGTTCGTACAGCGGAAGTGCGTTTGAGCACAAGCACTCTGAGTGGCCGCAAAATATATGATGAGAGCGTTTCTAACATCCAGAAGTGCGAATAAACACGTTCTTTTGGCTCTTGGTTCTGATTGTACGGGCAGGGACGATGTCGAAATAAGCCAAGTGGGGGTCAGTCTGCATGTTCCCGCAGGTTTATTCATGTGAAGCCTCGTGAGACTAACGTTCAGCGAATGCTGTACAGCATGCTGTAAGTTCATTCTTCAATGTCGGCTAAGAGGTCTTCATGCGACTAAACGCTCAACACTTTACAGTCGGCCGCTAGCTAGATATGTGTACATTATGTGACAAAAGCTGGGGAGGAGCATGGCTAACCAGTTTTCTTTGGTGGCTAAAGCACACTTAAATCGCCATCAAGTACTGTGCAGTTCCTCCTTTTTGGTGAGTATGTACCCTAAGGGATCTTGTTTGGTGATTGAAGTTTCACTAAACCTTCCTTTCCCTTCATAGCAAGCCTGACCATTATGTGGATGAGACTAGTATTAAGAGACCTCCTTGCTTAATGTTTTCATCAAAGGATGTGAAGGAAGTGAGGTTGGGTTGAGTGTACCCCAGAGACAAATCTCTGCTGATAGTGAAGCAGGACCACTAGGCCATCAGCATCATATACCTGTGGGTTGTGCAGCGTAGGGCTGCTGGGGGTAGGGCTGCTGGGGGTAGGGCTGCTGGGGGTAGGGCTGCTGGTGGTAGGGCTGCTGGGGAGGTGGCTGCTGGAGAGGTGGCTGCTGGTGGTAGGGCTGCTGGGGAGGTGGCTGCTGGTGGTAGGGCTGCTGGAGAGGTGGCTGCTGGGGAGGTGGCTGCTGGTGGTAGGGCTGCTGGAGAGGTGGCTGCTGGTGGTAGGGCTGCTGGGGAGGTGGCAGCTGGTGGTAGGGCTGCTGGAGAGGTGGCTGCTGGTGGTAGGGCTGCTGGAGAGGTGGCTGCTGGGGAGGTGGCTGCTGGTGGTAGGGCTGCTGGAGAGGTGGCTGCTGGTGGTAGGGCTGCTGGGGAGGTGGCAGCTGGTGGTAGGGCTGCTGGAGAGGTGGCTGCTGGTGGTAGGGCTGCTGGGGAGGTGGCTGCTGGTGGTAGGGCTGCTGGGGAGGTGGCTGCTGGTGGTAGGGCTGCTGGGGAGGTGGCTGCTGGTGGTAGGGCTGCTGGGGAAGTGGCTGCTGGTGGTAGGGCTGCTGGGGAGGTGGCCGCTGGGGAGGTGGCTGCTGGGGAGGTGGCTCTTGGGGATGGGATTGTGGGTAGCCGCCAGGGGGGTATGCTGAAGAGAGGGATAGAGTGAGAAGAAGAACCTGGGCAACATTAACTGCTAAGAGGACTCTGGTAGTTATTGATCATAAATAGCTGGCTACTATGACATAACTTACAAGCTGCTGGTTATACAGGTACTGAGAAGTGCATTAGCAGTGGAAGTCCAATCCACATGCTTGGGAGCATGTGTTAGGATTCATCATAGGTAGTAGAGTAGTGCCATTCTACAATCTATGAACTTGTTTGATTGTTACAAGATGACAGTGGCAAAAAGTGATTAGTGTCACCTTGTCGAGGGTCCACCATGCCTTCGTAGATAGATTGAGTATATACAACTTGTCTTAGAATAACACAGCTAGTGGGAAGGACCCTGAATTAATAGTTTCATGTATGAAGGCATTACCAAGACCAAAAGTCACAAAGCAGGGTGGCCATTGCCTCGTTCCCAGGCCTTCCCCGTTTTTGTTCTTCGGTTCGCGTTCAGTATAATACACGGAAGCGGAAGAGCAAGTGAAAAATGGGGTTTTGCTCTTCCGCTTCCGTGTATTATACTGAATGCAAACTGAAGAACAAAAACGGGGGAGGCCTGGGAATGAGGCTAGGGTGGGCATTTGATCAAATAAACTTGTGATTATGAGAATAGTTTACAGGAATCACACAGCCATTTGTCGTTCCTAGTACTTCCTACTGTCCAGTTTCGATCACTTACAGCATGCAATAACAGAGGTGGAAGGCCTGAGAGGTTTAGTCACGTGCATGACTTCAAAGTCTACCTAGATAGACAGAGCAGGAGAGGGGTCCCCAATCGAAAGATTCCATTCACACACACGTTCTTCGTCCTGAACAAGTGGCAAGTTTTCCTCTTTGAAACATTTGAAACTCCAGCACTACGACAGAAACTACAAGAAAAGGCTTTTAATCTCGCCCTTTCAGTCAGGGAGTCATCCCCCCCCCCCCCCCCCCCCCCACCACCTCCCTTTACCTAGGTAGACATTTACGTGGTAAAATGGACTAAGCCTTCCTCCTCTGTTTTCACACACTGTAAATGATAAAAAAAACTGGACAGTGAGAAGCCCTGCAAACAAGGCTAGCAAGTCGGTGAAATTCCTAGGACATTACTGAACATTCACCTATTTGTAGTGGTTTCGGAGTTATAACATACCAGTACATGAAGTAGTAATTATGCCAGATGGGTTTTAGTCTCATACCCAGACCCAGCAACATAAAGGATCGAGGGTCTGGGTATGAGACTAAGATAGGACAATCTTGGATCACCCTTCAAAACATGAACTACTACAGTGCAATTTGAATATTAATGGTAAAAATTTGGTTACAAATTCAGCCTGGTCTATTTAGTCCACTCATCCACCTTGCATGCAACGATCAGAATGCCCCGGACACTAGAGAGGAGTGTGACTACCAGCCAGTGAGTTCATGATAAACGTATTGGTAAACCCTATACTGTTACCTGAGCATTATTTAGCTCTAGCCCTAATTCCCAAACTGTTTAGCCCAACACCTATTTTTATGTGCAAAAATTCCACTTGTAAACAAACATGAACAATTAGGTGTTTCCTAGTTTGAAACTTAACTCTTGCTCTATGATGCTTCCTTGGTTACCTGCTCTATGTGGTCGATGTGGTTGTTGAGAACTTGGTTGAGGTTGGGATGTCTCTTGCTGCATGCCTACAAATGATAGTAACTAGTTAGATGATTCATCATTGTGGGGCGAGCCTGAGCAAGCAGCACACAGCTGATATCATGGCGTACATTGTTGAATTTCATGCTTACCTTGGTGTTGCTGCTGAACTGGTGGCTGACTTGGCAGCTGTAGAGTAATGTTGCCAGCTGCAAAAGATTTCAAACAGCATCATTGCTCTAATTATTAATATTAGTGGCCAATCATGAGAGGGGTGGCCTAATTATTGGAGGAAACTGGGTTAGGGAGCTAGGTAGTTAGTTACTCTATAGGTTCTGGTGTTATGTTACAGGTCACCTTGCATGCATATTACGAAAACATCTTGGGATGCTTATTCAATTACTGTAATGAGTCCTGTTAAGAAAGTGGTCTTTAAGTCTTTGAATGTGGAAGTAATTTTATTCATGATAGTTTATTAACCCGGAAGTTGCTAACAAGTCCTTGGCTTTGCCAGTGGCTTGATTTATGTATGTAGATAGAGGGTAAATAGGCTGGACTAGTTTATCTTACTAGTTGATAACTGCCTAGTAAGCCATTTCCACTTGTTTGAAACCATTTTGAGCTGACTATGCAGTGATACAGTCACAAGAAAATCAGCCAATTTACAAGTTATTTGAAGCTATTACTCCTACCGGAAGTGAAATGCACTTGCTCCCTGTGTTCAAGGAAAAGCTTCATGTTTAACAGCCCTTGGCTTATTGATGATCACTCGCAAAGTAGTATCACCTCTTCCTGGCTTTCTAGCTGATGATGTCAGTCAAAAGATATGGCCTTAAATGGAGGTGTCTACCCTTAAATCATATTAAGCTTCTTAGCTTCGTGTGGAAAGTGCTTGAACTTGTCGTGAAGATATATATGTGGCTATAACTCTTTATTTGGATTGTGTCACCAAAAGTGTTATGACTGTCAGTATTGTGTGTGTGCTACAGCTATTTATTTCCTCCGTTCCTGTTCTAATCTTGATGAAGACAAGCATGATTGAGACTATTGTGAAAATTCATTTTATTTTGTACTCTTTAGTTAGCTAGTCATATATTTTCTCCTACTACACCTATGTATTGGTGTGTGCTATATATAATAATAATATGGTTGCTATGATTATACGAAGTGTTTTAATGTAACCATACATTTATATGGTCACTGTGTTTAGAGGGTTAATTTAGACCAGTGTTTTAAAGTAAGATGAGGTTATCTCATTCTGAACAAGTTCATGGATGTAGCCATTTTAACTTAGGAGTAACAGTGTGTCTACCCTCCTCACCTACGTGTGTAACTATAGTTATCATTTCAAACTATTCTTGGTTTTAGTATTGACTTTTCTGATTTCTGTTTTTCCTCTTGTAGGGTGCCATGAGAGCTTACAGCAAATACATGCACTTGGTGCCATGCAATTTTTTCAATGTGTACAGAGTCTGTGGTGACTGGGGTTATTACCTTGATTTCCCCCTATGTTGACATTGACAGTATGAGTCCCACTCTGACTCACTGCTGGCTGCTGTCTATCAGCACCTTCAAAGAAATTAGAACAGGCACAACAATACACGTCAATGTCTAATCAAAGAAACTAGCTAGCTTGTTACCAAGTCTTTCTTCTAGAAAAACAGTTTTTACAAAAGTATGGCAAAAAGCTATCTAAAGCACATGCATGTCGACGACCATTTTTACGACGACATGATAGCCTTGTATTCACACCTCCTTACACCAGCACTTGCCCATAGTAGTACTCAATGTTAGTACTATGAATGCAGCGGCATTGCAGCAAACCATGCGCCAAGCTTCCATACTTTCAAACCACCGAGTCATGATGACGGGATCGCTTCCACAACATACAGCTAGTGCCTATATTTTCTAGGACATGGAACACCTTGTTCAATACTTTTACTGTTCTGCCAGTTGTGATAGGAAAGCATGGTAGCTGTTTACATTCCAGTTCGAAAAAGTGAGCTCCACCTTCTACCCTGCCCAAAATGAAAAAGCGTCCATGCAACATTACTGTGGCAACCCCGTAGGCGGCACCGTACATTAGCCAATCAGATTAGTATTACACATTTTTTTCACAGAAACCAATCAGCTTCCTCAATAAGTGTGAAATTACAAAAATAATTTCACACTTTTCAAAAGAGCATTTATGCAGAGAAATTTACAGCTACAGTATTACTTATGTAATGTCATGTCCTTTGTCTGCTGAAGGTATCAATTGTAGTACATGCTGAGTCCAACCCAACAGTACAAATTCTACCGAATGTTTGGCACAATTGAACACACTAGAGGTGTGGACACAGTGAAGTGGGATATATCAAGCACAAGTAGAGTTGAATCATCAGTTGTATGCATCATAGTCTAGAAACCAAGGTCAGTAGGCACACGTGTCATCCCCCCAACATTTCAGTTATATGTGTCCAATATTGCACAGGGACCAAGTTTTTCACTGGTTACTTAGCCTAGTAGCAAAATCGGGCCTTCGCCAGTCAAAACTTTAAAAGCTTATCTTTGGTAAGACCAAGATTATAGAATTGTTGACACTATCTATGAACCTAGCCTCGTACCCAGGCTCCTCCCCGTGCAGAAAAACAGGGAGGAGCCTGGGTACGAGGCTACTATGAGCCATCATCACTTCGGTTCACTCAATGGCCAATTCTCTACTATGACCTGTTGCCTGTATAAAATAGCTGGCACACATATATGCAGTCAGTTCTGTGACCAGTTGCACCAGATCTAGATCTGTACTGAATCAGATTCCTACTTGCCAAAAAAAGAAGTGATGCAGTTGTGTGCAAAGTACTGGCAAGGAAGTGCTACATTGAGTGCATGTTTACCATTATATAAGCTGCTTCTCTCAAGATGAAAGGTACGCTGTACAGCTGCCTCTTGATCACATGTTTGTCTTCTGGAACTAGGACACCTAATTGAGGGCTTCTAGACCAACTCACTTATATTAGTGGGGAGGGGCAACCTAACTACAGACTGTGTACAAAGCTCATAGCTATTCACTTGGGCTGTGATAAAGCGCTACGGTAGCCAAGTTATAAAGGGCTAAAATTTGTGAGGTAGCTTTGGTCATGCCTGTGATTGCCTCAGAAAGGTCATACTATTATTAAGCATCCAACTTCTGGAGGGCAAACGTGTGATCAAGAGGCAGCTATACAGCTGACCTATCACCTTGAGAGAAGCTGCTTCTTTATCTTTCAGCACTGATGGTAAGGACTTAATGTAGTGCTTCCTTGCTTGTATTTAGCACACAGCTGCACTGAACACAGATCCCAACTCTTGCCCTCCGGAAGTGAAGCCTGCCCCATGAAAACCATCTATTGCACAATCCGACGTGTACTGCCAGCATATACATAGTATAGTGACTTAATTGCCTGTTGATGTTGGTCAATATTTATCTGTAATGTTACCACCAAAATGCAAGCTTGTTGACATTGATACTTGAAATTTATCAACTCTTGCTCTAATATGTTACCTCGGTTACTTGCTGAAGGTTCAGTAGGTGGATGATGAGATGGCTCCTGGCTTTCTATCTGTGGCCGCACACCTGCAAATGACAGTGATCAGAGATAGGAAACCATCAGGCCAAACTTTAGACAAGGCTCAAGGTTTGGCTGTCAAAATGAACTGCCTGTGTTGGGGCAACCTGTTTTTTTTTGCCTCAAATTGTCATAGAAACACACAGTGGAAACTGGAAAGGACCTACAATTAACAGCTTTTATGTATGGTGGTGGTGCACAAGCAACTACTAAAACATATTGAGGTTGAAAGTCACAAAGCAGGTCAGCCACTTGGTATCCAGTAGAACCTTTGAGATTATGACAGTAGCTCACAATCAAAGATTGGTTTATGTATGAGCTACTTACTAAGACATATTAAGGCAAAAATTCACATAGAAGGTTGGCCACTAGAAAAATCAATAAAATCAGGATATTAAGCACCTGTGCCTATTTTCGAAATTAGCAGCCAGAATGGGTGCTTATTTTCATGGGGTGCTAATAAATGCATGGAATTTTCTGGTAGCGTGCAGTTGTGCGAGAACGGATTAGCTGTGATATATTTAGGCCTAGAGGTTCTTTTCCTGCTAATTTCTGTCCAATGTTTATAGCTGTTCTAGAACCAGAGATACAGTCAGCAATCAATCAATCATTGCCAATGCCCGCCCCACCAACGGATCCGTGAGATGTTTTTGCTAATTCAGCGACTCATTGCCCACGAATTCCGTTAGAACTTGAGCTTCCAAGGCCAGTGGCTCCATTGTACGTTATTGTCCATCCAATGCTTTAGTGAATTCGGTAACAACTAGAGATATAACACAACAAATCATCTTGATAGTCTCATTCATGACTATTTTATTCGCAATCACGTGTTGTGGTTGGTGACATCAGCATGTTCGGACAGTTTGGCTGACCAGAGTAAAGTTTGCTTAGACAGTGTCAAGAAATGGTCGTAAAATGTTTGATGTCAGACCATTATTTCAAGCTCTGTATAGCCACAAATTACTTTGAATATTGTACACCTGAAGTCCTGAGTAATATTGCAGGTTTCAGTTGCAGCTGCAATATGCTACAATGACAGCAATTTTAGTCTGAGAAACAGTCTTGGCCTTTATTCTTCTTCTGAGTTAGCTATCTATATGTAGTTCGAATTGCACTATATATACACAAACGTTTTTATTTGTATTTATGTTCAGTTATCTACTGCTCAAATATGGTCTTGCTACAATAAAATTTGCAATCCTTAAGCTTCAGTTGCAGGAATTTTTCCGTGTGTAATAGTTAAGTAGTTCACATCTCGAAACTGAGCAAATAAACTGAAGGGCTGAGAAGCATAGTGGTCTAACCCAAAATCAAGTACTGGAAATTGCATGAATTGTGCAAATATGCAATAAAAAACGTACATACCATATGAACATGTGGTCAGAAATTTCAAATTCTTAAATGTTCAGCATCTTCTGAAATGCATTTTATGAGTATTCCCATGTTAGGGGGGGCTAACTCAACATTTGTGGGTTAGACCACTATGCTTCTCAGCCCTTCAACTGTGCTCATACCATGAAAGGCTGTGCTGCACTTTAGCTGGAAATGGGTGTACTTTGCAGCAGCCATCGCAGCAGTGAGCTGCCACCGCTTATCTTTTTCTCCATCGGCATAATCGGCAACCCCCTTGATGATAATTGCTGCCAAATTGGGCTTATTCTTCACGATACTGTATAAGATCCCCCCTTCCATTTCACCCCCCTTGGCAGATTTGTATTGTTCCTGGAGACTCAGTTTTACACGACGACCATCAAGGAGAAATGAGCAGCTAACCAACAGGCCAGGAACAGCTTTGGCTTGCCGACTTGTGTCTGTGCATTGAAATTTCCACCCTTTGACATCTTTGCAGAATATGTTATTCAGGGGAGTCTTTGTGCTAGTAGTATCACCACCACGTCCCTCTGCGACAACTCTTCCGTCCTCCAGCCTTATCCTATTACCCAAGTCAGCAATCTGTGATGCAACAAGAACGTCACAGAAATTGACATCACTCCTCTCCATGCCAAAGGCCACACCCACTCCAAGGATAGCCCTGATGTTTGGGAACCAGCTAAGAACCTTATGAATATCCTTTTCACAGGAAGCTCCTTGCTCTGTCCAGGCAATGGCAGCTTTGCAATCAGCAAACATACCAAGGGTGACGGTCATGTTATCTTCATTTGGGAATCGAACAGCTCTTTCAAACAATTGTGATTGACCATCAGGCTTTGTGATATTGGGAGCCTTCATTAGCTGAAGGGAGGCATAGTACTCATTGTCATTGCATGATTGGATGACAATCACAACTTGCTGTGCGAACTGCTTGATGGCTTGACGCTCATCACTGTTTGTGCATAGTATTGGGTCGCATGTATCAAATATCACTTTCTTGTACACATCATTATCATACAGTGGTTTTTCTAAATTGTGTGTGTGTGTGTGTGTATGTGTGTGTGCATTGGGGGGTGGAGTTTATTAGTAAGCAGGGTAAGTATTTGCTATCCTTATATGAATGTCCTGTGAGTTTTGTACACCATATATATAGCTGCAAAGCTAATGTGTTGATGGTTTTAGTGAAGTGTGCTAAGGAGGTCTGAAGTGCCTCAATTTATGAAGTAAACTAACCAAGTGCTATGAACACAGAAGGTGGGCAAGTTTTGAGCAGTGCAACTAATTTTAGGGCATCCCAACTAAACTCCTCTTTCCAAATTTTTTTGCACATACACTGTGGCTGGTTGCAAAATAGGGTCTGCACACTTTTACTAAGAAAACTGGGACCAAATTATATGTTGTTACACCAATCAGATTGCTCAGGGAAGTAAACAACATTTACATGTTACCACAGATCGCAGCTTGCAGATTTTTGGTTCCCAAGGCCCACCGTAGCACTACCGAAATTTTGCATTGCGAACTATGAATGATAAAAAGAATTTATAGAATTTACGACAACTGCTACATGTACCATTGCTTTCAAGATGCATATACCGTTAAGTTTGCACTAAACACACCCTCTTCAAGCAAACACCTTTCTCCCCACTCTTACACGGGCTATATATATATATATATATATATTATTTGATGGGTGAGAGGGCAATATGGCTGGATATTGCACTCTTGTGCTGTATTTTCACGAGCCGCAGGCGAGTGAAAATACGACCGCACACTCGTGCAATATCCAGCCATATTGCCCTCTCACACATCAAATAATAGATTTATTATATACTACTGTGATTTAGCAGCACCTAGAAGATAGACAGCTACTGCGCATGCGCAGTACAAAGGTCGTTGCTGCGTGCATATTTAATGAGCTTCAGGCTGCTGGCCTGTTTCTAGCTTTGGACGGCACCAGCATGCGTACCGATCCCTCTACCAGTGGAAGAAAGTACCGTAAGTCAGTAAATAATGCCGTGTTCATCCGTAATGAAAGCTTATTCGTTGTTTCAGCAGCGGCTACGAGTGCATTCCAATTAAAGCACACGCCGCGGTTGCTACGCAGCATATGCCCTGGGGGTTATGAAATACGGACTATGGAATATGGGAAAATATTTGTCATGTTGCTCTATGGGAAATACTATTGGCGGGTATACTAGGTATATAATAAATATATATTCTCCACTTCACCCTTGTTTCTGTGGCAACAGGTGGGTATTATTTTCCATATACTGACAGGAAGTTGTAGATTCTGTACATTCTGTTCCATATACCCCAGAAGTTGTAAAATGATGTTTCCTATAAGCTACCTTGTTTACAGTGTAAACTACTTTACATGTTTACTAATAACATACCTTGTTTACAGTGAAAACTACCATGTGTATTTACTAATAACAACAAGGACCAATCAGAGTGGAGAATATAACAGATAAACCACAGTAGACAGGGATTTATGGTCCATAAACAACCCTTGCCCTCGGGCTGCGCCCTCGGGTTCGGGTGGTTTATGGACCATAAATCCCTGTCTACTGTGGTTTATCTATAACATATATATGGTCACATTGAAACTTCCCGTCGTGGTGGTGATTGTATCAGAGAGTCGGTAGACTCTCTATGTAGGGATGGCGCCGACGCGCAATATATGCAATACTTAAGCAAAAGCCGTATAACTTCACCTCAAACACGCTAAAAGCTTATTTAAGTGCCCAGACGTCCTCCTTGAGTGCCTTTGTGATCAGCACGACTCATATAAGTGGCCAAAAGCCTCGCGGAAGACAGCTAAATGCAAAAGTGTGCGGTAGGGAAAGTGCCATTTTTCTTATTCTTTCTTTCTTGTTAAGACCTACTGTGTTCAATAACGATATCTCACAAATGGTTTAAGTGCTCACCATCAATTTAGCATGAAACTGATGCTTATCACAGTGCGAAGCTCTACGACCACTCAGCGTCTTCATAGCTTCAAATTCACCCTGCCCATACAAAAATGACAAGGTTGCACAAGCATGTGACATGGTTGTAACAAGCTTGTATACATGCATGTTGCATTTTTGGCAACAGGCATGCAACATGTTTCCTGGCCAGTATCGACATGCAACATGCACACTGTGTGCTACATGCGTGTTGTATGTTACATGCATGTTGCATGCACGTAGTATATGAGTTGCTCATTCATGTGGCTATCTGTTATGCTCTTCCCTACAACTATAACATTTTTATGACAAGGGCCTGCCCTGTGTGATGCTGAACACAGACCGTCTTGCCACATTTAGGGAGTGGGAGAGAATCAAGCTGCATGCAGCGAGCTGGTAGTCTTGTACCCAGCTTCCCTGTTTGGTAGTCTTGTACTCTAGCTTCCCTGTTTTATCACCTGCAGCACTGTGTTGCTGAGTAAACATCGTTTACCTGGTCAATCAGTGGCTTCATACTACTCAAGGGCTATGACAGCCACGTTTTATGGTTTCTTCAAAAAGCCTTTATCAAACAACGCACTGTCCCACAAACGTGTGAAATTTTGATAGGAACCCAGCTACGTAGAACCATAGATAGTAGAGGTAGAACAGACCGACTTAGAGTGTGCTTCAAATAGAATTGCGCAATGCGCATGCAAAGTCCGTGTACTGAAAAGATGAAATACCCCTTGGGCTTGACTTGCTCCCAGAAGCATACTCTCTTCACTAGTAGGGCAGCACTGGGCGTGTAGGCTCAAGCCACTATGAGCAAAGTATGGTGGACACTCTGTCTTCTTCCAGCCACTGCACGCATACCATTTTCAAACCCGTCTTTACGCAGCTGTTTTTAATCGTGCTGTTTCAGGTACAGCTGCCTACCATTGTGATTTTTTGTTGCATATGCTGCAAGCTGTTGTACCAGCTACATTGTGCGTGACCTATATAGGCTATGTAAGTGGATTATTATATTCAGATGTAGCAATGAGCCTGTACAGTATCATTATCTAGGCTGTCACTCTGTTACCATCTTAGGCTAATCAAAGTACATTTGGCACATGCCTATAGTTTCTCTACTGGCTCGAACCAATTTTGGGAACTACTCATCATGTGATCTATCTCACAGCTGGCTGTTCCTTTTCTCTTGTTATGACATGTGCAATTAGCCTGGAAACGAGGCTACTCTGTATCAGCTAAACATCTAGCTAGCTATCTTAACTCATTGCACGTGCAAATAATTTACACGTTCAGTTTACCAAAGCAGAAATTGCCCATAATCAGCGTTGTCAGGTCTGAAGGTCAAAGTCGACAAGCGTGCTAGCAAGCCCTGGGCAGTGGCTTGAATTGTGTACATAGCGCGTAACTAGGCTGGACTAGTTTATCTAAGTGGCGTATCGCTGCCAAGTGAGCTATTTCAACTTGTTTGAAGCCCTTCTCTACTCCCTATACATTGTAGCTGACTCTCAATTTGAAACGGCATGATTCTACCACTGGATACTTACAGCTCCAACTTATAAGCCAGTTTCCAAGTTATTTGAAGGTAGAACTCCTACCTCAAGTGAAAACTGGAGGCTGTTTGCTTGCTATGTTTGAGTAAAAGCTTCATATCTGACTACCTCGGCTAAACTCGCGATCACCTGAACTAGCACCGTGTCTTCCTGCCTCCCGCGTGCAATGAGTTAACTCAAGGTACAGCAACAAAGATGCAGTTTGAGTCTCGTTACTCACTTACATATATGCAAGCATGCTTCAGGACAGTGTCCATTATGGTGACATGTTGTGCCAAATCCTTTCTTTCAGAGTTGTCAAAGAAGTTGGCCATCTAAGGGTCTATGGACAACGAAACCAGCTTACCAGCAAGTGTGATGAAGAATACTGAATGTTACACTTAATTATAGCTGCTTCATGGAATTCTAACCTAATGAACACAGCTTTCCTGATAGTGTTGCTGTCTTAGACTTTCTGAACTTGAGTCAGTATGCATATTATGTGTATGTGTTGTAACACTATAATTGTTGATCATTGGATCAATCAGAGTATTGGATTTTTGAATTTGAAATTAAGTTGTACAACCTTGTCAGAACGAAATTCGGCAACCTTGTAACAACATTGTGACAAGGTTGTACACACTTATTACATGGTTGTCTAAGTCTGTTTACAGTTTCATATACAAGGTACTGGCAAGGTTGTGACATGGTTGTGACATGGTTGTGACAAGCATGTCCACAACCCTGTTACATCCATGTCACAACGTTGTTGACAAAGTTGTAGCATCCTTGTACAAGCTTGTTCTTTCTGCATGGGTGGTCAACAAAAGCCATTCACAACACTCTGAGGCTGCTGTCCGTTGCTTAGGACACCATTTTCTAATTTTGTACGCATGTGCACACGAAGTCTCATTCCCAGACCGAAGATCACGGTCATTGGTCTGGAAGCGAGTGGGCATGGCTGGCATGGTCCTTTCCCCCCCCCCCCCCGCGGCATTGGGCAAGGCTTATGAACACCACATAGGTAGGGCGCTGCATTCAGCTGCCTACTTGTAGCTACACTAAAAATAACCTACTCACAGCTTTAATGAACTGTAAAGCTAGGATGGTCAGTTGTCAGTATGATAGTTTTCTGTGCTGCAGCTGGTCAGTTGCCATGTGGTTGACAAGTGAATCATGAAATTGGCTTCACAAAGTTTGGTACGGAGAGTGGTTGGCCCTTCATCAGGTTCTAGCTGGGTATATTGCACATAATTATTACACCTTTCTCCAGGGAGGGCAGATATCACACTGGAATCACTACTAAACTGTCAACGCTGCTTCAAGTTCTAGTGTTGTGGTTACATTTGAAATATTCTTCTTAGGCTTAGGTCTAACTGTAACTGAGACTAACATCAAAAAAGTACAGAAATAAAGACTTAAAAAACATTAGAAATGTAAAAAGATGTAGGGACGGCATGCCAAAAAGTATGCAAACAAGGTAGGGATGATGCATGAAAGCAAAGGTCAACACATTGGCAAAGCCCCATCCCTACATCTTTTTCACACTACAGCTGAGCAATGCTGATAGATCATATTAGCCTTGTTCGTCTTATTTTTTTTTGATGAGTGGCCTGGGTATGAGGCTAGTCCAGCCTATTTACACCCTATCCTACACAAAGCAACCTATTGGCACAGCCAAACACTTCAACAGTTGGGCCGTCATTATTCTACGGAACGGACCGGAACGGAACGGAACAGTTCCGTCACATTATTTTACGGAACGGAACAGGTTCGAATATGTGTGCTACCGCACACACGACTGCCAAATGTCGCGTTGTGCGTTGAAATACTCTAGTTACCGGCCGTGATACTGTTTGAACAGTAAGCAAAGGTTTTTTAAAGTGCCGCGTTGACAAACCATACGGACATTTTAAGCCAATTGTCGAGCCTTTTGTAAGAGCTGGTTTATAGTCCAGTTGCTGCCACTCTGTCAAGAACCCTGGTTTAGCATGCATGCATGCATCCGCCGGAAAAAAAAACAAAAGACAATTACATGCATGCATGATGAGACTGAGTACTTGCCTACGTAAAACCGTTACCGTATTGTCGACTCAGCGCTTACCATTTACACTTCAACCTGTATATAGACCTCCAAATCAAGTACTATGCCGAGCAACTAGAGCAATTCAACGCACAAAGCGATATTGCACGCCAGTCGTGCAAGTAGTACGGTAGGAACCGCGGCTCCGTTCCGTGAAATAATGTGACGGAACTGTTCCGTTCCGTTCCGGTCCGTTCCGTAAAATAATGATGGCCCAACAGTTGTTATTGAAACAATTTTGTTTAAGAAATTGTCATGAATAAGATTACATCTGGGTCAAAGGGTTAACCCTAAGTTCTTACACAGGTTCTTTTCTAAATGGTGAGCATCTTCTTGGTGTGCCTTTAGCAATTGAGCTTTCAGTCATTAAGAATGCCTACACACCTGGAACCAATAGCTTTGCTCACAGGCCACTGCCCAGGTTTTCATCACTTGTGGTACAAACTTATGCTGGTCGTCCCCTGCCACCACTGACACCTTTCAGCTTAGTGTCAACACAGGTGCTGCTGATTCACCGCAGTACACGACCAGCAGTATGCTGTTGTTCTTCAATATAGCAACAACAGTCATAGTAAAACTGAACTAGGGACATATAGCCAAGGCTAATTGACTGTTCTAGTAAACGTCTCCTCCCCATTTCAGACTCGAGGTAGTGTATAAAAGAGAGCTGTATTAGGACGAGCTGATGGTAGTACAAATCCATCAACAACATTGTGCAAAGGAACTACAAACTTACCAACTGCAAGTTTAGCCTCTTCTGAAGGTATTCCACTCTGTTCAACTGGATTCTTCACAAGACATCTGTAGTGACCTTTGTCACTTTTCTCCACATGCTGAATTCGAAAGATGCTGGTGCTGTCAGTCTGGCTGGAAGAAAACCGAGGATCATTCATGTCAATGTCCGCACCATCTTTTTGCCATTGAAACTGAAGGTTATTTCCTTTGGCTTCAACATCGAAGGTTATGTCTGCTCCAGGAGGTACTGTCTGGTGGTTAGGATGTCGTGTGATCTCAGGGGGATCAACTGTGAGAATGAAAAGGAGTCATATATTTAACAGGTAAAGTAGCAACTCAACAGGAAATATAGCATTCCTCACTCAATTAATATCTTAAATATATAGGAAGATAAAATGTAGCCCTGTTACTTGCCACAAAACAGTCAGAGGAGGAGCACCGGGAATGATTACCACTGACTGTACCTTCAAGTTGTAGGGATGTTGAGGTAGATATTTTTCGCAGTGGTTTTCTGTTTTTCAAAGCACCAGCAATGTCAATAGGTCGATCCTGCTGGTGTAGCTTCTTCTTCTGAGATTTACCTAAAGTAAACACACAATTTAGCTAACATTCTGTACAGCTACATTTTCTGTGGAGGTACTCTTGGCACATTCATTAGGGACCCTACAAGGGTGTAGACACCGGAGGGGGGGGGGCTTTGGGGGCTTCAGCCCCCCAGATATTGGGACTTATGGGACTCTTGAATTATGGAATATGTGGATATGTGGATTTACACAAATCATATGTTATTTATACATTTATACATTGATGCACTTCATTGACACATACATTACTGAGCTCTCTGCCACCCACGGGTTGGTTTGCAGCGCCAAGATAACAGTGACATGCCGAAATCACAACAATTTGAGCTACAAAGATAATATCTCAAAATTTCAGCGTGCTTTGCCCCCCCCACTTTTCAACTTGTGTCTATGCCCCTGCCCTAATAGAGTGCAAAACCATTAACACATGAGCTCACAATCTCAAATTTCATTGGCATGGATAATAGAAGCCTTGTGCCATTTTATACTGTGAAACACTAGATTTAGATTTTTCTATACCGCTACATAGAACCATTATATTAAGCATGTGTCTGGCTTGCCTTGACACTCTGTTTGTCATATCAGGGACAGGCTAATATTGGCAAAACTCCTAGAAACTTTTGTTAAGAGTAGCTAAGAGACTTAGTGTCCCGAAGCCAACACAGCGACATAATGTTATGTTGCTATGTTGTCCTTATATTCATGTTAACTCAGTACCATAGTTGGAGTAGGTATGCACAATTGAATATGTACCTTGCTGAGCAGTTTTCAACTTATGTTGAGCAAGCATGTCACTCATGCTCATTTGTGGTGTTGGAACAGCAACAGGTGGGGGAGGGGGTGGAGCTGGGATCCCTCCTCCGCCTCCAGGGACAGGTGGGGGAGGGGGCGGAGGAGGTGCAGGTACACCTGCACCTTGCCCCTGAGAAGTAGGATAATAGAATATCACATCCATACACATGCTATACCATGCAACATGTGCATACAAGCAATGCCAACATGTCCTTGTAACTGGCATCAATCAACACCTTTGCACAATACTTGCATACTAGTGTACTGTCTGTTCTAAAATGCTCTTTTTCTTCAATGTGATACACGTGCATGTTGAATGTGCTTTTCTACAAGCCCTTACTTGTGGAGGTGGTGCTGGTGAAAATGGTGGTGGTGGAGGGAGACCAGGTGGATTAGAAGGTCGAGATATGGTCGATGTTCGAGATTCAGAGACTTCCACTAAAGTGGAGAGGTTCTGTGGCTGCTGGGAGACCTTACGACCTGGGCCAGTCATCTGTGGAGACTGTTAGTACAAGAAGAGATTACAACATGCAAGTGAAAGTAGTTGTCCTCAAGCTCCAAAGTGGAGTAAATTGTGATTCAATTGCAAGAGTTCCATATTAAATTACATCGTGGAGAAGTATTACACAATGTTGATCCATGGAACTACATACGTGTTTGCTTGAATACTTGCTGGAGGCTGTTGATGGTCGCCGGCTCATAGCAGGGGAGGGCACAGGAGGAGGGGCACCCTTTGGTGGTGCTGGCACTGATCTTCCATGATATTCAATCATATCCTCACCCTGAAGATCAGCTGGATTAAATAGAGTTTCATATGGATGATGGTAAAAGGAAAGATAAACTTGTTTAGCACACATACCAGGCCATTTTACATTTTAGATTGAGTAAGTCAAGTGCAGCACACTTTTATATATAGAACCAAACTAAAAAAATCTAAGTCTTCTATAATCACTAGGTTCTTGAAGGAGGGATTGTCAGTGGGCATACCATGTTCAATCTGAAGGGTTCTTCAATTCCCACTATAGTAGAGCTACCATACTGTAGCTTGGGATCATACCACAGCAAATAAACAGATGGAAGGTGTTCAAACTTCATTCATGATGCATAACCACGGTTTCAGCCTCGCCAGATGTAGGTGGCCCAGCAACACAGAGGTTGCTTGAGCTTAGCCTCATTCCCAGAGAATGAGGCTAGCTTGAGTTATTAGTAACTTATAGCGGGTTATGAATATTAATTTGCGGCCTACAAAGTGTAGCAGCCAAAGCCGCTGCAATGAGGTTCGCATGATAAAATCATTATCACCATAGTACCAAGCTATACTGGAAAAAAATATCACTCGTTTGTTGCCGTTGGCATTGTTACTCGTGCTGCGCACTCGTAACAATACAGACGGCAACAAACTCGTGATATTTTCTGGTATAGCTTTGTACTATGGTGATACTTATATCATGTTATATCTTGGCTTTAAATGCTGTATTGCTGTTTGTGATATTGACTACCTGGTAACCAATACCTTTACACACAGTTCATTGTTTATCTACCACACTAAATAACCCAGGTTGCTGCGATTGTCTTCCAGCGAGGAAATAAACACTTTATGTTTAGCTACCACTAACTCACTAATACATGTACAAAGCCCATTGGTACTCAGAAATGTCGATACGTATCAGTTTTGTTCGCTTTTGGTGTATGCAGTAAGAATGTAATAACAAGTGGTATATGAGGTTAACGATAGTGTGTAGTTATAGGAATTAGGTTGATATGAAAACCAACCAAGTATAAAAGCTTTTGTTTGTTTGTCTATGAACATTCAAAGTGACAAAGTGTGAAACAATGTCCAGGACAACTTGGCATACACAGCAAGTTGAGTGTAGGACAGTAAATTTAAGCAAATCCACTCGTATCTCTCAAAGGTTTGTTTCCATGCAGCGGTTCTAGTTGATTCAGGCTTCATCATGTTGTGCAGACTCTATTGCTGTCCATTTTGTTGGCACCTGCACACACATTTGTAGCTACCCACCTCAACAAAAATAAAGTTAAGGCACTTGATAAAACAGTGATGATTTATTTACTGTGTTTTCAGCTGAAAATTTTCTGAGAACATTTTACCTCTTTCTGGTAATATTCAACTGCCTTAACTGAACTTTAAGATCAATAAAGCACCAAATTTTCACCATGGGTTATTCACTGAAAGGCTACCTACATCTGGATGTGGTCTTCTTCTTTGGGAGAACTTCCAACAGATTTGAGGGCAGGTACCCAGTTTTGCCATAATAGTTTTTGACCAGCCACCAATTTCTTGACTCATCCAATACCTCCACCTTCTCTCCACGGTGAATAGAGATTTCCTCTAGGGATGCAGCCTACATCATGAAACAAAGTATATACACTAGTATTAAACAGTTTATTTTTTCAGGTGTCAAAGCAAGTATAGCTACAAGCTCCTCATTAAGAAGAATCCTGGTGAAAACTTTCTGAGCATGCAAAGAAGGTCTGACCAAGTAACAAACATTTACCTGGTAGTCAAACAGGGATTTTGCCATTTTGGCATCTGTACTGTCGTGGCTGCCAACTGAAGAAAGGCTTAGCTGGGAGTTGTGTGCTTGGTGGTACAAGTTCGCTTCACTCTGTCAAGAAAGATACACTAAGGATAATAAGCTCTCTGAAACTGTATTTTTGTTCCATAACAATTTGCACAGAATAATACATCTGTACAGGATACTGAAATAGCCGCAGGCTAATTAGTACCCTAGTGGGTACATGAGAACATGATATGCCACACATACATTAATTTGGCATATTTAGTAGCTGTAGCATGACCTTGTTCTTCTAGTTAGCTATATAATATCCAGCAGGTATGCTTACAGATCTTCTGGAGGCTGCAATACCAGGCAATATTGGGCTTGTCACCATGCCTGCTTTGGAAGCAACAACTGCTGCAACAGCTGGATTAATAAGCAGGTTGGACTCCCCCTCTGGCTGGTGTCCATCATAAGCATCAGAGTAGTCTGAAGGCCTCTGTTCACGAGGGAGGGTATCCAAGGTGGGAAAGTTGGAAGGACAGTCGCTGGCATTGTGCAGATTGGGAGGGATACACCCATCAGAGAATTCAATCTCATACTCAGGAGGGAGGGGACGACCAGAAGGCCACTGCTCACTGTGGTTAGTGGGTGGATGAAGTATATAGTACATGCAAAACAGTTAATGAAAGGTGCTCCTCAGTTGGCGAAACACAGTTAACTGTTATAGAACTAAACTCAATGAATGTAGCTAAGTATCTAAAATTCCAGAAAAAGTTACAATAGTTTCTCCTTGTAGATTAAGGTTAAAATCACACCTTGTGATGAACCAGTTTACACCCAACTGACTCCACAGTGTTTTCTCCTTTCTGGACAGCTTTCGGTTCATTAGATCAATGGACTGTTTGGTGAAGAGGGGTGTCACCACACTGGAAGCTAGACTGGGGCTAGAGAGTGAAAGTGAAGGCAATCAGTTTCACAGTTAATTGCATAGGACATACCAATAATGTTCTGGTTATACAATGCATTTTCTTCTGTGAATATTCTGGCTATAAAGGCTCATTTGTGCATCTCCTTCATTGACTGCACTGGCGGTTCCAGGCCCGGGCAAAATTCTGGTCAATTGTGGTTATTGCTTACGGAAACTCGTAGCGGCTCCGCCACGCGTATTGCCTGCCCAGGTAACCTCGCAGCTCTGAAACCACTAATGATTGACTGTCTATTCATAGTAACACATCTTGCACCACTGTTGCATGGGGTATATTTTTCAGGTACATATCTCATATACTTGTGATAATATTGCCTGGGTTTCTTGATGTGCTTACCCCTTGTTGAGGTTCACCAGTTCCTGAATCTGCTCAAAGATTCCCTTCATCAAGTCAGCAGGACGTGGAGAGCTGAGGTGATGGCCCAACTTTGCAATGATGTTGATTCCGTACTTGCACTTTTGATAGGTGCGTACAAACTCCTGCTCTGTGGGAGGTTCAGCCTTTCTCCTTAGAGCTTCCAGGGCAGCTTTGTTCAGTTTGTGTGTGTGTGTGTGTGTGTGTGTGTGTGTGTGTGTGTGTGTGTGTGTGTGTGTGTGTGTGTGTGTGTGTGTGTGTGTGTGTGTGTGTGTGTGATGGGTGTGCACGGGTGTGTGCATGTCGTGTTACAACTGCACGTGTGCACGCATTTATCAAGGCACTGCCAAAATTACATGAGAGCAGTAACTGTGAAGCATCAACCTACACAATAATGAACGATGGAGTCCACACCTGCAAAGTTCTTAATTTAGGGCCCTATTTACTGATAGCTATTTACCATCATGTTTCTTTCTCTTCGATTTCTTTTTCTTTTTCTCCAGTTCACTCCATGCAGCTGATTTCTCCTTCAGCAACTTCATGAATCTTTCCATGTCATCAAACACATGGTTTAGAATGTCCTGCCATCAAGATAAGAGTTGTACAGCTGCAAACATGTACTACATCAGGAATTTTGTCAGATGTTTCAATTGAAACACACACACACACATGGCCCATAGGCGTAGGAGCCGGTCTGGCTGGTCCAGTTTTGGCACCACTTTTTCAGCGATTTAATGAAATTCATAGTAGGCCTTCCTGCCGTACCCATGTTAATTGCATGCAAGCGCACAGCAGTGCGAATATATATTTTTTAAAATTGCGCGCGTGCTTCACGCGCGCCTATTACAGCCGGACCAGTTCAAAAGTCCTTCCTATGCCCCTGCATGCACACGCACACACACACACACATATATATCGGGTGTTGCACCCGTAAATGAGGTTGAAACAAGTACAGGAACTTTTAGCATAATATTATTGAAGAGAGCAAGGCGCAATAATGTACCCTATCAGATCACTGTCATGTATGAATTTAGTAGTATATAGAATGAGGGTTCAATTCCTCCCCCCCCCCCCCCTCCAGTTTCCCCCCAAAAATGTTGAAGACTACCTAGAAAATTTGTAAAGAGTACAGTTCTAGGCATGATTTTACCACTCAGAAACTAAATCCCAAATTTTTTCTTGAGGGCATGACCCCAGATACCCTTAGACAATGCTTTATACAGCTTCCCCCAAAATCCAATCCTATATAGAACCCTGACTATAATGCACAAGCAAGATCTGACTTACAAAATATGGATCCTTACCACATCACGCTGAATCCTTGATGCTTTCATTGTCCTCTTGATCTCAATATCAGCTCTTCCACTGGCAGCCTTGGCATGCACATTGCTTACATACTTTGTGCTTGCCTTGCTAACAAAGTCTCCAACTTTCCTTTGACGTTGGATAGGGGTGCCACCTGAGCCCATACTACTGTCATCCTGGCTATGAAAAGTGGTCTCGGCTCTATTGGATGCAGCAGAATACAGCTGTGGATCAATGGATGAATGAGAGAGCTGTCGTTCACCAATATCCCCCATTGCTGGGCTGTTGCTGGTTTGTGGCCTCGCTACTCCATCTATATGTGAGTAAGTGAGAAAGAACCGGGAGTAATTGTGTGTAGCTAAAGGCAGTATTAGTGGCATGGGTTGAAGCTATGTACCTGCATGTGGTGAGAGGACTGGTGTTTGTGTCTGCTGTTGTGGAAGTGGAGGAGGGGGGTGACTAGGTGGAGGGGGATGACTAGGTGGAGGTGGTTGGGTAAGTGGAGGAGGGGGTTGACTAGGTGGAGGTGGTTGGGTAGGTGGAGGAGGAAGATCTGTGCTGGGATGAGGCTGAGCCCTGGGCCCTAAGATCCAGTTCTCTCCAAGTCTTTGCTCCACTGATGTTGCTTTGTGGTTGCCAGAAATGTTACCCTTCCGCTGAAACAAGGAGCAAAAGCAGATACTCATGAATACTCTTCCAACTTTATGCACATTTACTGTATGTAAGTTTTCTGTTGGCATTAGCTGTGTGCATCACTGACCAATGCACCTTCATTATAATGAGTAGCTACACCATACAGAATCACATATAGTCACACACCTCCCTCAAGTCATCTTGCTGCATTTGGCTGTATCGCACAAGAGCCAGCTGAATTTCATTGCAAATAGTCTCAGCCTGTATGAGGCAAAGTATAGTGTAGATATATTGACTATTACTGCATTTGCAAACACCAGCCATGGTAGGATTCCCTGCATTGCACAATGGCAAGCGTTATGCATGTCCAACCAAATTGCACTTGTGTGTTTCGTAAGCAACTTATGAATGAATGCATGAATGCCTGTCACTCCCACTCACTGATGTCCTTGCACACTGAAAGAAGTGGAGTCTGGGTTTGTGATTACTGGTTTTCTGAGACCTCAACATTAGCACATTTCCCCCTGAGTCTTGAAGGAAATCACAGCTGGCCACAGCACTCAAGGGAATGACATTCAGGGAGTCCTAGTGTGAGATGAGTGATAATGTAACAGTGGCATGTATACACTCCTCTTAGGCACCAGATATGTATATATGATTACGGAACAGTGATTCCCCAATCAACAAGATCAGGAGACTGTGCACGCACTGTTAGATCAAACTTTGCATGTGCATCATTTCAGAAATGTGTCATCTGATGTGTCTACCCATTCTATTGATGATAGCTAGAAGCTCTCACCCTTGTGGAGCCATCCCTGATGATAATATCTGTGCTGGTGATCACTAGGATGACTTCTTGGGTCCAGATGTCTCCTCGTGTAATCAACTGACGTACTTTTCGTACACTCTCATTAGGATTGAACTGTCCCTCCACCGGCATTGTGGCCAAATGCTGCAATGTATGATTAGATGGACTTACATGTATTGTCAGTTTCCATTACCTGTAAGGATGAGGTTATTAACTGCCACAAGACTTACTGTGATGAACGAACAACATTAAAGAGAATTTAGATGTTATGAGGCGAAAATAGAGGAAAGTGAAAAGGCTGGCAGTCACTGGGAATCGAACCCAGGACACCTGACTTGTGCAGCCAGTGCTCTGCCACTGAGCTATACGACAACTGGACAACCACCAGCCCTCACAATCCTCTATATGTGCTGCACAAACCAGGTGTCCTGGGTTCGATTCCCGGCAACTGCCAGCCTTTTCACTTTCCTCTATTTTCACCTCATAACATCTAAATTCTCATTATTCCAACATGAGGCAAGACTTCTAAGCATGAACAACACTATTGCAAAGTATGGTCAGCACTGATGCTGCCAAGGATGAACTTTGTGGATAAGATGTGCAAAGCAAATTAAAGGAAAATTGTTGCTACATACCTCTACAGGGAAGTTGGTCTGTTCTTGCAGTGGGTTTGTGAGGTGAACCATGTCTGTCATTCCCACATGGCGGACATTTAGTGGCGCTGAGATTTTAACTTCCTTTTTACTTTTTTCTGAAAGAAACGAGAGCCATTACTTGAGGGTAAGTTAGTGACAGACTTCAGCTTTAGATTTAGAGCTTTGATTGCTATCAGCTAACAACTTGAGTATAGAACTATGAATTAAGGCTTCTGCTATGATGTATTAACTTTGCATAGACTTGTGAATACTGTCAATGTTTTTGATCAGTTGTACTACAGAGGCATTGGAAGCATTATGGAAGTGGGAGGCGATAGCAGTGCGTGTGTAAGCACGCAGCACCTAGGGGGTCTGGGAGCCTAGGTAGTGGAGTGCAACGGTTAAAAAATATTCATGGCTGGTGCAGCTTATATATTGCATCTGAGTTGAGAAAGACCACACCACACTGCCAGCTCGATAGCTCCATTGACGAAAGGATCAGTATCTTCACTCTTTTTTTTTTCGCGCAAAACATGTGGCGGCCATGGCCGCCACATGTTCGTCAATCTTTCCGCCACATGTTTGTCAATCTTTCTCAACTCAGACGCAATATATAAGGCCATTCCAATGCCTCTATACACTATACAACTAAAATTTTATGACATGGTACCAGGAGCCATAAACAATTGGAAGCTGAAGAAGTCAGTGAAATATGCCATAAGGAATAGGGAAGGGGGTGATTGAATTGGCTAATACTCAGCTCTCTGTGGCAAACAGGTGAGTATGGACCAGATCTTCAAGCTCAACTATATCTCACCTTTAAGACATCATGTCAGGCATGTAAAACAAGACCATGCAGTCTAAGTAACTAGCATAAACTGATCATTTATATCCTTACTGTCTTTCTTCTTCTTGTCCTTTCTTTTCTGTCCTATGGGTGCAGTTTGAATGGACCTACCGTCCCAGTTGCTCATGAGAGCAAGCTAAGTAGAGTGAGAGGTTCAGATACATATTACACCCCAGAACACATTACATGCACACACTCATCCCCTCCCTTTCCCACCCCACCCATCCACCACACACAAAGCCACAGATATAGCTAGCTAGCTACATAGATTTTCCTAAACATGAATCCCCCAAAAATGCTTCATGTTTAATCTAGCAAGTAGAGTATCTCATGAACCATATAGCTCAAGTCTGAACTCCACTGCTTCAAATGTTCCATTATTTGTGTGATATTGTACCTTCCTTTGTGTGTTGGATGATGGTGTATGAGCTGCTTGCTGAAACATAAACCCTGTGTCCTCCTCCATCGTCAACGGTAGTAGACTTTCTCCAGGTGCATTTTCATGGGGACCACTACTATTGCAATATAAGAAACATCAGCATTCATACACAAATTACTTTTGCCATAGAGAATGTGACATAGTAAGACAAAAGGTGGATGTAGATATATAGATAGATAGATAGATAGATAGATAGATAGATAGATAGATAGATAGATAATAGATAGATAATAGATAGATAGCTAATAGATAGATAGATATACAAAGAGACAGGCATGGATGAATAGACAGAAACACTAAGCAGAAACTGGCGTATCGATAGCTATCATAATCACCATGCCTCTATGCAGTATCAATCACTCTGGTGCCAACAGATATACACCAAATGATACAATGTGGAGGGGTCAGAATCAAAGTGGCATAATTTCATTGTGTACAGTGGAACCCCTATAGCATGGTGCCCCTAATTCACAGGTTTTTCCAATATGAGGCATGGTACTTGCACAATTGGGTTGTTGAGCGCAATGTTCTAACATTTTCAGAGCTTTCCCTTTCCGAATGCTGACAGGGAAGGCCAATTATAAGCAGAAGTTAGTACTGTGAGTAACAGCACTAATCTAATGTCAAGTTGTTAACCATAGAATTGGGAGTCAAAAAAAGGGTCTGTTATGGGGTGTCTGCAATTCAGGGGTTGCTTAAGGGGTTTCCACTGTACCTAGAACTGTGCAGTATCATAGTAGGTATCTGGTAATCACATTTCAGGTACCAGCTAATATGTATATCTGGTAATATGTGTACCTAGAAATGTCCGGTAGCATAGGTATCTGGTAAACATACACACATATCGAGAGATATCTCGCACCATAAAACCCAGCAAGATTATCTGTCTCCACCCTTATATGTAATGGCATGCACATATAGCAACAGGTCAACAAACAGATGCTTTATTGAAAATTCACGAGGTGGAGTTTCCTGTTAATGTCATATTCATCTGCTTACCTCATATATGGATGTGGCCAGGGAGCAGACATGGAGCTTGACAACTGGGTCTCACTGTAAGTGCCCTAGGTGACACAAAAATGTAGCCACATGGTACACAGGTTACACAAGTAACCTCATTCCCAGGCCAGGCCTGGGAATGAAGTTTTCCACAACATAGCACCATATAGCAGAAGTTCTGCATAAAGTACAGGGGGTGAGAGGGTCTGAAGGTATGGCCATCCAGCAAATTTGGAGGCTGTCTGTGTTGTATAGTCTTGATGAGCACAAACTGTAGCCTCGTTCCCAGGCCACTCCCAGATTTTATCTCGCAGCCGTAGCTACGTAAAAGTTTGATCATCCCTTAATTAACATCGAGGTGTTTAATAGTTTTCAGGGCTATCACTGTCCACTGGGGCATAGTAAACTAATGAAGGGCAGCCAAGTGATGAAACCCTCTATAGCACAGATAGACTGCCAAAATTGACTTTCCCATGCACACTTGAGTTGAAAAACCAAATTGGATGCCTAGATCTATCTATGCAAACTTGTGCCAGTTACATGTAATAAATGAAGTGTGTTCACTGTAGTTTGTGTAGCCTCGTCCCCAGGCCACTACCAGATTTTATCTCGCAGCTGTGGAGAATTTCTCCACTGTACTTATAGCGAATTGTAAATCCAGAAATAAACTTTCCCTAGCTCTGCTTTTGGCTAACATGCTAATTCAGTGATTTGTCTGAGTACACTGTACACTGCACAGCTGAGTACACTGTGACTGTCCAAGAACTACCTGTGATCACATGACCACACAGCTAATATGATCTATTGAGCCCCTGCATACCACTTCACACAAACTCATGCACAGATTGACTCACTGTATCTGGTGAAGATAAGAGCAAGCCACAGCAGCACCAACAAAAGAAGGAAGCAAAGAAAAAAGCTTATGTGACATCATAGAAATATTATACCCCACAAATACACCTTCACATATATCTCATCGGACACTTGTGCACCCTGAAGTATGCTATTCCTTATGGCTATTACCATGTATGAGTACTGTGCATACAAAGCAACCTTCTTAATCAAATTTACAAGCTGTTCCTGATACATCAACAACCACAAGAGAATGAAACACAATCCCATAACAGACTTTTTATATATACACACTGAGGGTGTGATGAAAAATGAAATATGCCTGAGATGCATGCGTCACAAATCTCCATAGTTACTGGGCCAGTAGTGTGTTACATAAGATGTGGTGTACCTTCTTCTAGCTCCATGGTCCATGCTTGCAGACTTGGATTAGAGCCACCAACGCTGCTCTCACCATGCCTGTGTGAAGGTACAATTCACGTAGCATGGCACAACTAAATTGTCTTCACTATAGTAACTGCAGCACAATCATTAGCCTCATTCCAAAGTCCAAAGAGGAGGGAGGAGAAAGGGCCTGAGAGGAGGCTACACAATCATACACTGCAGAAACGATTATAAGTGTTCACTTGCACAGAGTATTGAATGGTATCTAAAATAGCTAGCAGTGTGAACCTACGTACTTTGACCTCTTCAATGGCATAACAATTCTGTTGCTATGTAGCCTGGTGTTCAATGTCTTGAGAATGATAGCCTAACATGAAGAGAACAGATATGTATGCGAATTTAGAGTGATTTATACAGTAACCTAACTGCTTATATCAAACTCTACTAAAGCTCATCTTTGGTATTAAACACTGATAATTTGTCATCATAGCCCTAAACTTTTTAGCTAGTTCAAAATGAAAGGTAGTTAGCTACAGCACAATGAACCTAGGTTTCTACTGCCACATCTGCAATGTTGCTATGCCAAGGACAAAAATGTAGTCATGCGCCAGAAAAATTTCTGGTGCTGTAAACATACCTACTTCACTCAGTACAAGACCAATTGCAAGCTGCTTCACTTTTTTTTTTTTGCGATAAACAACCAGGCCAGATCCACCCACTAGTTTTTACAATGACGTAATGCTTCTTTTTCACGCATGCGCACCTCGTGTGGGAGCGGAAACAAGTATCTCTCGCGAGCTCGTTCTAGCTGTGAGTCGTGATTGCAGTGGCGTAGGAACTGTAGCGGCCGTAGCGGCTTTGGCCGCTACACTTTTGAGGCCGCAAATAAATATTCATAACCTGCTAAAGTTACTGTAATAGCTAAAGCTAGCCTCGTTCCTGGGAACGAGCCTAAGCTCAAGCAGCCTCTTCGTTGCACCAGTCTCATATGCAGTTACATGCGTACATGCAATTCCGCTTAAAGTATACAATAAAGCAAATTGAATCAAAATCTTGGCAGTGAGATGGCTTGGTACGAGACTAGTGCACATTTTCACAGAGACTACTGTATACAAGCGACGAAAGCTGGGCGGTCTCCTGGGAACAACGACGAAGTCAGTACGCGTATAATCTTACTGTTTCCAAATATTTTACTGGACGGCTGGGAAGGTCTGAATGCTTATACCCTTGCAAAAGGCTTTATTTTGCAGTCTAAAGGTGCACACTTTGAAAAAATTCGCGAAATTATTTTACATTTCTCCGCCGCGCTTTGCGCGGTACAACATGGCCTCTACACTTCAAATTTGCTTCCTACGCCTATGGATTGTGCTGCTTGCAGTGAGAAAGGGATCGGAATGGCTAACCATTTCTCTTCTTCTGAGTTGGAAGACATCAGGGCGCAGTTTGATCAGGTATATGCGTAGTTTGCGATGATGTATCGAGAAGTGATCTTATTTTTGTGTTCTCTGTAGCAAGTACCTAACCGTTTCATTTTGCCATGATTTCCCGAGCCTGGACGAGGGGCTATTCATTCCCTATATTCATGGGAGGTGGTGGAGACAAATATTTGAGTGAAAAATATGATCGTCTGCCCTACATGCAACAATCACAACTAAACTAAACAGCAAATGGATAAAAGTTATGTAGGCATGTTTTTAAAGAATGTTAAGTGGAAGAGATAGTCAACTGTCAAGAAACGAGCTTGTAGATTTTAGATTGTTCTACTCCCCAGTGTAGCAGTGTTCTCTGCAGTGTGCATGAAGTTTTGCCTGAACTGTGCTCGGTTGGTTAGTAGGACAAGCCTGATCTTCACAGTTGTACTCTATCAATTGCATTCACTGTATCTCACATGTGCCAGTGAATTGATCCCCTATGTTTCATGGTAAGAGCTCAATGAGGAGCACTTGGATGCTTTCATAGTGTGTTAAACGGTGCAGAGGTAAAAGGTCAGCTACTCTAGATGACCCTGTATGGAAGTTTCTGCATTTTTATTACCTTGCCATATGATCTTATGAGTTTAGTATATCAGATTACCTACATACACTCAGTACATGCACTATAGCGTGGTGTGTTATTATGCCTGAAGCCCATTGGGCTCACCATGTATGTACCAGCTATTTACCAGCTTATTTCCCTCTCTCGTAGTTTGATGCTGATAGTAATGGCCACATTACAGCAGCAGAGATTGGGTCACTCATGAAGGCTCTGGGAGAGGATGTGCCTGGGTACAAGATCCGTGACATGATCCGGGAAGTGGATCTTGATGAAAATGGAACTGTCGAGTTCAATGAGTTTTTGGAGGTGGGTTGTCTAGAGAGACAGTAATTCATTATTACAAAGTATGAGTGCTGGTGCTAGTTAATTTCTATATGCCAGAGCTTCATGAAGACTGAAGCCTCACAGAACAGTTCCTGCCAAGAGGGACTTGTGTACATCCCTATACATATACTTGTGTTAGCAGGCTACCACAATTAAGTCATGTTTTGCCATTTATGGAACAGATGTGTGGCAAGAGTTTTCGATATCCTGTATTTGTATGCAGGTGCTTTTATCAGAACCTAATTCTGTTTATTGTTGATCAAGAAAGTTGTAGTTTCATAGTTTTTGCATTGGCAGGAAGAGGTAATGGGAAGTGGGAAATGGAGTCACTCTACAGAAACCTCTCTTGAACTTTTGTGGCTGACTAGGTTTCAGTATACAGTATTCATAAGACTGTTTGGTGGCTGAAGTGAGGATATGTACACCACTTGCACCTGAGATGCAATCATAATGTCACTGATCATTGTGGTTGGTCCAGACTTGGACATGGAGTCACTTCTTGTAGCTAACAATGTAGCTTACAGTGTGTGTCGTGCTTTCTAATGCAACCATGATATAGTGTGCAGGGGAGCCTGCTTTGCTTGATACTGCACTCCTGCATTGTCAGCATATACTGACTGTCTTACACTCACAGGAATCCACCACTGTTTGGCCATTGTTACATTATGAAACTATGGACTTTACAAGAACTCAGTTTCCTCCTTAGCGATCAAACATTGCAATCAAACGTTCAAACATTCATTACAATCAAACGCTATTATCAAGCTCTCTTTCTGCTCCTATTATACTGCACGAATGACTTAGACAACAACCAGAATGAAGCATAGAGCTTCCCACATTTTTCAAGTGTACAGTTATATATGCCTGCCTTCTATTGACCATGTCTGACTTGCTCATTGGTTAGCACCAGGTATCACGTGGCTTCACCAAGAGTATAATTTATGATGATCAATAAAACTGGCAATGTGTTGCAGGCTACAGAGGCATTCCTCCACAGGTGTATGTGCCAAGAATGGCTAATGGGTGGTTCATTTCTGGGGGGTGCCAAGTATGGCTTTGAATTTTGAAAGAGCAATTGTGTTACCGGTGTGCATATGTGGGCATCAACAAGCTATTTTGGTATTGTGTTTGTGTATTACTTTAGGAACTAGGGCCAGTGAATCAAAACTCATACTGTTGATAGTGTACACAGACCTGCTTAACCTACATATATATTGGCACATCTTGTATGTATACACTATTCAATGTGCCCTTACTCGCATACTTGCATGGCACTTGTCCCCCACTACACACACACACGTGCACACACACACACACACACACACACACACACACACACACACACACACACACACACACACACACACACACACACACACACACACAGATGTTCAACAAGGTAAAGAAGGGAAAAGTCACCTTCAAGCTTGCAGACACAGCTGAGAAGGCCAAGAAGCTTGTGACAGTGGGAGGTCTCTCGGAGGCTTCTGCCGAGGGAACTACACACTCCTTCTCTGAGGAGGAGAAGATTGCATTTGTGGATTGGATCAACTACCAGTTGGAGGATGATCCCGACGTTCAAAAGCATCTACCCATTTCAGAAGACGGGGATGGGCTGTTCACAGCTGTTCATGATGGCCTTGTCCTTTGGTGAGTTGGCCCTGATCACGGTCATGTCACCATCATGTCATTGTCGCATAGGTACTAGTGAGATGATTTATCATCATGGGGCGAGCCTGAGCAAGCAGCAAACTGTTGATTTACTACTTTGTCATGGCACACAGCAGGATTTGTCACTGTCGACTGTTTAAGCCAAATTTAATAACGCATATAATAATAGCTAAGTCCTCACCAGAGATAAGTATAAGTATCACATATGCCAGCCATTTCTCCAGCCAGGGCAGCTAACGTGGCTGCACATCCATGGACTAAGCTTTACACCGAAATCATGAGCTAAATTTCTGGCGTTTATGAGTGCTGTTTATGTATCAGGGCCCGCTACCTGAAGCGACCCAGTCAACCACCGTCCATATTAAACTTGTACCGCCTGTGAGCGGCCTGCTGTCGTTGGTAGAAGCACAAACCAGTGCCACGCATGCTTCAACTTCAGTCGTCTTCGCTCTGGGTTCCCGACGCTGCACTCTGACAGTAGCCCTCCACTGGCCTTCACATGCTTCACGATATCGATCTTCGTGAAATATTTGAATGCGCTCATTTAAAATTTACGGTAAGTGGTCGGTCCATAGTTGGATATATAGACACACGTGTGTGTAATGCAGTCACGCTAGTGTGGGGCTTGCTCAGGCTCGCCCCAATTATGTGGGGGTGGGGAAAAACTACATATCCAATGTAAATACACTTTTTCTTCAGAAAAAAAAACTGTGGAGGGAGCAAAATGTCAGTTGAAAGAGCTGGCTCACAAAGCTTTTTTAACCTCTATTGCTAAGAGAATTTGGTGAGGACTTCAAAAACAATGTTACCTAATCATCAAATACACTAGGTATACGCTTGCAATTCCTATATTACATGTGCGAGCTTCAGAACCGGTGTAACACAGTAGAGGAGTACACAAGCAGCTGATATGTTAGGCAAGCACCCACACTTCTACCTGCTACCTAGTCTCCCATGATTTTCATCAGGTACTGTACCTCAATGCTGCATGCTGTTGTGTTCACCCAGGTTTATAATACACACACGCATGCACACCAACACACACACACGCACACGCACACACACATGCACACACACACACACACACACACACACACACACACACACACACAATACACACACACACTGTAGCAAGCTGATCAACACCTCGGTACAAAACACAGTGGACGAGAGGGCAATCAACAAGGGAAAGCTCAACACCTTCACCATTCACGAGAACCAAACTCTCGCCCTCAATTCCGCCTCCTCCATTGGCTGCAACATCATTAACATTGGACCACAGGATATCATGGACGCCAAACCTCACCTCATCCTGGGCCTGTTATGGCAAGTCATCAAGGTATGTGTGTGTGTTGGGGGGCGGGGGGTACCGGTATGATCGTTAAGGGACATTCAAGCTGCTGGTGGTCCTTTAATCACACTGGTACATGTAACTGCGCAGCTTTGCTATCTGCATGCATGCTGTATTGACCAATTTACCAATTTTTGTGGTGGCCGTGTCTTGACCATTTATGGTCAAAATGTTGGACCAGAGCAGGTGCTATTGAACGGCTTCATTTGTACTATGGTTTCTGCCCTTTATGGTCATTGTGTATATAGGATAGTGAGTTTCCTATTTATGAGTGTTTGGAACTATGCCTAATTAGCAATTAATAAAGTGTATACTCAGCCAGCTTTTGCTGGTAAAATAACATATGGCTACATTTGAGGTAAGCTGGACCTATGGTAAACTGGTTCAAGTCCCACCCAGGCCCAAGTAAGATGGGGACTTGGGGACCTGGCTTAGGCTGGGGAAGAACAAGACCACTGGCTGTTCCTAATTCCACTGAGGTATAGGTGGGACTTCCAGTACCCACACCACAGTGGAGGGCATGGTCATTGCTCCTGCGCTTAGTCCGCCTTCAGGAGTTTGTCTAACGCTAGGCCCAGAGTTCCCTGAAGTAGCGCACAGGGGTCCCAGCCCTCATTGGTCTGGGGGGTGCATATCCCATTAGGGAGCTTATTACTTCTTTTGTCCTTTGTCCCTTTGTTGCGTGCATGCGTGTGTGTGTCAGGGTACCATGTATAATTATACGCATTTTTACACATTCCCATACAGGGTGCGTATTTGATCCTTCTAGAATAAGATTACAATTACATTCCATTTGTGCGCTTCTCTCTGTCCCCTAATTAATACTTATGTTGCAATGTGTGACCATCTGTGCAGCCTCTCACACTGAAATTCAACGCTTTGTTTATTCCCATTTTCAAAAAAGCACCTTTACATAAGGCCTTGTTCTGCTCATTTGACACCCATACATACAAACACAACACTTGTACAAACTCCTGCTTTGACATGTACTCAAGGACAGTGTTCAGCCAGCTGTTGTTCAACTCACTGCTTTAACTAGCCTCGTTCCCAGAAAAAAGGGCCTGGTACACACTGTTTGCACATGCAGGAGTTGTCCACGGTGTCGTTCAACTCACTGCTTTAGCATGTGTGTTTTGCCAATTCTTTCTTCTATCCTCTGGAGTATCTAGTGAAGTAGTTTTCATAGGGTTATGATAATTGCAGGGGTACCCCAATTACTGTTACATTTTCTTGCCATGAATTTTGAACCTGGACTGTGTCTACCAAGGAAGCTACTAATGCTGAATTTAGGATGTCTGGGTGATTTTGACCCACACACCTGGAAGCTATATTCATGAGTGCTTGGTGGGGTCAGCTGGACTGGTACTGAAATTCATGGCCAACATGGTGCCCACAACTATGTTAATGATATTCATGTCCAGTGGCTCCTGACCTGCTACTGCTGAGGCTTATCAAGCTGCTTCGGCAGTGAGAGAACATGTAACTCACATACCTACACCAATGCTAGCGGCAAAATCCACATGCGGCTGCCGGATATACTGTTTTTAGGTGTACCGTAATGTTTAAAATAACGCATTTACGCAAAACATCATACAAGAAACTGCTGTGGCACAAGCTAGATGCCTTGAATGTAGGGACAGAGAAGGTGATGGCGTGGGAGAGTTTAACACACCATCCAGTAATGCCTTGTCCATTCTACCTGTCACAGGCTTTCTTACAGGTACTTGCTTATCATAGGCTTTGCTCACAACCTCCTCCACTCAATGACTAAGCTTATCTCCCTGTGCGTGGGCGGATCAAAGGTACCGGTAGTCACTGTAAATGTGCTACAGCACCACACACAAAACGGAGGGCATGTATATCTCTTTGATGTTTGATACATGGACTGCCATAAATATTCACATCATACATGCACAAACAGAAAAGTCACATCCTACTATACACAAGCAGCAGTATAGCCATAGTATACTCAGCCACTTGCTGAAGAAGCCAGACTGAACCTAGCTATAGTAGCAGTGCACACTATGACACAAAAGCAGGTACCAGTGAGACCAATTGCTTGCTGAAAAAGCCAGACCAAATCTAGCAGCTAGCTAGCTAGTATCGCATATAGCGCTAGCAGCGCTCAGTATGATGCAAAGCGGTTACCAGTGAGACTCCATAGCAACCGTGCTGCAGTATGATGCAAGCCACAGTAACCGATGGGAGATAAGCCAGTTACATCACACCCAGTCGGGATGTATCTGATATACAGTCACTGTCGCTTTGCACCCTCGGGCTTGTGACTGTATATCAGATACATCCCTCCTAGGCGTGATATAACTATAACTTGCGCACCAAACATAGGTCATAGGATGACATTGGCATGTGCTAGCATTAAGTTTAGAGAAGAAACTCATCGATTTACACTGAAATGTTCTAGCGTGTGCTACAGAGTTTATAATTTGAGTTACTATAAATAGACACATTTTCCCGTTCCCCATGTACAGAGTTATATGCCCTCTCCTCTTTGCAGTCAACAAGCTCTCGATAGAGGGTATAGGGTTAAGCAAAGGCTTTGCACTCAGTTCAGTTGTAGCCTCCAGCTACTTCTGAACTTTGGCTTCCACATTTTGGTCATCTTGCCTATCGTTAATCTAAATGGTCAGTGGTCATTATAGGTACCCAGTTTAATCAAATATCAAACACCTATTGGCATGTACGTGATGCACACCGTCATTTCTACATCTCAAACACTCGTGTCCTTGCTTTCCTTCTTCCCTAGATTGGTCTTTTTGCGAAGATCTCTCTCCAAAACTGCCCCAATCTGGCTGTTCTGCTAAAGGATGGAGAAACTCTGGAAGACCTCCTTGCCCTCTCCCCAGAGGAAATCCTCCTCCGTTGGTTCAACTACCACCTCGAGCAGGCCGGACACCCACGACGAGTTCACAACTTTAGTGGAGATATCATGGACTCTGAGTGCTACACTGTTCTACTCAACCAGATTGCACCCCCTGAGGCCGGAGTGAACATGTCCCCTATGGATGTACGTTACCATTATCCTTATGTTGCACACATAATATGCAGAGGATATGTTAGAACATTGGGTAACTTGTTTTCCAGGCAAGATTCTCTGGATAATTCTCTATGCTAGTATGGTTGCTCAGAGCCTATACTGAAAGATGACTCTTAGTATTTGAACAGCAAAACCATTTCCTTGGGAAGATCTTGACTTGTTACAAACAGTCTAGTTCAGCACCCACAGATCATGGAGTTCAGTGCTGCAGTTTGCTTTATCAAGTTTAGTGCTACCGTAGTCTCACGAAAGAGCACTCACTTACGAAAGAGCGCCCACCCCTTTCTTTTGTCCCAATTTCTTGTATAGGGTCCAAGTTTACTCGAATGAGCACCCACCCTGGAGCGAGCTTCGCGTGGAGTTTGAGAAGCACACTCTCAAGCGCTATATGTATCTGAGGTAATAAACTTCGTAACCGAAAGTTACTACAAGGCATCTTTGCGTAGACGGACATAGCAAATGTGCTTCACACCGCATGGTATACACCATGCTCAGGTAACATGGTGCTGTTCAGAGTGTTGTGTGCGGTCAAGACTCAACTTCGAAGCAGCTGGTGATTCGTTGTACGTTATTATTATTTGCTTCAAGGGCATCGAGTCGCTGTAAACATGGCGTGGGCGCTCTTTCGTGGTTAAATGCAGAAACAGTCGAAAGTGCTCCGCCCATGGGCACTCTTTCGCAAGACTACGGTATATACTTATCTAAAAAGCTTTGTCACAAGGCTTCAACACGGATATGGAATACAGAATAACGAATATCAGAACAACGGAATAACTTCTAATGACTGTAAATGAACTTGCTTTGTACTTTGCCAACAATTACCATCAAGCTGTCAATGCTGTTTGTATCTGAAGTTGTAGAGGGATGACTAACACTGGGCAAACTTTGATGGTGGCTTTGATAGTTGCCTTAAATCTTTAGTAAGAAAGTGCCATTAGCAGGCTGCAGTAAGTTTGCTGAATATTCACTTAGCCCTGTTTGACTAGTCTCACATAGTCAGATCTAGCCATTCAAGACTAACATTCGGCTGTTCCTCGATTTATCGTAGATAGTAGAGTAGGAGAGGATCATGATAAGATGGCTACCTCCTAGCTGGGTGTTGCGAGTTACATTATAGGAACCTTGCATTTTCCTTCAAACAGTCTGCACATTTGTGTATAAATGCTGCTTATAGTGTTGACAACTTACACTCCATGGGCTAAACCTCCAATACTTTTCCTCATGAGAGGGTAGGGGTGAGAGGGTAGGGTCTGGGGACTATGGGAAACACTGTTAATCTTGGTGACAGTCCTCCTGGTAGCTAGCCACAAATACACTATTCATCTCACAGGAGACCCCTCACTGATTGGGAGGTGTGCTCAGCATGTAGAAGCCACATGACAGTATGTGAGAGGAAGGCTGTTACTGCTTAGCTAACCCACCCCTCTGGTGGCAGTGATTAGCTATCTAATCAGCTACCTAACTGTTCTCCTTCCACAGGAACATGACGTGGAGAAGCGTGCACACCGCATGTTGGACCAGGCTGCTAAGATTGGCTGCCGGAAATTTGTCCGCCCGAAGGATGTTGTGAAAGGAAACGCTCGCCTCAACCTAGCCTTTGTGGCAAACCTGTTCAACACCCACCCAGCTTTGAAGGCAGAGGAGGGTCTACCTGACTTTGATCTGGGAGACTATGGAGAAACTAGAGAAGAGAAAAGTATGTCTTGCACTCATGTTTTCACGGCCTAATATGCTGCACTGGTCCACCTGGAATAGGCTTATTTAGTGTTTTGAAAAGATGCCAGTCTCGAGCCTCATTCCCAGGCTCTCCCCTTGCCCCTCCGTTTTTATTTTTCGTCGGGTCGAGGGGAGAGCCTGGGAACGAGGCTAGCCAGTCTCTCTATCCCACCTTACAGTTGCTGGTGTGGCATTTTGCATGAGTGGATTATTAAAGTATCACTTTACGCTACATTTGCGATACTAAACTAGTACTCCTTATGTCAGACTCATGCTCTACTCTTGTACAGTACTTTTCACCTATGAAAGGAGTGTAATATATTATGTGTATGGTGGATTTTGTCGTTTCATATAGCAGAACTATTAAACCCTTATAAAATCTGCACCAAATTGGTAGTTTAGTATTACAGTAAAATTTTGCTACATTCATTTTCGATCATTGCTGAACCCTGCCCACCATTTTATGGTGCTTAGAACTACAATTTCCCTTGAAGGATTTTACTGATGTTTACTGGGAGGCTTTAGCTACACACTGGTCTTTATCTCATGTCTACAGCCTACATGTAGCGGGACATAAAGGCTGGCAAAACTAACCTGTTACGTTTAGAACACAACAGACACATGTTAAATTCAATAATCTTCACTAACTAAATTTTGGCTGCTGTCAAAATTTTACTGCCATACATTCATTTTGTCCTACTTAGTTTTTCTGGAATTTCATTGTCTAAAAACAAGTAACAAAGCAGTGGTAGCAAATTTCTAAATAAAACTGGTACAGGTCTGTTTACATATCTGTGACGCAGTTTGTAAACATGCATTGGCAGTACAGTGATATAGTCTATCTTGCTGATCTGTTTAGCATTCCGGAACTGGATGAACTCCCTTGGAGTGGATCCGTTTGTCAATAACCTTTACCAGGACCTCAAGGATGGCCTTGTGCTCCTTCAGGTGAGGGCTGGGTGAAAATTATCTACTCATGGTAACTGGGGAAGCATTACTGAGAACATACGCAAGTACACTGTATGCTGATTCAGCTTGTTTGGAAAATCAGAGCAATCATGCAATGCTGGTGTTGAAAAACCGCCAAGCAGGGTAAGCACTACTTGGAAGTCAAACGCGTCAGTTGGAGATCCATCAAGAATAGCGAAGTAAGGAAGAAATTTATCCTCTGGGAAGCGCAACAATGCCAAGTGGTTAGAAACTTTCCTGGAAAAGAAGAGATTTAGTAACCAGAAACTTGGTACATTTTTTGTAAAACAGAGTTTATTTGAAGGGAGGTGTAAAAAGTACCCAGGATTTTCCAAATCACTGGCAGTCCAGTTGTATAGTCAGGAACATGGAAGAGTTCAATAGGAGTTGTTGGGTGTGCAAAGTACTCAAGGGTCCTCAAATGACTGCCAGGGCTCTAAAGGTAAAGCTTCCAAAAGAGAAACTGCCCAGAAAGATTGGTGGTGATTTTACCACTCAGTCAGAGCCACTGGTGAGCCACTTTGATGCAGTGCAAGAGGACTCTCACAACAGTTTAACCCTTGAACTGCAGATGTCGCATATTTGCGACGCGCGCGGGTATGCGCTAAGTGCAGTTGTCGGAATTTTGCGACAAAGTAACCAAGTCGCGCTTACCGCGCGAAGCTAAGAAGCTTAGCATGACTTTGGGGTAAACCCACTAATAAGTATTGGCCACACCTTTCCACTTACATCACTATTCAGTCCTGAGCCAGGAATGGGCGGTACTAGTTCGTGAGTGATTGTGGGTTTTGACAATGGCTGCCAAACACGAAGCTTTGTCTCAAACAGAGGAAGCAAACGGCCTCCAGTTTTCACTTACAATGGAAGTGTTACCTTCGAATAACTTGAAAATCGGCTCAATTTGTCAAGGCAGTAAGTATCAAGTGGGATAATCGGCACTGTTTCCAGTCACTAGAAGCTATCATGTATGGCGGTATAAAATGGCTTCAAACAAGTAGAAAAGCGCTTAGTTAGCTGTGGTCAGGGTACTTAGGTAAACTATTCCAGCCTAGTTACACACTATTTACACAAATCACACCACTGTTACTGCCCAAGGCTAGCTAGCAACGCTTGCCACTTTTGTAACGCTAATATCGAAAAACTTCTGCATTAATAAACCATAATTAATAACTAATTCCGCATATCAAGGGTTAAGGACTCCTACCTCAGCCAACATTACCAGTAGTGATCCACCACTTAATTCCCTGACTGCTCTACGTGTCTGGAGAATGCAGCATGCAAGTGTATGGCCAACATGTATGTACAAATTCAACACGCTAAAGTGGTTTGACGAGCCAAATAAAAGACTGTTTGGAGTTGTGCTGCCAGCAACGGCCACTAAGGGGGCTACCCATGACACAAGGTATCCGACTCCAGCAGGGCATTTTGCCATCTGCCATGTGTGTCCAGCTAGCAGCACAACCCAACACAATCCACAACTGTGACACCAACTAGCAGTACTGTTGGCAACGGATGCCAAAGGGGCTACCCTTCCCACCGTGACTGCAGGATATTATAGTAGTGGGATCCCAAGCCACATACAACCGTCTAGTAGAACCGCTAGAAGTTTTCACAATCCCTTCACTGGCTCAGGTGTCTTTTTGGTGTTTGGTTGAACCACGAGTGTAAGCGGAGGGCTTGATGCTCCATTAGAAACTCAGATGGGAGTGGGAGTAGTTCTCACCACACCGCCACGCCATTTTCACAAGTTTGACAAATTGACATTCCTAAGCATGACCGCAAATTGACATTCCTAAGCGTGACCGCCACATATGTACGTACGTACGTACAAACACGCGTACATATGCACATCCCAAGAATAGATCCCTCATTCAGAGCCTCATGCTAATGCGCTCGGCAACAAAAGGTACGTGGAGCTAGCTTACCAAAAATTGCACCCTGTACCTACTTAGCTAGTTCTATTGCTCATACTCCCAGAGGATCCTCCCAAACATCTCTTGTAACTGGAACACTCAACCTCTTACACTGGCTGCATGCATGTTTTTTTTTTGTAATGCATGTTGTAAGCACTTGCTAAGTTCACAAAAGGCACACACAAACATTGCAACATTATAGTATATTCATCAGCATTCTCTTTACCTTCCAGTCTTGGTTTTTTGGGTTTTGGAACATCATCATCACTATCCATTTGTCTACCTAGATTGGGGAGTTTGAGGTACGTACAGTGAGTATGTTATAGCTATAGCAAGTTTATGGTCAATAACTACCCGAGTCTGAGAGCATAGAAGTATACTATAAGTGTTTTATATCCTACCTGATTGGTTTTTGTTGTCATTACTGGGATAGATATATATATGTGGTCGTCCTGTATATAACCTTAATATTATTCCGTTGTGTATTTCGAGTGCATCACGAGTTCGACACACTACAGCACTGAACGTCTGCTAAAGGCAGGGGTCATATGCGTTATGTAAATGCATGAATACCTGATATGTGTGTATGAGCCCCACCTCTAGCGGAAGCTTAGTCCTATGGCGCGTGAATCTTGGTGATACACTAGAAATACGCGACGGAATAGTATTCAAGTTATATCCAGGAATCCAACCCTTTTTGTTACATCAGTTTCTGTGCAATACGGGAAAATATTGCACAAGTGCGGAGAGATGTATTTTCATGAGTCCAATGAATATATAAGTGAAAATACTCCCAACACAAGTGCAATATCCTGTATTGGACGGAAACTATTAACAGATTTTTCTATGCTCACTGTTACGAACATTGACATAAAATAAATCGCCTTGGCAACAGATGAGCAGTGTTTACAGTACTACACAGTGTATAACAGCTACATAAGTAGAGCCTATATTTACAGCACACTTCTTTACTCGTAACACTACCTGTGCAATATGGGAGAGTATTGCACGGCTCATACCCAGGCTCTTGGTGGGTGGGGAAAAGGATGAGACAGTGAGAGTCCGTACATTGGTTCACCCGTCCCCCTAGTTAATTTTCTGATAACTCCACCCATTGAGCCACACCCCCAATTTGTATAGCTACTTATTGACATAGACTCTGTGAATACAAGTCAATAGCTGGACTCCTCAATGCAAGCCTTAGGCATATGCGTTATGTAAATGCATGAATACCTGATACTAACCCTAACCCTAACCCTAACCCTAACCCTAACCCTAGTATGTGGTGTGCGGTTGTCGTGTTAAATTACAGTATTTAAACAGATTACTAGGACTACGTATGTGCATGATACCTCGCGCCGCTCCAAGCGCCATACACGGATGGGGCGCGCGGCGCAGGTGTCAGGCGTTGCTCGTTTAGTATAGTGGGAGTCCAAAGAACAGTACAAAACAACGGTAACGTGAAGAGTGAGCCTAAATACCTGGCTTGTGAAGAATCTCCAATACGTGCTTTCTACTTTTGAACTCTTTCTTGTTCTTCTGTCGCTCTCTTGGCTTTCTACGGTGGGCTGACTTCTTTGCTTTTTTTTTTTCTCAGCCGGAGTCAGCAGCCGTCGGCTGCGTTCAGCACTCGTTTATGCACTTCGCTCCGCAAATACGTACGTTGTGAAGGGCCAGTCGCGCTGTTCTCCCCGTCCTCCGTCGGCAATAAATATCGTCCCGGCTTCGTCGTGTAATGTACATATCTGATATCCTGCCTGGGCGTGAGTGCAAATTGACATTCCGAGCGTAACCTCAAATTGACATTCCTAAGCGATACCGCAAATTGACATTCCGAGCGTGACCTCAAATTGATATTCCTAAGCGATACCACAAATTGACATTCCTAAGCGTGACCGACACATACGTACGTACGTACATTGCGAGAATAGATCCCTCATTCAGAGCCTCGCGCTAATGCGCTTGGCAATAATACAATTATATCTATAAAAAATCCACAATTCAATTCACTAGTGTGGGGGCTCACTCACACTCAAAAGTTATGTCATCGGAGTGCAATGGCCATGCCTTATGACTTTTTAACATGGTACATGAGATATTCTAGAAAATGCCCACCAACAGTGTTTAAACAAGCTGAACTTGCCTATGTAGAAATGGTTAAAGAAGGGGGAGCCCACATACTGCAAGCAATGAAGAGCTGAACAAGGGCCTGGGAATGAGGCTAACGTATGGTCAAGTGTACTAGCTAGTTCACACCTTAATGCATTTTTTTTTTTGCAATGCATGTTGCACTCACAAAGTTCACAAAAGGCACACACAAAACATTGCAACATTACAGTATAATATTCATCAGCATTCTCTTTACCTTCCAGTCTTGGTTTTTTGGGTTCTGGAACATCATCATCACTACCCATTTGTCTACCTGGATTGGGGAGTTTAAGGTATGTACAGTGAGTGTAATAAGTATGTTATAGCTATAGCATTGCAGTGCGAAGCTTTCTGCATGCATGTACCCTAGTATGTTCTGTGTTTAGTACTACCATGTGTAAACAAATCAATAATGTGTTCTTGAACTGCATGTACAGGTGTAGCTTACTTGGTTTAGGATGGGGTTCAAAACCAGTTTCCCGGTGAGGAGCAGCACCTGAATCGTGTACCAGCAAAATTGAGTGTTAAAATGGCTATGAAATTCCAATTGGAAGCTGGTCAGATACGTAGTTATCCTTATTGCATGTTTTGTGCATCACTAGATTCTGTGTAATACTGTATAATTCGCACACACCCCTTTCCAGGAAATACTGGTAACTTGCATACTCTAATTGTAAATGGCAATTAATCCCAAACTCCACTGCTGGTAAAATGAAAGGCACTGAAGTGCCAAACCCTCGGCGCAGCAGTGGATGTGATTGTAGTTGTGTGTTAACTAGAATCGATCACTGTCTCATGAACAATAGTATCATGAACAATAGTATCATGACGTTTGCTCTCGAGTTGATATGGCACACCTTTCAATATCAATTCATTTCTAACTGTCTGCCCTCGAATCTGTTCTGACAGCTAGGCACTTGGGCCTAATATTAACACAGTGCAGTAGATTGTGGTTATTTGACATCGTGCAACCTACATTAACACAGCTATGCAATATGACATTGCATTGTGGTCATTACACCCTATCTGATTCTACTGCTCTCATACGTTTCATAGCTTTCTCTCGCAAATTACACTCTGCTTTTTCACAGCGTTCACATGTCTTCCGTCTTACAGGTACAGCTGCTTTACACTGGGGGCATACCTTTGTTGGAGGCATACTTACTGCCAATGGCCAATAATCGAACTCGCAAAGAACGTTTCTCCCAAGAACAAATTGGCTGCCACATGGTCCAGATTCATATGCACGCACATTTTCTGCGTAAAAAATGGCCGACTTATCATGTAGCCGTACCAACAGGAAATGCTCTAGCTTCTCAACAAAGCATTTTCAGCTAAAATTGCTTAAAAGTTTTGACATTCATCCGCTGCTGAGAAGGTTAGTATCGTTTGTGGCACAAATAATCACGTGAGAAGTGAGATGTTGAGTAACAGACACACAGACCAAGTACCGTAACCCTCGCTGCGCATGTGCGCACCGAGGGTTAACAATGTCATACTTCTTGCATGTAATGCACAGTATAATAATAATACCATAAGCTCACAAAAGTAAACCCCCCTTTTTGTACACTACTTTGAGACTAAAGTGGGGAGGGAGCATTTACCTGAATATTCAATTAGCCTTGGGCGTATTCCCCAGTTCCTCATAACATTACATGTGAGGTCACCAACCACAATGACTACTGTGGCTTTCTGGAAGAACAACAGCTTCACTACTACAGGAAATCAGTGGCACCTGTGTTGATACCGAGCTGAAAGGCAACTTGCAGCATCAGTGGTGACACCCAGCATAAGCTCGTACTGCAAGCAACGAAAACATGGGTGGTTGCCAGCAAATGAGGCTAGTGATTTCATGTATATATGTTTACGAAAACACTTGACAACGGAGCGAGGGAGTTCAGTTAGGACAGACAAACATCAATACACCACAGAGCGAGAGTTTCTTACCGGTGAAGTCAAGTACTGTTGATCTTGTGAACGTCTGGGGTCCTGGCTATTGTTGGAGTGCTTGATGATGCAAATGTGGACCCCTCCCCCCCCTATGTGCACCTTGCATCCACCAGACATCATTCACGTGGCAGGTGTTCCCAGGCCTTCCCCGTTTTTCGCTGCTCTTCCACTTCTGTGTATTAATTGTACCGAACACAAACCAACGAACAAAAGAACAGGGGAGGCCTGGGAACGAGGCTAATGGTTGTTTCACTCATCACTGCACTGTTTGTATACTAACGCTTCCCAACAGGAAGTGGTAAGAGGCTACAACTTAGATTTTGATAGTAGATTCACTGGTCTGGCAAAGTGTGTAGGTGCATACAGCTTCTCGTGTGTTGGCAAGAGGCCTTGAAAACTCACCAGAAGACACATTGGAATGTGCCTGCTAAAAAATTAACTTCTGGTTTGTCCCCTACAGTAGTCATGGTAAACTCTTGTGTTTCTAACAAACTTCAAGAAGCATATTAGCCCCGATCTCCTCAGCTGCCGACTGTGTGGATATACTTCTGAATAGAGGCTCATTGCTGTGTTGTCAGATGGTACCAGAGAAACTTTTTTGAGCTTAGTTGAACATAGCAACAACAATGCAGAACATTTGTGCAGCTGAGAAAGGTCTACATAACTGCATTGTTGTTGCATACTACGCTAGGTTCAACAAAGCTCAAAGAAGTTCTTTCTGACAATCTCTTAGCACTTTCATAATCCACTTTTCATGAGTGCCTACATATACAATCATATAATCGCCAACAAATTACACTGAACATGTTAGCTCACTCTTTGTGTATAACTGCTTTTTGTCAGAGAGCACAATACAGTGAGTTTTATGGGAAATTGCATAATTGTATATGCATTAATTAATAATTATCCCTATAGTGCACTTTTGGTTACATCACACTGCGCAGAAAAGATAGTCTCTGCGCACCAGCGTGCAGGTTCTGCGTATGCAGAAATGGTGGGACAGGGGGAGGTGGGTGGGGTCACCCGCAGGGTGCTGTGCACATGGCAGCTGCTAGGCTTGGCGGTAAGAGCCATGGTTGGCACCGATAGTCTCATGCCCAGCTGTGCACGCCCCCCAGCAGAGAATGTCTGGTGGTTTGATTTGAATTTCTTGTCACTGACACCTTTTTCATTTGGAAAGTGAGATGAGCAATGAAATCGCAGAGCGCACAATTAAAAGTTACGTCATTGAAGTGCAAAATTGCCACCTTGATTTTATTCCTAGGTTTGTAATTTTTGTGTGGAAGAGAGAACCCTATGCATCAGCGCTCCGTTCTTCTAAGGACTGGGCTACAACAAAGCTGTTTACGAGCAAACTCAGGCGGTTTGCGGGTTTGTGTAAAGAAAGGATGTCACCAGCTGTTTTAGCTCAAGGTTGATGAATGAAATCAGGAAGTTTGCTGCTCCTTTCACTAGCGAGTGATGCTTCGATGGTTAGAGAACGTTGCTGGGTACTTGAAGGTAAGGCTACACCACAAATTGAGCAGGAAACAGAAGACAGGTCTGATAGTTGCATTCTTGCAATAATTATGCACTCACCAAACACACCTTTGTGACAAGCAATTCAAATCAAGCCACCAGATGTTCTCTATCGGGTGGTGTGGACAGCTGGGCACAAGACTATGGCACCAAGTGGACCAATTTCTGCCCTGGTTGCACGAACAAACCTAGGAAACGCTACTCTCACCTTTTGGGGGGTTCATTTCTGGCAGGGAAGGTGGCTTGGGCTCTGATCGGGTATTTGCCAGCTGGGATGCTCGTTAATGAGTGGGTGTGGTTAAGGTCACAAGTCTGCTTATTAAAGTTAAGGCTGAGAGTGCGCTTAGGTTCACTTTTGGAGTCAGAGCTCAGGCAGAAATGAAGATATGGTGCATTAAGGTGGCACGGTCGTCCCTCGGCGGAGGTTAACGAAAACATAAACTTGGGTTACAGTCAGGACCAGGGTTACTCCTAGTTGCAGGGTTAGGGTTTGGTTTAGGGCAATCTTGCTTTGCCTAATTTTAAAAAGGGTTTTAGTAGCTCATTAATATATTCATGAACCAAAATTGCCACTCAATGGACGCATCTACACACTCACTGTAGGTAGCGTCCCAACCACCAATGTATCTCAAATCAATCTATGCCAGCTTTTGTTCAAAGCTACTCTCAAAGTCAGGCTAGACTCATGTTTGTCACTACTCTTGGAATGGACAACTTTGACTGCACCAAATGAATGCACATTTCGAAAAATTCACAGCTTGTCTACGGGAGGGGCTCATTCACGAGTGGAAGCAAGCATTACTAGCCCCACCTCTCCCCCTTATGTCGCTAAACAACTCACGGCTCTGTTCCACACACAGCCACCGTTCAGCTCCCTTGTCTGTCAGACTGTAGCACAAACGATAAATTGCGTATTCTAGTTAAAGCCCAGCCCAGCACTCGAAGCACCTGGCCACGGTCACCAACTAGACTAGGCATACGGCCGCGAGACCTGGGCCTACTCAACAAATACAGTCTTGGCCACTGTGGCCTTTCTGCTGCTTCTAGACACAAGCTTGCTTTCACAAGCAGGCATCACACACTACTCACAGCTACTGACACTACAGCACTCTACTAAACTCCTTCTCTTTTTTTTTTTTTTTTTTTTTTTTTTTTTTAAGTCGATCTAAGCTTATCTTCAAAGTTCCGAGCACCACATGAAGGGTGCCGCCAGGCCACATCTTAACTAACTTAATTATAAACTGATTATTGGATGGCAATGCCGACAGGAAATGGGGAAAATCCCCAATTTTACGGACCGTGAACGGTTTGAGACTCCCAAAACGGACTGTGCGCTAAAATTTTAACAAGACAAAGAAGACTATCAACTTGGATTCCAGGTTTGTTGACCTTGAAAATACAGGGTACCGTGCCACCTTAAAGGCATGCATTCTCTAAAAGTAGTCTCAAGAGGAAAAAATTCAGGGTTTAAAGGGTTTTAATTAAACAAATTCAACTTACCTCCATATTGTTGCCGAATACTTGCAGCTGCTACTTTCTTCCCCATCTCCTCCAGAGCATCAGCTAACTTGCTCCATGTGCGATTCTGGTCATACTCAAGCCACTCCTTGATCATCTCCTGTCTTTGCTGATCACGTCCAGAGAAATCCTCTCGAATTCTCTCAAGTTTGATGTCTCGTAAGCCAAGTTTCAGCCCCAGAGTATTCCAATTTAGCCCCCTGACGTTTTCAAGAACCGCATCTATGTTTCTGAGATTCAGGGAGTCTTCTATGGGGTCAAAATAATATTTTTGGCGGTTAAAGTCATCTGTACACAGTTACACAAGATTACACGTCATGGATTAATTAGTAGCTAGTAGTTTACTGGGTCACATGTACAAAAAGAAAGCAAAACAAATGATGTCATCATCTAAATCAGGGTTTCTGATTCCTTGGGGATAACCAAAAACAAGTTTCTCTATACCCTTTTCGGTTCAAAATAAGATTGCCTTACATCCTGCAATTATAATTATGAACACTTTCTGATTAGAGCTATCAACATGTCGTTTAGAACGCATGACCCTCTTGCACACACACAGGAAGGTCTTGGCATGAGTATCTTGTAACACAAGCCTGAATCCCTGGGCTAGCAAGACTATTCTGAGCTTGCTCCAGAATTTGGATTCATAAGTTGTTGTAAAGTGGACTGTGAAGCAGGATTCAGAAAGTCACCATATGGTAAGAGCTGGTTTGTGCACCTAGATCTGATTCCCTGTTCCCCTTTGTAGTCACAGCCACACACACACACATACACCAGCTGATCAACTGGATTTGATTCCCTGTTCCACAATTGCCCTATTGTAGCTAGGCTTCCACACTAGGTACCTAATTTGTAAATAGACAGAACAAGCTGGTTTATCCGGCACCCACATTCAAGTCACCATTCTCTTTCCACTTGGGGTGTAGTTAATAGAAACAATAAAGAAAACCCCAGAGTATTCCATTTTAGCCCCCTGACTTTTTGGGAGAGGATGCACTTCACGCAGGACATTTCTATTTAGCGGTGCTAAGTCCACGCATATACAAATTGCTCCGTCTTTCTTCGGAACCACAACCATACTGGCACACCATGGTGTAGGCACATCGACCTTTGAGATAACACCGATTGTCTCCATACGGTCAAGTTCTGTCTTGACTTTTGGGCGGAGTGGCAGTGGAACGTGTCTTGGAACAGGGAGTGGGACATCACGTCTAGCTTGAGACAGATTTCGTATTCCTCACCCAGATTTCCAAGTCCCTGAAATACTGAGGGAACTGCTGCATGATGCTGCATGATGTTGGTGGGGATTTCTGCTGCTGCGATTAGAGGATCTGAGTTGGCTGTGTCAACTCGAACAGCTAGGCCCAGGGCGGAGATAGCAGGTAATCCACTTTTCGCTTGTCGGTGGTGACATTCATAGATGTCAAGACAACTTCTGCCTCTTCTCCGAGACAGTAGAGGAGTGTATTAACCTGCTTCACGGTGTCATTGGATGCTAGTCCTGATGCAACGCGAAATTGTTCAAAACGTCTTTTCCAGCGCGGCCAGTCGTCAGGGGTTCGAAAGTTGAATGGTTCTGGAGGTTCCAGCCAAAATTGAGCCATCCTTTGATAGTCTTTACTGCTGCCACCATGTAATATTCTTCACGTTTCAATAGATATGAACTAGCATGAAATGATTACAACAACAGCATATTTATACTGCACTACACAAGTAATAGTTAAATCCCTCCCTGGGGGGTTGTCGTTTTACACATTGGTGTCAGGCTTGCCCCAATTGAAATGCAGTCATATCTACACAAACTCACACCCGCATGAGCTTAAGTGCTTAGGAACATGTACCCTTCTCCAATGCACCTAACCATCACCACATAGTGTAATTATGTCTAGTAAACATCTTCTCTCCATTTCAGACTCAAGGTACGTAGTGTACAAAAGGAGGGTGCATTAGCACGAGCTCATGGTAGTACAAATTCGATCACCAACAAGAGAAAGGAACAACAAATTTACCAACTGTAAGTTCAGCCTCTTGTGAAGGCTTTCCACTCTGTTCAACAGTCTTCACAAGACATCTGTAGTGACCTTTGTCACTTTCCTTCACACGCTGAATTTGAAAGGTGCTGGTGCTGTCAGTCTGGCGGGAAGAGAACCGACGATCATTGCTGCCAATGTCCGCACGGTCTTTCTGCCATTGAAACTGCGGATGCCTCGAAGACAAGGAGTGAAACTGTAAATAGCTTGCGCTGCTACCAGGTATAGTACCCATATTGCATGACAGCTTATTAAATCACATGACAATTATTACTAAAGTGGGAGCGTCCTATGTTGATCACATGAATGATGACGTGCCGGAAGTCGACAGCTTTTTTCGCAAATGTTACCAGGCTCTCTCCTCCCCTTGTTTTTAAGGAGAGAGACTGGGGACGAGGCTAGGAACATAGAACCAATTAATAGTGTAAAAAAATTTTTTGTGCTGGTATCCTAGACCACGAAAATATTTTAAAACACGAAAATGTGCTTTCTTTCTTGACAGCTGCTGACAGTGTACTGATTTATCATACGTAGCGACTTTGTGTAAGAACTATCCATGACAATGTGTTCAGAGTCAATAGAGGTCTGAGTCTAGACTTAATCCCTGCTAGCTGCAGACATGCATGACCTGTATGCTGCAACCTGGTACTAAGACTGGTGAAGTTTTCGGTTAGCCAAAGAACGCTGCTGTGCTTTGCTCGCTCAGGCTCGCCCCACAATGTTCTACATTTACACTAGTAGCCTTGGTTACCATTTCACCTTCTAGATATATGATATTTGCAGACAAACACCCAGGAAATTACTTAGTATAGTAGGTTGTGTAAGGCTGTGGCAATAAATTCATTGTTTCTTAGGCCACCCCCCCCCCCCCCCCCCCCCCCCTCCCCCCCCACCGCATCAGGTATAGCAGAAACCTCAATTTTATTAGTTCAAGGTCACCAATTACGCGTGCACAAATCGGCAGATGCGGCTTCTCTCATGCATGGTATTGTGTATAATTATGTTTGTGGTTCCTTGCTGCATTCCTGTTTGTGGTTTCCTGGGGAATTAATTAGAACTGCCGCCTCTAGCTCTAAAGTAGGGAAAGTTTTGCCTGAGAAACATTGAATTTACTTATCGTGGCCTAATTATTACGTAACTTTTACACAATAGGTGGAGCTGGAAAGTAAGGATACTTCCTTGATCAGTCAAAATTTCATCAGGAATTCCAACTCGTGAGAATAATGTGACAAGCTGCTCAGTGATGCGGAAGCTGCCGTAGGAGATAATCGGTACTTGTACTAAATATGGGTCTCAATACTTTCACGTTGTTTGATGCCCCCTCACGTGATATGTGTGGGTGGAGCATGCATACAGTAGGTTCAAAGGGTAATTCGGCACGTATCAAATAGTAATAGTGGCAACATATATTCGTCTACGCAGCTCGAGTCTACTCACTCTTGGTCTGTCGATGGTAGAGGCAGATGGAAGCTCTGTCTAGAGGTATAAGTAAGTTAAGATACTGTCGTGAATGTGTGGACTGTGTGGCAGTGTCAGTACAGCTCGGTTTTGGTGCACTCAATGCAAAGTGTGTCTACCTCGACGTCATTGCATGTGATGCGATCTCCCAGGCCTTTCCTCGCCATTTTGGAATACTGCAAGCAAATCAAAATCTGAAGCTGGAGAAGGTCTGGGAACCAGGCTATGCATTTTGTTTGCAGTGTACACTTCCGACCCAGCCTGTTGCCAAGACCCTGCCTTTCAATTTTTAGATGGCCTGGTTCCAAGACTATGCCGTTTGCCACTTCCTTAGACTCCTACAGTTGTTCCAATCCCTGGTAACCTCCTCTTGCTCCTGGAGTAAGTTATTTGGACACTGTATCACCTTAGACAGCATGTAGTTTAATGACAGTTAAACTAAGTTAACATCCGGAGGTGGGGCAGGGTAGCCGGTTTGGCGCCAATCAAAGAGATAATCAAATTACGCATGCGTGAAACGTGATCTCGGTCCTGCAGCACTAGCTGGTCATCTAACAGCGTTATTCTGGTCGCTCCAGCACCCGGCTTTACTTCCTCTCCAGCGCTAGCTATATTGACTACGATGGCAACGGAGGCAGATCCGACCAAAGAGGGCGGCGAATCAAGCCATCCCATTCCCGACAACCTCCTCGAGGACCTGGCAGAGAGGGTTTTCCACCTCGTCCAACAACGACAACAGCCTCGCCAGGCAGGAGGCGGTGGCCAGACGCAGGAAGGTAGCGGGGACCAGTCCCGCCCAGAAAGCGGCGGCCAAACCCAATCAACCAGTCGCGACCGGTCAGAGCCATGTAGCGGGGATCAACCCCCCTCGCAAGGTGAGCATAAGGGACAGGAGGGCCCTCTTCCGTGGCGCAGGCAAGGCATGTTGAATGTACAGCCGCCCCCAACCCCCCCCCCCCCCCCATCCCTTCTCTCACCTGTGCGTGCATATAGCTATATAATCTATGGTGCGTGGGAGTCAGCAATGGAGTCCCGGAAACTGACAATGGTGTCAATCCCGCCCCCCCCCCCCCCCCTCACCTTAGTAATATGCCTTCACAGGTGCATTCCTGTTCACTCAATACCAGCAGAACAGCCCCCCCCCCCCCCCCCCTCTTCTCTCTCTCTCTCTCTCTCTTTCTCACACACACACTCACCAATGCACAGTCACATGCCAACAGGGATCAGGTGGGCGTAGGCCCCTCCTCCTTCCACTCCAGGAAAGGGGTGTGATTCAGCAAGGGGGGAGGCTGCCACACCCACCCAACCCCACAGGCACACCTGTACACTCACACACACACACAGGCACACACACAGACAGACACAGACAGACAAGCACATGCATTAACATACTCCTACCTTCCCAGGACTGGAGGCGTGGCCACCTGCTGTATCATACAAGAGACCAGCATGGCTCTAGGTAACCAGGTCTCATTACAGTGCCAACGCAGAGCAGTCCAGCCCAATCACTGTTGGACTTAAAAGCCAAGGCAGCAGATGAGGTGTACCATACCCAGGCAGCACGTCCGTTACACCAGTCGACCAGGAGCACAGTCTCCAGGTTACATTACAGTTAGGCCCATAGCCTGTAGCCAGGCGCATGGCCTCAGATTGCAACACAGGCCTGTTGACCAGGAGTATGGCCTCCAGGTCATAGTGCAGTTAGACCAGTAGACCAGGAGCACGGTCTCCAGGTCGCAATGCAGGGCAGCTGGTAGACCAGGAGTACAGTCTCCAGGTCACAATGCAGTTTAGCTGGCAGACCAGGAGTGCAGTCTCCAGGTCGCAATGCAGTTCGGCTGGTAGACCAGGAGTACAGTCTCCAGGTCGCAATGCAGTTCAGCTAGTAAACCAGAAGTACAGTCTCCAGGTTGCAATGGAGTTCAGCTGGTAGACCAGGAGTACAGTCTCCAGGTCACAATGCAGTAAACCTGTTGAGGGGGATGGCTTCCAGGTTGTAGTGCAGTTAGGCCAGAGACCAGAAGCACAGTGTCTGTGTCGCATGGTCTCCAGGTCGCAATGAAGTTCAGCTGGGAGACCAGGAGTGCAGTCTCCAGGTCACAATGCAGTTAAGCCTGTTGACCAGGGGATGGCCATCAGGTTGTAGTGCAGTTAGGCCAGTAGACCAGGAGTCCAGTCTCCAGGTCACGATGAAGTTCAGCCGGCAGACCAGGAGCATGGTCTCCAGGTCGCAACAAAGTTCAGCTGGTAGACCAGGAGTACAGTCTCCAGGTCACATGCAAGGCAATTAAACCTGTTGACTAGGACTATGGCCTCCAGATCGTGGCACAGCAAGGCCAGTAGACAAGGAGCACAGTCTCCACGTCACAATGTGATTTGGCCAGTATAGACTGGGGGCACGGTCTCCAGGTTGCAATGCAACTAGGCAGGAGCACAGTCTCCAGGTCCAACCAAGAGCAGGCTCTCTGGGTCACAAGGTAGCTAAACCAGCAGGCCAGGAGTATGGCCTCCAAGTGGCGGTGCAATTAAGCCGGTAGACCAGGAGCATGGTCTCCAGCCCAGCAGCTCACAAAAAAAAAATAAATAAATAAAAAATAAAAAAAAAGATAATAATTTATATATGTATATATAATAATTATATATATATATAGGTATATACATATTACCTGTCAATATGGCAGTGATCCCCCGGGTAGGTAAGTGCCAGTTGGTCTCCATCGTTCATGAGCCGCCTTCCCCTCCCCTTCCCATTATTGCAGGTGTTGTGTTTGGGGTAATACCCCAGCAATCTCTGTTGTCAGATGTGCCAATTTTTGCTGCGGGGGACAAGTCAGGGACTTCCTTGACACTCCCTAAGGAAGCAGTCCAGCCAATCATGGCTAATATCGCCACTCCACAAGAGTCAGGTTCTTTGGTGAATCTCTGGCTGCCCCAGGCTGTGCAAGGGGGTGCAGGCAAAACGCAGAAGGTGTGGGTGGGAGATGGCTTCCCCCCTATTCCAAAAAAGGTGCATGAGCGCATTATTGCATGGGAGTATGTTGACTTGGGTGACCTGCGTCAAGCTGGAACATGGGAAACACTGAATCCAGAGCCAGACCCACAGCAAGTCGTCATCCTGCAAGGGATTGAAGTGGCAAGGGCAAAGCGTAGGCCAATCAAGGACATCTACACCTGGATCCAATGCTTTGCAATATATATGGCAGCCATGGCCAAACATGACCCAGGCTCAATCCCTGAAATGTTGGCCTTCATGCTGACAATCATGAAGGCACAGAAAGAGTTCAAGGAGCCAGCCTGGAGGCTGTATGATGTCGCATATAGGGAGAAGGCAGCGGCCACTGGGAACAAAAAATGGTCTCAAATAGACCCCTTCCTGTACAACCAGCTTTTTACAGGGAGGGCCAATGAGATAGCCTTCTGTCAACATTGCCACTCAACTACCCACACTTCTGATACCTGCAAGGAGGCTCCGCCAAGGAAAAGACCAGCCATAGCCGGAGATAACTCACAGCATCGTGGATGGGACCCTCCACACCCACGTCCATCAGGCCCAGTATGCTGGCAGTACAACCAGGGCCACTGCTCCTTTCAGCCAAATTGTCGCTTTCGCCATGTTTGCTCAGCCTGCAAACGCCCTCACCCCCTTGTGTACTGCCCTAGAGCATCTCGGGGAGGGCCCCAGACCTCAGGTCCAACAGCCCAGAAGGGAGAGAAAGCAAAGGACACAAGGGCCAATATGTAATCGCAGCTGATTAGTCACAACACTGGTACTAGGTCACACAAACAGATGTGTCAGTCTGGCAGCATCACTTTTGCTTGTTCGCATTCTATGGTCCAACCCATTGTCTATCCCATTGTGTTTGTGATCACTGATTGGCTATTCTCATAAAATTTATGACATAAATTGTACAATTGCAGCTTGCCTGATCCCCCCTCCCCTCCTCCATCACCACCACCACACACTGATGGTACCAGTGGCCCAGGAGAAGGATGTGGTACTCCTCCGGCCATCCAAATGGCTCCCATTGGAAGTACCATGGTCAGCTGCCCTTCTGTCTAACCAAGTGACAGAGCAGGTACCCCAGCATACAGTAAATACTGCACACCTGCTAAAGCTAGAGGACTGCTGTCGAACTATCCAGTGGGAGGTTCCAAGCATCCTATCTCAGGTGCACACCCCATTGGTGATAGGGGCGTGGGAGAAAGAGCTGGTCAGCCACCCAGACCAAGAGAGGGCATCATATCTACTGAACGGCCTGAGGAATGGATTTCGCATCGGGTACAACTACAAGGATAACACTTGCCAGCCTCGCAGACAAAACATGTCTTCAGCAGCCTTACACCCTCAGGTAGTTGAGGAATACCTCTCTAAGGAATGCAGCACAGGTAGGATAGTCGGCCCTCTCCCTCCGCAAGAGTTCCCCTTTGTGCAGATTAGCCCATTTGGAGTGATCCCCAAATCTACACCAGGAAAATGGAGGTTGATCCTAGATCTGTCATCACCACATGGCAAGAGTGTTAATGATGGAATTGATAAGAGACTCTGTTCACTCACATACACCAAGGTGGATGAAGTTGCAAATTATGTCCTGCAGAAAGGAAGGGGTACTCGGCTGGCCAAAATTGACATCCAGGAGGCATACAGGGTTGTCCCAGTTCACCCACAGGACCGACTGCTCTTAGGCATGATGTGGGATGACCATCTATATGTGGACACAGCCCTGCCCTTTGGCCTTCGCTCGGCCCCTAAGATTTTTGATGCACTATCCAGCACCTTCGAATGGGTGTTAAAGGAAAAGGGAGTGTCATTCGTGCGTCATTATTTAGATGACTTCATCACGGCAGGACCTCCAGGTACAGAGGAGTGCCAACACAACTTGGCCACCATGCTGGAAGCATGCAACCAACTTGGGGTTCCAACAGTGGAACATAAGTGTGTGGGGCCTTCAACACAGTTGAAATGGCTAGGAATTTTAATCAATACTGATTCAATGGAGCTTAGCCTCCCACAAGATAAGCTAGATCGGCTTTGTTCATTGCTAGACTCAGTAGCTGGCAAGAAATCAATGCCAGTGGAGAAGATGGAATCACTTGTAGGCCACCTCAGTCATGCGTCTGTGGTAGTAAGACCAGGGCGAAGGTTTATGCGAAATATGTATGGCCTCATGGCAAATGCTAAACGGGGTGGATGGCCTAGAGTCCGCCTCAACAGCGCATTTCAAGCAGACTTACAATGGTGGCGGGCTTTCATAGTAGCATGGAATGGCTCTTCAATCATTCTGAAGGCCCGTTCCCAAATGCCAGATATCAGGGTATGGTCAGATGCTTCAGGGAAGTGTGGGTGCGGGGCGCTGTGGGGAGGCAGCTGGTTTCGGGTCACTTGGGAAAAATATCCCAAAGCCCAGCAGTGGGACATCGCAGCCAAAGAACTGCTTCCCATAATCCTGGCCGCAGCGATCTGGGGTAAAACCTGGAGCTGCTCCATCGTGCAGTTCAACTGTGACAATGCTGCAGTAGTGTCAGTAATTTCAGCAGGGAGTGCCAAGGATCCAACATTAACACACCTTCTTCGCTGCTTATTCTTTCTGGAGGCTAGGTACAAATTCCAGGCAGTAGCAGCCCATGTACCAGGAGTCCAGAATACTTTGGCCGATGCCTTGTCGCGTGATAATGTGCCTCTCTTTTTCTGTCTGGCACCACAGGCATCCCGAACCCCATCTCCAATACCAGAAGAACTGGTCAACACTCTGGTTACCCCCAGACACTGGACTCACGAAACATGGATCAGCTGGTTCAGCACTATCTCCGGTGCTCCCTGGCACCTTCCACCAAGCGAGCCTATGCCGCGGGCCAACGTAGGTACCTAGATTTTTGCACTAAGGCTGGCCTCTCCCCCTTCCCAACGGATGAGAAGAAATTGTGTAGCTTTGCAGCAACTCTTGGTCATGAGGGTTTGAAAGCCCAAACAATAAAAGGATATTTATCAGCAATTCGTAACAGGCAAATCATGCTACAATTAGGCAATCCTTTCCAAGTCGGCATGCCAGTTTTGGAGTATGTCCTGAGGGGTATTAAAATGGATCAAGCCAAACATCACCCCTCGAAGGCCAAGGAACGCCTCCCCATTACTCCAGCCATTCTGCTGAGGCTAAGGGAGGTGTGGGAATCTAAGGCCACAGATCCCACCAACATTATGCTGTGGGCGGCTTGCTGCACTGCCTTTTTTGGATTTCTTCGATCAGGAGAAATCACCACACCCTCACTTAAAGAGTATGACGCAAATGTGCACTTAAGCGTTGGTGACATCTCTCTTGATAGTACTCACAACCCGACAGTGGCACAGGTGAGGATCAAGGCATCCAAAACAGATCCGTTCCGCCAAGGCATATCAATTTTCCTGGGACGAACTGATACCCCCTTATGCCCCATAGTGGCCTTGACAGCTTACATGGCAATTCGAGGTGGCTCTCGGGGTCCATTTTTCTGCTTCCCGGATCATCAGCCTCTTTCAAGGCAGCGGCTTGTGGAACACCTACGCAGAGCTCTTCAAGCAACTGGGCTGGACCCTATGAAGTTTGCGGGCCACAGCTTTAGGATAGGAGCGGCCACTACGGCAGCAGCTCATGGCCTAGAGGATTCCCTCATCAGAACACTGGGAAGATGGCAGAGCTCTGCCTACCTGCGCTACCTCCAGATCCCTCGGGAACAACTCGCCAAAATTTCTCGGACTTTAAGTGCCTAATGTCAGGCGGTCATTTCTGAAGTTTGTCAATTTAGATATTACCAGTCTAATGTTTGGTATATAGTGCCTGTATCTGTCGCATGTACATGTGTACTTTGTGTCTAATAGGGTTTCTCTCAAGGGTTCAATATGATACGTCTGTTTGCATCTCTAGTAAGAAGAGGAGCTGTGTGTGAGAATAAGGTTGCTTGGGAGGAAGTATTCCTTTGGCGGGTGCTGGGGCAAGGGGTGGCCCCAGCATGACCCATGCCAAGCAACCTCAATATTAGGGTTATTCTAGGGGAGAAGGGTTTTATACCCTTAGCTCTTGCTGTGCTACCCTAACCCATCCTCCCAGATCCATCAAACAAGTTGTTGAAAGGGTCTGGTAGTAATGGTGACCTCCAAGAATGTTAAATGTAGTTTAATGACAGTTAAACTAAGTTAACATCCGGAGGTGGGGCAGGGTAGCCGGTTTGGCGCCAATCAAAGAGATAATCAAATTACGCATGCGTGAAACGTGATCTCGGTCCTGCAGCACTAGCTGGTCATCTAACAGCGTTACCTACCCTCCCTCCCATTCCATTGTCTATTAAGCTTGGAGCAACTAGCTGATCTCCTCTCCATCAGTGGGACTGCAGGAATGTGTCAACATTATAGCAACTTCACCTTGTAGTCCCCTGGTGTGACTGGGTTAGGGTAGTCAGGGAAGCCATAAAGTAAGGTAGTGGCGGGTGCTGGGGCAAGGGGTGGCCCCAGCATGACCCATGCCAAGCAACCTCAATATTAGGGTTATTCTAGGGGAGAAGGGTTTTATACCCTTAGCTCTTGCTGTGCTACCCTAACCCATCCTCCCAGATCCATCAAACAAGTTGTTGAAAGGGTCTGGTAGTAATGGTGACCTCCAAGAATGTTAACAAGCAGATCAAGACTCAGACCAACAAAGACACAGTGCTGGCTCAAGTGCAAAGATTGTGCTCCATGGTTGGCCTACTGAAGAGCCAAAGGGAGGAATGCAGCAGAAATGGCGGAGGAAAGAGTTGAGTGTGCTCAATGGTTGTGTACTTCGGGGTGCAAGAGTGGTTGTTCCACCACCAGGAAGAGAGCGAGTAATCCAGGAACTGCGCGAGATACATGTACACCCAGGCACGAAGCTGTGTGTGGTGGGTGAGTCTGGATGCAGACCTGGAAGCCAAAGTGCAAACCTGTACCAAGTGTCAGTCAAGTCGACCCCCAGAATTAGTCTCGTGCCCAGGCCCTCTCGCACGAGTGAGAAAATGGATCTGGTGTTCTGAGCGACTTTTCTTGTCACATGGGACGGGTAGCTCCCCAATCTGAGAGCTCGAATCAGATTCTAGAACGCATAATTAGATATGTGCATGACATAAGCGATCGTATTTTGAACCAAATTGGAGGTAGAAAAAACTTACCTCACAGCTCGTTCTCAGCTTTCCCAAGAAACTTTGTGGCCTTATCAAGCTTTTGTAAACCATACCGTGCAGAAGTCTAGGTCGTCAGAAAACTCGAGTCCCGGACATTATGACGCGAATATAGAGGTTCAGCAAGTTTAATCAGTCAAAGGTCATATATATCACATCTCCACCTCACTTAGATCAACACAGTCATTGTGGGGCAGTCTCGTCCCAAATGATGTTTATAGCCTCATTCCCAAGGCCCCACTCAGCTGACAAAAGCTGGGCCTAGAGGAGCCAGGGAACAATGTTAAGGACACTGGTTCCATATGTACCGATTGATACTGCAGTGACCTCTGAAATAAATACAAACAACTGTACATGAAAGTTCTAATCGGTGTTTGTCCTCAAATACAATGGCCGATTTGCACTATAGGATCACGTGATACAGCTGGGGGTCAGGGTCCGCGGAATCTCCATTGAAAACGTATGGTGAGTGCTGACAGCGCGGCACAAAGTCAGCTGCCGTTCGTGATCGAGAAGATAGATGGAAAACATACTTTATGAGGCTGTTCTAGGGTGGATTACCTTGACTGTGAACATTATATGAACCAATCTTGGGATGGCAGCGGACTCAGGTGAGCCAAAAGCCGTGAAAGCCTGGATGCTAGCCTTTCTGTACACGTTATTAATGGGCGGGTGCGGAGAGATGAAGCCAGTTTCAGCTGCTGTACAAACAGCTCTTCAAATCTAGCTAGTTACTGTTGGCATTAGAGTTCCTGTGTGGAGTCATCTGCAAGAAATATGATTCCCCACTGTGTGCTACTTTATAGATGTCATTGTGTCTATGTAGGTACACTGATTTCCTGATGAAACAGGCTTATCATGAGAGTGGACAGTGGGGCAGCTAACCATCCATGAATGGGGTTGACAAAGACCACACAGACCTGAGTTATGATTGGACGTTCCAGCTTCTGTGGACCACTTGGCGCTTTGTAGCATTAATACTTGTATGTACTGTTTCCAAGCACTGTGATACTTGTTCTAGCCTCTCTTCCTGTGCACAGCTTGACTCTGGTTGTGTATGTGCTTGTAGTTGTGTGGGGATGTGTGTTGTAGGTGTGTGAGTCATTAAAATTTGAGGGTGGGACTCTGATGGTCATGGTTCCGCAACAGTACTTTCAACTTAGTAACTGTGTGGGTCCTGCTGTGCAGTTAAACCGTGGGAACATCATCTTCGCTAGCTGTCGAAGTATAAGTCGCGCAAGTCAGTTTTTATTCGGTCTAGCCGCTGTTCCGAAATCATGGCAGTAGAATTTGCCGTGTTTTTGCCGCGTACGAAGAGCTTCAACGCATTGGCTATATACTGTAGCAGAGCTTATAGTATCTGCAATAGATAATCTAAAAACGATGACTGGAGGACACACTGTACACGAGCGGCAAGCTATTTTATAGACTACGGTAGTCATTTCCCTTACATTTTGTATGGAGAACGAGAAGGAGCTGACCCCCAGAGGGGCGTGGCAGTAATCACGTGATCCTATAATGCAAATCGGCCATTGTTCCATTTTTTCCTAAAAGTCCTAAAAACATGCACATATACTGTTGCAGGACTTATTGCAGTTCCATCTACACATTCATCATCTTCACACTCATGGCTGGTTGGCACCAAGGCAACTCCATCAGGTTTTGTTGCGAACTCATGAAACTTAGTTCAGTGCTGATCCCACAGTGCACAGTCCTCCAGCGCAAAGATGAATTTCACCGTCCTGTAGGTTGTCTGTGACCGGAAATCAGACATTACTGGTTGTAGCTTCCAGGCAAAGTTTCAGGTTGGCTGCATCTTCATTTCTGTTAATACGTAAGACATTAGTGCGCTCGTGCCCTGACCCCACCCCCTCTGTGGGTCATGTGACAGGGGGACATGAAATGACGTGAAAGTAATGAGACCCATAATTGTTCAACTACAGCTGAGCGCTACCTGGAATATGGTGAGAAACTGAAAGCGTCCCGCGTAGTGCTTGGATTTGCTGGCTTAGCTAACAGCGAGTAGTGTTACGAATCAGCGGATTTAGCTAGTAGCGTATAGAGCGGCTGCAAGGGGTCTGGCCTAAAATTATTCCTGTTGCTATGGAGATGCCAATTTTATATGTCAATTTTAGTAGCCTAAATTACCCAAATCTGAAAGATGAAAGTCTTGGACCTTATGGTTGATTTTATAAAAATGTCCAAAGTTTGGTCCTTAAGTATAGAGTTCTATGGTGCATGGCAAGAAGTTGTGTTTTCTGCAATGTGATTTGGTGGTTGGAAATTCTCACCAAAAAGCAATCAACGTTAATGAATCCCATGGAATGGGCCGAACATCAATCTCTCTTCTTGGAAGGGGTATGGGCACGAGACTAATGCATACCAAGAGCACCGTGTGACATCGCACAAAATCTTAACCGCATAGTTTGCTGATGTAGAGTTGAACGTGGCCTGTGGTAGTTTGCAGTTCCCGGACTGCATCATCAACACTATGGTTGAATTAAGCTATGGTCTCACTCCACTCATGTTGGATCAGAGAACAAGACTAACCAACTTGATTCATGGCCAGGTCATACATGGTCTCCCCCTCTCCATCTCCCAACAGCAGCTCTTGGGGACCTTCTGTTCTAAAAATGTTACCCCTCCTGTGTTGTATTCTTAGCCATTTAAATTCCCTACGTATATCCTCTGTATGTATAGTGCAGCATTGGTCATTTGTGCAGCCGAAGTAAGTTTACATAATGTTAGCATTTCGTATTGTTGTGCAGTGTGCTACATACGTACATTCAACAAAGAACTGCTCATTATTTCAAGTGTGTTGTCCTGTGTATACGGGTGGCTGTTTGACCTCTGATTGACTAATTTGGTGTATAGTGCTTGAGTGTCCTTTGCTGATTCAAGACTGTATGCATCAATTGCTAGCCTCGTTCCCAGGTCTCCCGGGGTTTTTTTTTTGTTGTTCTTCGGTTTGCATTCCGTATAATACACGAGCGGCACACTATATACCACATTGCCTATACTGGAAAAAACTGGAGGTCGATTTAACCCAAGATGGGTTACCTCAGTTGCAGCATCTTGTCCTATACCACCTCCTACTTTTACCACAGTGTAGGATTACAGCCTTTATGTACTCAAAGCTCCAATAAGGCATGAATACTTGCACTAAATACCCCCCAAAAGTTAGCCAATAGTGCACGAATAGTTTTCAGAGTCCATCCAAGAACACATGAATATAACAAGAGTTCCATCCCCTTTGGCACAAACATGCAATCGAATTTCATTTGCAACTCTGTTTGTCACTGGACAAGGGCCTAAACCCTGGCAAAAGGAGGCGGCTACTGCCTGGACCTGCATGAATACAGACTGCAACTGAGATGACATTTTTTGGGTTAAATCAACCTCCAATTTTTACAGTGATATATATATACTCTCTAGCTACAACATGAGACAGAGTACAAGTCTTTATGCACAGGACATGTAATTAACCCTCGGCGCGCATGCGCAGCGAGGGTTACAGTACTTGGTCTGTGTGTCTGTGTGTGTGTCTGTTACTTAACATCTCACTTTTCACGTGATTATTCGTGCCACAAACGATACTAACCTTCTCAGCGGCGGATGAAGGTCGAAAATTTTAAGCGATTTTCTCTGAAAGTGCTTCGTTGCAAAGCTAGAGCGTTTTCTGTTGGTACGGCTACAATTTAAGTCGGCCATTTTTTACTCCGCGGAAAACGTGCATGCGTATGAATCTGGACCACGTGGCTAGCTGCCATTTTGTTCTCACTTGGGAGAGACGTTCTTTGCGAGTTCCATTATTGGCCATTGGCAGTAAGTATGCCTCCAACAAAGGTATGCCCGCACTGTAAAGCTGCTGTACCTGTAAGACGGAAGACATGTGAACGCTGTGATCATGTCTTTCGATCCAAACAAAACGCAGAGTGTAATTTGCAAGAGCAAGCTATGAAACGTATGAGAGCAGTAGAATCAAATAGTGTGAAATTAGCTAGGAAAGCTAAAGATAAGTTGCACAAGGCCTGTGAAAGAGCGTCAGAAACTCGTGAGTAAACTTTGCATAGGCAGGAACAAAACAGAATGCGCATGGCAAGCATGAGAGAGTCTGCACTGTGTTAATATTAGGCCCAAGTGCCTAGCTGTCAGAACAGATTCGAGGACAGACAGTTAGGAATGAATTGATACCATGCCATATCAACTCGAGAGCAAACGTCATGATACTATTGTTCACGAGACAGTGATCAATTCTAGTTAACACACAAGTACAATCACATGCACTGCTGCGCCGAGGGTTTGGCACTTCAGTGCCTTTCATTGTTATCAGTGAGATCTTACAACAGTGTTCCCCCGCTATACTACAACTAGTGATACTACAAGCACTCAACAGCCAGATCGTAGGATCTGGTTAGTACTCAAGCTTGCAATAGCATGGATTGTGATGTGTCCCTAGTGATGTCACTGTCTAAAACCACATGATACAAGCCAGTCAATGATCGACCGACCACCTGTTGTGCTCAACAGTACTCTAGTACAATGGGAAAACACCACTGTTATAAATCTACTACATCAGCTGCAAGAAGTCGTGCATACAACTAATGTAATATTGTTACAATGGGTGCAATGTCAAAAAGCAAAACTGAGTAATATCTAATATCTACAACTAATTTCAAATTATACAGCAGTTTATGTTATCCATCCACATCACTTGTTATAATTTATTTTTCTTGGAGTGTGGCGACCAGTAAGGTCCCAAATTAAGTTTCTCATCAGGTACTTCTATTGTACACAATGCAGGTGGGTGGGTATTACCATTATGTATTTATCCATAGCCAGCAGATATTTCTCATGAAAGAAGTTGACAAATGTGATGGCAGAAGGATTGTGGAAGGATTCTTTTGAATGCTTGGCAGTAGACAGGCACTAGCATTATGTTCATTGCTAGGCTCATGATGCTTAATTATTGGAATTACCTTCAAAACCTGACCAGGACTAAGGCAGAGATGCCAGTACAAATTTCTGTGATAGAAAGGGCCACTCACATGCAAAGTGCATGCTCATGAATGCGCAAGCTAGGGATCTGGGGCATGCACCCCCAGAATTTCTGTGAGTTTATAGCATGGATCCATGAGGCCGTAAGACATACATCAGTTTCGTGAGACTCATGGAAAATCCAGAAAATCTGGAAAATCCATGAAGTTGACATCTCTGGACTAAGGGTTGATTGACCCACTAAGTAAGGAGAGGGTAAGCAAGGTATATACGTAGATGGAAAATTACATATTAAAGACAGAAGCCAGCTTAATAAGTTAGGATTTAGGATATCACCATTTATGTATATTTTATGTATATTGCATAGATCTCTGTTTTACAGGTCAATAAGCCAAGAACTAAAGAAACTGTCCAAGATGATCTAGGAAAATGTGGTCTGTGACCGCTTCCTCTGTGGTTGTCTTATGCAATTAGTATCCATGCCAAAATAAACCTGTCCCTGCAGCTGGTCTGTAACCATGGTAACTATCCTGTGGCTAAAACTTGTTTTTGCAATAATCTACAGTGTAGTCTCATTATCCATGTGGAGTTATCCACACCAAGAACATCTAGTGGTTTGATTTGAATGAAGGGCATTTTGGCCTTAAAAGATCTCGAGTATCTAATTGTAACCATTCTCCTTGGTCTGGGGGCATGCCCCCAGACCACCCTAGCTGTTGTGTGCTTACCAATGTACCTTGTAGCACATCACTTTTAGCAACGGCCCAGTGTAAGGCACCCCAAAAAGTGAATAAGTTGTATATGGATATGAGATGCAGTACATTGAAAGGCTCCATAGTTGAAAGCTGACCTCTGGAGACCATAGAACCAACATAGTTTAGAAACGTCTCAATTATGAGCTTCATGTTAAGCATATTCAAAACTACATTAGTGTGTTTACATAACTGTTCTAAATATACTTTACTGCTATACCATCTGTAAACAGAATCAACAGATACAGCACTTTATCATACGTCTAACTCACGCTAATCTATGGGAGTCAATGGGGAAGCCTTGCAGCTGCACGCAGTTTATAAAAAGCCGTATTTTTTACTACAAGTCACGCAAGAATCCGTATCAGTACTACAAGTCACGTGAGAATCCGTATCAGGTACTACAAGTCACATGCTCTGCGTCTGAACGTGCAATGAAATCGAAGGTTCGTATGATAAAACCATTATCACCATAGTACCAAGCTATACCGGAAAAAACATCACTCGTTTGTTGCCGTTGGCATTGTTACTCGTGCTGCGCACTCGTAACAATACAGACGGCAACAAACTCGTGATATTTTCCGGTATAGCTTCGTACTATGGTGATAATTATATAATAATTATACTATCAATTGAGGCTGACTTTGCTGCCATGATACTAATGATTAAACCAAACTACCAACTAATATCCATGCCATGAGAGATACCCTTACCAAGTATTGAGATAGATGGCACAGGAGACATCTCTGCAGCCTACAAAAATAGAATAAGACAAATACATAATCTTACAAGTGAATGCAGATATTGTGGGTTGAGATTTGAATGCTTAAGCACATTCATTGTTATTGCATGGGCCAAGTACACCAATGAAAGACTGCTAAGAGTAGTCTGTTGGACCATTCCTAGGGGTGTATGGGGGTCTAGTGATTGGAGTTGTACCATAGAGTATTACTGACTACCATAAAGCGCCCATGCTTGAGAGGTGCCCTGGGTCTTGGACTTGGATTGGAGTTGTAAGAGGTTCTAATCAAAAACCTGTTCATTCTTCTTTTGCCACCTCTCCTGTCACTATGTTTATTACAGAGCAGCTGATATCAACTAAAAGCTTCAAAGAATCAAGGAAGACAAGTCTCATCACACGTGTGACCACACATGCAGTCTATGAAGTGTTTGCTTGACCAGGGCAGCTATAGTATGGCTCTACATGTGTCAACTAGTGTTGTGAATACAGTTTCAGCGTGTGGGGTAAGTGGTCTACCAGGTATCTCTATATAGAGAAGTACCGTATCCAATCTAGCACAAGAAATTCAATTCTGGGAATTTATGGGTGGATCCAACTTAGCAAGCTGCCACTAACTAATTTTGGATTGATCCAGTTTAGCGCAATACCAGGAATGAAGCCTCTCAGTTGTCCCAGTAGTTTATTTTGTGACTACAAAAGGGTCAAGAACAATTTCCAGGAAAAAGAGCTATCCCATAAATGTTCTATACTTTGGTATTTGTAAGATTTTTTGTTGCTGCAGCTGCTACTGTCTACCAAGAATCTCACTTCTGGAGAACTGAAGGCCAGGAACTCTCTACATTTGTTTGACCCCAAAATATTTTTGTGCTTGAATCCATTGCAATGCATGATCTAATCTAACACAAGAAATTCAATTCCTGGAATTTATGGGTGGATCTAACTTAACGCATGCCCACTCAAATTACTTAATTTGCATGCGTTTTATTCGAATAAATAAGTGTTTAGTTTATACCAGCCAATTGTGTGAGGGCAAGTAGGAGGCCACAGGCTCCTGCCTGCCACTACACTATTTGCTGGAAAACCCCTTGATGAGAAACTAAAAATATAAATGGCAAAACTCTAGACGGTCTCCATTTAAGCATTTTTTTTCTTATACTCTTATAAAGGTGTGAAGTAGCAAAACAATGCCTAGCCCACTGATAAATGCTTTTAGCTGTAACTAGAATCTGATGGGTGTACACTATGGCCTGACGTGACGTTAAGGCATTTTCTCTCTCAAACGAAAAGTCCTGGGTTCAAATGGAACGGCAATCTGCCATAGCTTTTAGTAAGCATGTTAAGAATTCTAACTAGATTTATAACAACACAAGTTCAAAGTAGTGTCTGTGCACCTTATGTTTCTTGGATAGGGGGGAGGGATGCGCCTCTTTGTGCTTTGCTAAGTGAGAGCTCCTGTGTTCTCCTTCAGTGTCTGATGAATGTGACTACATGCAGGGGTTAGAGCAAGTACCAGCATATGACTGTACTATCTTACAAATATATCCTATGATACACTATGTATGTGATCATTTTAATGTCAATAAATGTAATGTTACCACAGCTTACAGAATAATGATGCTTCTTCTTAGATTTCTATTGGGAGAGAAGATAAAAATGACAGAATACCCATCATGAAGCATGAAGTTACAGTAAATTGCAGTTCTGTTTGAGCAAAGCATAATACTGTGTTTATAGAGAGGATCATGCAAGTACATAGCAGTCATTGATTTGTTAGCACTTTCAGGCAACCCTAGCCTCGTTCCCAGGCCTCCCCCGTTTTACCTTCTGTTTGCGTTCACAATAATACACAGGAGCGGAAGGCCGGCGAAAAACGGGGAAGGCCTGGGAGCATTCATCATGTGAATGACGTCAGGTGGACGCGAGGTGGATGTAGGGGGGAGGGGCCCAACTGCCAAAACAACGCACAGGACCATCCGTTCGAGCGCTCTACCGCGTTTTCGGGCTCCAGACCTTAACGTGATGGAAACTACTCGTCTTGACCGGTAAGAAACTCACTTTCAAGTTTAGTACGTTTATATTTGAATATCGCCCCCTCCCCCCCTACGTCCACCTCGTCCACTCACGTGATGAATGCTCCCAGGCCTTCCCCGTTTTTCGCCGGCCTTCCGCTCCCGTGTATTATTGTGAACGCAAACAGAAGGTAAAACAGGGGAGGCCTGGGAATGAGGCTAAGGCAACCCTGAGTTTCCAGATTTTATCACTTGTACTATTTCAAGACAAGGGGTATGCAGTGCATTGTGAGGCAAGCATGAGCGATTGCATTTGTTACGTAACAGAACCTTCATGTAACACTCCCATCTCACAGCAGATTTTCAATATACACGTGCAGATGACATCGTTAGCTATAGAGGAAGTGATTGAAGAACAAACACAGGTATTTGCGGATGGCATTCCTCTCTCCTGAAGCAAAGAATGGTGGTTATACTTCACTACCATGGAGGTTACACCTAGCAGGCACAGTAATAGGGCTAAGTGTGAGTTTCATGGTACTGAAGTATAACATTAATTTTGTTCTTTTGTTTTAGAACAGAGGAATGCTGTTCAAAAGTACCTGGTGATTTTTTATCACTTCTTCTATGCCACAAAATGTAAATGGCTCTTGACTTCTTATATGTACACAGGCTATCACTAGTGAGATCATGGCTGAGCGAGCAGCAAACTGCTGATTTACTAATTTGTCATGGCACGCAGCAAGATTTGTCACTGTCTACTGTTACATGAGCGTAATAAGCCAAACGTGATGACGCCTAAGTAGATAAGTCCTCACCAGAGATAGCTAGGTATCACATGTGCCAACAATTGCAGCCATTTCTCCAGCCAGGGCAGCTACTGTGGCTGCACATGCATGGACTAAGGTTTACACTGAAATCATGAGCTGAATTTCTGGTGTTTATGAGTGCCGTTTATGCATGGTCCTTACCTGAAGTGACCTCAACACTGAAATTTGTGCTGCCTGTGAGCAGCCTGCCATTGATGATCTGTAGCAGCATCAACCAGAAGTTGTCATGCATAGTTCAACTTCAGTCGTCTCCGATCTGATGCTGCACTCTGGCAATAGCCCTTCACCTAGCTACTCAGAGTGCACCGCATAAAATATTTTTATATTTAAATGCGCTCATTTAAAATTTACGGTATATGGCCACAAGCAAGCAAACAAGCATATATACACACACGTGTGCCATGCAGTCTCGCTAGTGTGGGGGTCGCTCAGGCTCGCCCCAATTAAATTACTGGGTGACTGGGTCAGCTGGCATCAATCTAAGTCTGTAATCACATTGCCAAACTCTGAAGTGAAGCAAAGTCACACTGATGTTTGCTCTAGGCAGTTCTGTGCTTACAAACACTTTATCTGGTACCATATGCCTGTACTCAGTAGTGAAAGAATGGTACAGGGACATGTACACAAAGTTGATTTTTAGGTGTTGTAAGCGATTGACATCTAGAGACCTTAACACTGAACTGAAAGACACTGATGATCAGTATGTGAACGGTGCTCTGCACTTCTTGCTCAGGCTCGCCCCACCATGCCTCCCCTTGTTGAGTGCTTTCAGCAGCCTGACAATCCCTGTCACATTGGTTTCTGCGCCTCAGCCTTTCTGTCCTCAGAGTCCCACAATCATGAGACATCCCATACAAAAATGACATGGTTGCACAAGCATGTGACATGGTTGTAACAAGCTTGTATACAAGAAACATGCTATCAACAACCTTGTTTCCAGGTTATGACAATCTGGTAAAACCTGGTGACAAACTGGTATCTTTGCACAAGGTTGTGACAAGCTGTCACAAGACCCTACACAAGTTTGAGATAAACTGCTGCAAAACCTGTTGTTGTTTTTTTTGGTGTTGTTACCAGGTACCTGCATGTGACATGCATGTTTTGTACATGGTGTGCGCTGGTTTGAAAAACATGCATGTTACATTTTTGGCAACATGCATGCAACATACATGTTTCCTGGCCAGTATCAACCTGCAACATGCACACTGTGTGCTACATGTGTGTTGTATGTTACATGCATGTTGCATGCACATAGTATATGAGTTGCTCGTTCATGTGGCTATCTTTTTTGCTCTTCCCTACAACTATAACATTTTTATGACAAGGGCCTGCCCTGTGTGATGCTCAGGCAGAACACCGACCATCTTGCCGCCACATTTTGGGAGTGGGAGAGAATCAAGCTGCATGCAGCGAGCTGGTAGTCTTGTACCCAGCTTCCCTGTTTGGTAGTCTCGTACTCTAGCTTCCGTGTTTCCAGGGGGGGTTATCACCTGCAGCACTGCGTTGTATGATAGTGCTCTGAGTAAACCTGGTCAATCAGTGGCTTCATACTACTCAAGGGCTACAAAGACTGACAGCCACGTTTTATGGTTTCTTCAAAAGCCCTTTATCAAACAACGCACTGTCCCACAAACGCGTGAAAGAACCAACAACACATGGAACAGCGCAACATAGAACAGATCAGACCGCCTTAGAGCGTGCTTCAAATAGAATTGCGCAATGTGCATGCGTGAAACGCAAAGTCCACGCCACGCCTCGTGTACTGAAGATTAAAACAGCTGCGTAAAGACGGGTTTAAAAATGGTATGCGTGCAGTGGCTGGAAGAAGACAGAGTGTCCACCATACTATGCTCATAATGGCTTGAGCCTACACCCCCAGTGCTGCCCTACTAGTGAAAGAGAGTATGCTTCTGGGAGCAAGTCAAGCCCATGGGATATTTCATCTTTGCTGTTTCAGGTACAGCTGTCTACCATTGTGATTTTTTTATTGCATATACTGCAAGCTGTCGTACCAGCTACATTGTGTATGACCTATATAGGCTATGTAAGTGGATTATTGGGGCGAGCCTGAGCGAGCCCCACACTAGCGTGACTGCATTGCGCACGCGTGTGTGTATCTATGCGCATATGCTTGCTTGGACCTAGTGAAAGAGAGTATGCTTCTGGGAGCAAGTCAAGCCCATGGGATATTTCATCTTTGCTGTTTCAGGTACAGCTGTCTACCATTGTGATTTTTTTATTGCATATACTGCAAGCTGTCGTACCAGCTACATTGTGTATGACCTATATAGGCTATGTAAGTGGATTATTGGGGCGAGCCTGAGCGAGCCCCACACTAGCGTGACTGCATTGCGCACGCGTGTGTGTATCTATGCGCATATGCTTGCTTGGACCGACCACTTACCGGAAATTTTAAATGAGCGCATTCAAATATTTCACGAAGATCGATATCGCGATATCGTAAAAGCATGTGAAGGCCAGTGGAGGGCTACTGTCAGAGTGCAGCGTCATGGACCCGGAGCGAAGACGACTGAAGTTGAAGCACGCGTGGCACTGGTTTGTGCTTCTACCGACGACGGCAGGCCGCTCACAGGCGGTGCAAATTTAATATGGACGGTTGTTGACTACTCAGAAACCAGCGGTGTAAAGCTTATTCCATGCATGTGAAGCCACGTTAGCAGCCCTGGCAGGTCGGTTTCAGGTCAGGGCCATGCATATTAAGACGGCACTCATAAACGCCATGAAATCCAGCTCATGATTTCAGTATAAAGCTTGGTCCATGCATGTGTAGCCCAGGATGGAGAAATTGCTGCAACTTGTTGGCATATGCGCCATCAGGTTTGGCTTATTACGCTCATGTAACAGTAGACAGTGACAAATCCTGCTGTGTGCCATGAAAAGTTAATACGACATTTAAAGCAAATCAAAAACCATTTTAAAGCCCCCTGTGAATGGTAAATGGATGTGCATGTAGGAGGATAATTGACTTGATGTATTTATTACATCACTCATCAGTGACATAATATCCTGTATCAGCTTGCTCAGGCTCGCCCCCACAATGTGTACAATGAGCCTGTACATTATTGGGGCGAGCCTGAGCGAGCCCCACACTAGCGTTACTGCATTGCGCACGCATGTGTGTATACGGCCGGCTATGGACCGACCACTTACCGTAAATTTTAAATGAGCGCATTCAAATATTTCACGAAGATCGATATCGCGATATCGTGTGTGAAGCATGTGAAGCCGGCCAGTGGAGGGCTACTGTCAGAGTCCAGCGTCGGGGACCCGGAGCGAAGACGACTGAAGTTGAAGCACGCGTGGCACTGGTTTGTGCTTCTACCGACGACGGCAGGCAGCTCACAGGCGGTACAAATTTAGTATGGACGGTGGTTGACTGTCGCTTCAGGTAGCGGGCCATGCATAAGGCCATACCAATTTGATCTTTTGATTCACGAGTACGGCGACTCTATTTTTAGAAAGAAGGATTTATAAACGTAAATTATTTTATGACGTCACCAATTAATCACGTGAGATGCTAGGCACTGTATACAAGATGTCTGACACGTGTATCCCTTCAGAGTTGTGGGTTGCACTGGTTGGTGCACGGGGAAGTTAAACGAGGACAAACAACCCTGGTTCCTTCTACGGTAGTTTCTGCGAAGGCTACGGACACTTTGGGGTCTCAGAAGAGCTCTGCGGTGAAACTGGAGAAAGTGACTATATCGAGCAAGAGCAGGGCAATACTTATGAGATTCATATTTACATTTATGAATATAATTCGACCTACCTACCCACTTTTTTTGTGAACCCTACTCGTGAATCAAAAGATCAAATTGGTATGGCCTAAACGGCACTCATAAACGCCAGAAATTTAGCTCATGATTTCAGTGTATTAAAAGCTTAATCCATGAATTTGTAGCCACGTTAGCTGCCCTGGCTGGAGAAATGGCTGGCATATGTGATACTTATATTTATCCGCTCTGTACCACAGGTGAGGACTTAGCTGCTTATATGCGTTATTAAATTTGCAGTCGACAGTGACAAATCCTGCTGTGTGCCATGATAAAGTAGTAAATCAGCAGTTTACTGCTTGCTCAGGCTCGCCCCATGATGATGAATCATCTCACTAGTCATTATGTAATAGATAAACCACAGTAGACAGGGATTTATGGTCCATAAACCACCTGAGCCCGAGGGCAAGGGTCGTTCATAGGCTGTATACAGTGGATCACTCTGTTACCATCTTAGGCTAATCAAAGTACATTTGACATGCCTATAGTTTCTCTACTGGCTCGAACCAATTTTGGCGACTACTCATCATGTGATCTATTTCACAGCTGGCTGTTCCTTTTCTCTTGTAATGACATGTGCAATTAGCCTGGAAACGAGGCTACTCTGTATCAGCTAAACATCTAGCTAGCTATCTTAACTCATTGCACGCGCAAATAATTTACACGTTAAGTTTAGCAAAGCAGAAATTGCCCATAATCAGTGTTGTCAGGTCTGAAGGTCAAAGTCGACAAGCGTGCTAGCAAGCCCTGGGCAGTGCCTTGAATTGTGTACATAGCACGTAACTAGTTTATCTAAGTGGCGAGTATCGCTGCCAAGTAAGCTATTTCTACTTGTTTGAAGCCCTTCTCTACTCCCTATACATCGTAGCTGACTCTCAATTTGAAACAGCACAATTCTACCACTGGATACTTACAGCTCCAACTTATAAGCCAGTTTCCAAAGGTATAACTCCTACCTCAAGTGAAAACTGGAGGCTGTTTGCTTGCTGTGTTTGAGTAAAAGCTTCATGTCTGACTACCTTGGCTAAACTCGCGATCACCGGAGCTAGCACCGTGTCTTCCTACCTTCCCAGAGTGATGATGTCAGCCAAAAGGTGTGGTCTAGCCTCATTACTACTAAATATAAAGGGGCCTACCCCCGAGTTTCACTAAGCTTCTTAGCTTCACAGTAAACAGTGAGTTCTACTTTACGGGCCACTTTAGTGGCCTTCGCGTGGGCTAACTGGCAATTATTGGGCCACTAAAATGGCCTCCCGCGTGCAATGAGTTAACTCAAGGTACAGCAACAAAGATGCAGTTTGAGTCTCGTGCTTATGCTCCTTCTTCCTTCTCTCTGTGTCTCTCTCCCACTCTCTCTTTTTATCCCTCTCCTTATATTTCCTCTCCCTTTCCTGCCTTTTCTCCTTCTCCATTTCCTTCTTTGGGGGCTCGATAGGCTAACATAAAACATAGGCAGTACACATGCACTGAAACACAACTTATATACCTGGACAGGCACCATATACATGTAGTGGTCCCACACGCTCCCAAAATTAGAAAGGGCCTGATTACACTTCCAATATTTCCTGTATGTGTATCATAGTTATACAGATTACTACATACACACATACATTGCTGCTTTCATGTACTCCTTGAAGAAGTTGACCCTCTCAGCCTCCTTTATGACAGTGTCAAGCAGAGGGTCCTTGGAAAAACAAGGACAAACCCCAGGGCCAAAAAGTTTGGGTTAGTTGCATCTTTCAGGTTAGTTACATTTAACTGCAGGTTACTTGCAGCTGTTTACTTTACTCAATACTGAATCATGTCACCAAAACAATCATCTCAACAATGGAGCACAAGTCCTCTCAAGAGTGTGATGCTTCCTGAATGCTGTTCAATATAGTTTACCATACTTTGCAAGGAGGTCACGCTACATGCAGGGGTCACGCTACATGCAGGGGTCATGCTACATGCAGGAGTCACACTACACACAAAGAGATGCTTCTGCGCAGCACAAGATTACTTGATTCTTATTACACAGTTGGTGTTTTGCTACCAGCATAAAGTGTATCATTCTGTAGCTTGAGTTATTTGTATTTTATTGTACTGTAGAACTGAAGTCAGCTGCTGACGACTAGATTTACCTGTTAAACAGCCAAAAGTGTGCACAAGATACTGTCTCCTACATTTTGTTTGTACACTAACAGCTACTAACCTTTGGTTTGTAACACTTATAAGTACATGTACCGTATGTGCTGGCTTCTAAAAATGGTCACTCTGTGCAAAGCTCTACCCATAAAATTAATTGGCGGTACACTCAAAAACTGCTGATCTGCCAAATTTAACTCCCCACCAATGATTCCAGCTACATGGTATAATAGCCATTGTCATCACAAGTATGGGGCTTGCTCAGGCTTGCCCTAATTGACTTACTTTTCCAAACCAGACAAGATGCTGAGACAGAAGGTTAATGGCCATTTCTTCTTTAAGACAAAACATTATTAACGTTCTTTCAGGATCTACTCCAGTCATTGTTCTGTTAACAACCAAGTGATCATCATCTGGATGTTTGGGACATTTGAAACCCAGCTCGTAAAGTGTTGGATCAAAAGAGGAAGAAGTCAGATGGTGTTTGTATTTCATTTTGGAAATCACTTCAGTTAGAGCTTTACAGATGGTTGTTCGAACTTGTTGGCATATCTCTTCTAATGACCAGCCTAGATCTACATCTGAAATGCGAGCAACATAAATTTCATACCGCTTAGGCTTTGAAATCAGTGTGACATCAAAGGTACCAGTGATTCGAAAGGTAACTTTGTCCTTGCACAAACTATATTTTGGTGGTTTCTGAAATTGCCACTCACTTTTAGCAACAAGGTGAGCTATCGTGGCACAGAACACACCAAACGGTACAAAGCCACACTTGAAGTGAATCATGAGAGGGTCTGGTCCTGGGATACATTCCGTACATGGAGCTGTGGGACTGTCTAGCTCTTCTTTTGTGGCATGTTTGAGTACAGCAGGCATGAAGTATACTTCAGGTTTGATCGGTGCTATGATGTTAAGGTATTCAAGGAGCTTGACAAGCTTTGGCAGGGGAAGGCAGTCACTTTTTGAATCCTCTGCAATCTTCTTAATTTCCTTAAGGCTAAACTGGCCAGCCTTTTCAAACTCAGCACAAGCACTCATTTTTACGGGCCCAGGCTTGAAGCTGTTTAAAATCAGACATGTAACACTGTCAAAGACAACTTGAGGATCACAGATCACAATGTCTTCCAGCTCTTTTATGTCAGGAAAATGCATCAGGATTCCAACATAATGGTGTAAAAACCACAGTGCTTCATTAGTATTTTTCACTTTCAGTCTGGCCCCAATCTCTCGACATTGCAACAAACTCAAGGTACGGTTGCCCATCTTACGAAGGAAGATGCTGAACATAAGCCAAGAAGCTGGGATGGAAAAGTTTTTGAAATGTCGCTTGATTATATACTGAAGCTGTTGTCGAATTAAAGTCAGTTCATCTTCATTTCCTGTCTTGTTATCAACTGCAAACATGAGCTGCTTGTCAAAAGCAGGCTCTAGGAAATCTTCATCTGACTCAAAAGGACTAGTATTTAAAACATCTTGAAGCATGCACTTAAGTTCACTATCTTTAGCTTTAATGTTAGCTTCCACATCTCCTTGAAGCATATCCTTGTGTGTACCTATCAGCACAGCAGCATGAGATGCATTGGGTAGATCAGTGTGTGTGCTTATAGCTTTATTTTGTGTGGTGTAGCTGAAGCATGCTATGCTTGATAGGGCTTGAAAGATCACTTCTTCAACAGTGTATGAAGAAGTACCTAACTGGACTTCTGTATTGTCTTCACTGACATACTGTATCTGGTACCTTCCTTTCAGCTCTTGATCAAGCCTGAAGAAGATGAGATAGAGTGCTGGGCCAATTGTCAAGGCTGGAAGCATTTCAAGGAATGCTGGTTGACCACCTGTGTCAACCATGTTCATAAGGACAGTTTCATCCAGCAAATCCTTAAGCAAAACCTTAAACTGCTCCTGTCCAGCTCTACGTAATATCTTATCAAAAGCTTCAAATGCCTTTACAATTATGTCTGTTTCTTTGGGACCGTGTTCATCTCTGTGCTTTCCAACTGATGAGAATTTCTGATGAACAGAGGTGTTGGGATTAATAGTTATGGTGGAACCTGAAACATTACTTGGTTTCATCACAGATGGACTTTGCCCTTTGGTAGTTATAACCTGAGCTTCTTCCTTGGCTTCTTTTTCATTGACTGGATTAGACTCCATTTCAACTCCATAAGTAAAACGGTAGAGAAACAGCAATTCATCATCCAAGTCTGTCACACAAGAGCCTTTTTCTTCATCAAACAAGGCTTTTACACTTGACCACTCAGTTCTATGCTTCAATTTCGTGATGACAGTTGTTGCATTGGTCATCTTGTCCTCAATCACTTTGACAATGACATCATAATGTTCTGCTGTGCCAGTGCTTGTTTGAACAGGTTCTTTCGCAAGGTTCTGAATTTCTCCAACCAAGCGACGCCTCATGGATGTCTTCCCTGTTCGTGGGGGACCAAAAAAGAGGACTTTAAGATACTTCAGTGGTATTGCAGTCCCTTCCTCTAATGCCTGATGATAGGCTTCATAATGTGGCTGGTTTTCAAGAGCTGTAGAAAGAAGGGAAAAATCCAACCATTGAGACTGACCACATACTGAGACAAGAATACTTCCAGGGAGGAGGATAGGAAAACCTATTTACAGTTCTTTCTAGACTAGACTCTATATTTGAATCTCACAATAGGTATAGCTATGATCGGGTGCGACAACCACATCCAACCACCAGCTTCTCCAGTACACACATGAATCATCATGCAACCGAAAAATTGACATTAAAAAAATGTAATTTTGACCACTTCTGTTATTTTACATAAAATATTATCCTTGCGAAATTTTAATATAGGTTATACGATGAAATGGTGTATGGGACTTAGAGCTACGCAGAAACCTATATAAACACCCAGCAAGGGTGTTTATGGTTTTCAAGGGGATCTAAATCTTGTAAGCCCCGAGGGTTTTCACTGTATTATACTATCACCAATCAAATCATTTCTCTCCTTAACAACACAACTGCCTAGCATTTCTCTCCTTAGCAATGTCTACAGTTCAAATTCTCAATGAGTAAGCTGTCTTTCAATCTGTTTCGCCAACCATTTATTTTGTTACGATTCAACTTTCTACTCGCTCGGCAATGCTCGCTAGTGATTGGAATTAAAATTTCAGAGCACCTGAGAATGAGACCGAAATGTCCCGTCCTATTACATCACAAACTTCTTGGTGAGTGTGTCATGTTGAACGAGTATACAGCGCTTTCTTGAACAGAAAGTACCTCTGGCTCCAACTGAAACTGTAGGCGAACTCTGTGCGAACTAGTCAAGCTCAAAACCATCACTGTCTCCACCGCTATCTATGTATTCTGACTGCTACCATTGTTATACAACTGGTAACGAGATAAGCACTTAGCGTATGCAAACTGTATGGGAACCTGCTGCTATATTTGTAGCACTTCATGGTAATAATATGGAATTTCAGTTACAGGTGATATAAGTTGAATCACAGGTGGTATAAGTTGAATCACAGGTAGTATAGGTTGAATTTGCAGGTGGTATAAGTGATTTATACTACCTGCAATTGACCAATCAAATTGCAGTATTTCATTTAGCTCTAGTATAAACATATTAAGTATACAATAGTTGGACACCACATAAACTGCAACTGTAATTGCACTCCAGACACAGTTATCAAGTTACTACTGTAGATCTGGAAATTTCGTTGAAAAAGATTTTCGTGGTTTGTGTAAACCACGAAAATAAAAACACTTTACAACGGATAATCATTACAGTCAGCACATTTCGTACACACGGTTCCACAGCACAGCTACCTAGTTATTTCACGCGAGACGGCCTCTTCTTCAATACCTGCAGGTGACTTGTGGCAAACGCACGACAACTTTCTTAGTGTCCAATAAATCGTTCAACTTTACTGCCACAGTATGTACCTACAGCGTTCCCTGGTTCTCTTTTGCACACGAGTAGTTTGCCAACATGCTGCATAGTAGCTACGAATACAGCAAGCTGTTTGTTCTCCATGTTTTCTTGGCATGCGTAGTCTTGTTCCAGATCAGTAAACCTGGAAACGTAGAATTAATTAAATACTGTTAACTCTTTACCCACCAATGACGCCGTACGGCGTCATGAGATTAATATTCCTGTATGACCAATGACGCCGAACGGCATCATGAGTACTTACCTGCCTTTGCGTGTTTTCCCCGGAAAGTAGTGGTTTAGTACGCTCCGCATGCGCGTGTAAAAGTATTCATTACACCCACCGGAAGCTATTCGTGCACATTTTAATTGAAACTAGCACCTCAATGAGGCGGAAGTTGAACGTAGAGTAGCGTGTCATACTACCGCAATCGACCAGGCCGTGTTTGTCGCGACCGATCTCGAGAAATATACAAGCTACGAAGATGCGATAAAAAGCAATATATAGCTAAATGAAAGCTCTAACTTCGCTACAGATTTCAAAGGAAGCAGAACTGTAACATCCAAGTTACAGGCACCAGAACAGACCGAAGGTAGCAACTTCCGGTATTAAAAGTTCGGGTTTATCTCCAAGCTTGTCCTTTAGTGGTAAGCTTCAAAACTATAGCAAAGCTAGGCAAAGCCTAAGGCTCTCCAATGCTTTTGACCAGAAGTCTGTAGCTGGTTTGTAACTAGAGACATAACACAGAGTATACAACATGTCGTCTTGGCCGTTTCCGGAATTTCCTGTGTGGTCATTCACGTAATATTGCAATAATTTCCTACGGTCGGTAAAGAGTTTAAAACTTTTCGTGGGTATCTGAGACTATGAAAATATTTTTACACGAAATGTTAAAACACGAAAATTTTATAACACAAAAATTTCCAGATCTACGGTATATATCCATCATTCATTATTTCTGACCCACAATACAGAAATTGCCAGAGCTTATCTGAAACAGTTTCATTGTACATGAACTTGAAAGCATAAATATGTATAACATGTACGTATAACAAGTGATATCTGGGCAACAAGCGCTGCCAGGAGCCTACATGTAAGTACCGTAGTGTCCCGTTAATACGCCCCCCCATTTTGTACACTACATCCCGCCTAAAGTGGGGGGGGGGGCTTATATTCGAGGATGCAATTAGTCTCGATTATAAGCCCCCCTCCCCCCCCAAAAGATTTTACGCAAGTGCTATGTACGCAATTAGGACACTTCCAACTAACTATGGCGACGACTTTCAGGATCGAGAGTACTGTTTGCGGACAGCTGCGTGGTCTCCCTACATCGGAGAAGAGCTGCCAGTTCAACGCGAGGTCAATAACATTCACGACGACTTCGCTGTAGCTGTCCTCAAGAACGGCAACACTGTCGGTCATGTACCACGGGAAATTTCCAGAGTCTGCTGGTATTTCTTGCACAATAGTGGCAGCGAGATGACTTGCATCGTCAATGGTGACAGAAGACGTTCTGAAGTTGATGGGAAAGGACTCGTAGTTCCGTGCGTGTACATCTTCAGAGGGAAACAAAAACACCTTGACAGACTGATAAACCTGTTTGCTAAACTAGCAGCTTAAACTTGGAACATCTAACCGGCTTTTCTAAAAGCCACAAAACTTACACAAGATTCACCGACTACTATAGTCTTACTGAACGCACTTGCAACGTATAGTAAGCACGTGTAGTTTTGATGTTCCAGAAGACGCTCACCGGGGGGCGTTATAACGAGTCAAACTACCCTGTGCAGGAACTTTGGCGGAAAATAGGGGGGGGGGCGTATTTTCGAAGGGGGCGTATTAGCGGGACACTACGGTACAACAGGATGCGCATTCGGTTCAAATTGAATGGATTCAAGGGTATAAAAATCCCGAGTGTTACCATAGTTACTCTAATTTATGGAATGGCCAAAGATAATTGGATTTACTTCTGATGATATCAATGCCTTGGAAAATACAGAAATCTCTGTTGGCTTAGGCTGTGGAGACTCCCAGGGGTGCTTTCATTTACCATCCTTGCCACCATCGAAGAAATTGTTGCTAGCTTTGAGCCATGGTTGACTGTGAAAGAAAAAGCTTCAAAGTGAAGAGCTGGATCAAAGCGCAGCAATCAAGAAAGAGTACTGTTAGCATTTGCAAGGGCCTACTTTTGCTATTACAGTATTAAGAAAGCCATTGTTGGTGAACCAGCAATGTTTCGAGCTAGCTACGTAACAAAAAGGATGTTTGAAATTCACAAGTAATAACCTCTGTCAGCCATAAGCTTCTTTTAAGAACACTGCAGACATGTTCAGGATGCCTAAGACAACAATCATCAAGCAACAGCCATTTGGAAAGCCAGCCCAGGGTAGAGGCAACAAGAGAGGTGCGGGAAGGCCACTCTCATACCCTCAGAGAGATGAAAGAGCAGCTGGTATGTCCACATGTGTGCATGAAAAAAATGCTCCTTTTGAAAAATAAGCATAGGCCCAGGGTAATTGCATGTACCATAGATCTGGAAAATTTCGCTGTTAAAATAATTTCGCGGTCGAGACCAACCGCGAAAATTTAACATGCAAAAAAAAAAAAGAAAAAACCTACGTGGCGATGATCAATGAATAAATGTGCGCACAAGTCCACACCCCCCAAGGTAAATGTCCAATCGACGACTACAGCTAGCGATACCTGGCTTTCCCAATACCTGGTAGTAGACTTAACGCTAGGAATGCTCCAGGCGCTCGTCCATATTGTAACTGTCAACCATTACAAAACTTTTGCGGATCTAACGAAACCACGAAAATTTAACACCATGAAAATTTTTTACGCAAATTATTTTTAACGTGAAAATTTCATGATTTACAGTATACCATGAAATATTTTTGTACAGGTTCAGTGCTTTTGAGATGAGAGATCACCTAGCTTCCAGTGTCAGTGGTGCAGGTGAAGAAGGCTTAACAATTCATCCAGAAACGTGCCTGTGTTCAACGCTAGTGATGGCTGTGTTTACAAGTCTTTCCAATGAAATTGCTTCACTCTCAGAGCAAAAGTCTGGAAGGCAAGGTTAGAGTAGAGTGTGTCTCTAGAAAGTTTAGAAGGAGAGAAGGATTGGAAGGTTTCCAAACACTCTAATTTGGAACACGGATGAGACCCCGACTTACTTTGACCTTGTGCCAAACAAGTCAATCGATTGAGTTGGTGCAAAATCCTGCATCATTCAGACAACAGGTGCTGAAAAAAGGCACATCAGAGTTGTCTTGACAGTGACAGCTAGTGAGTGGCCCAATGTTGCCACAAATGGTTATTTGCAAGGGGAAACAAAAGCTAAAGCTCAGGGTACCCAAGAAAGTTGTTCAGAGCAGATGGATGAAGAGCTGATATAAAACTACATGAACATGTATGGCAGCCATATGTGAAGAAGACACCTGAACAGCTTGGTGTCTCCTTACATTGAAAAATCACAAAAAAAATTTCTGAACGAAAACAAGTGCTTTGTAGGGATGGAAGCCTCAAAAACCAGGCAAACAAGATGGGAATGACACCACAACACTTTCACACCATCCCTACATCTTGTCCATTCTGCCTTGTGTTGGTTTGTGTGCATAGGAGGGTGGTGGAAGGCACTGGCTTGGGTAGTGCTCATGGGTGTGTAGTGCATGTTGATGTGCATGGAGAGTAAGTTGTGTTGTGAGGTTGCTACAACGCAATTGCTACTGAGCATGGTAGATATGGTCAGTCTTGTATGCAGAAGCTGTGGAGTGCACAAGCAGTGCTGAGTCTGTATGGTATGTTAGAGTGTAGGTTATGTTATTGCTGCTGTACGTGGCAGATATCTTGTATGCAGGAAGGCTGGTGAGTGAGCAGTGGTGAGTGAGCAGTAGTGAGTGGCTTGTTCGTTTATTTAGTGGGTTTGAATAGGCTAATGTTGAGAGTTTTGTGGTGTGCATACTTGGCAAAATGGCACAAGATGTAGGGATGGTATGAAAGTGTCATGGTGTCGTTCCCATCTAGTTTGTCTGGTTTTTGAGGGTTCCATCCCTATATGCGCTTGTTTTCGTTCAGAAAACTTTTTTGTGACTTGTTCCTGTTTTTTTTAAATTTTTTTAGGAATAGTAAGAGAGAAGAGAGGTGGGAGGGGAGGCTGAGGGGAAAATGCATGGTCTGTAAAGTAAAAAAGTACCGAACTTTGTTGTTCACAAGGAACCACGCAAGAGTTGTCGTAAACATCCGAACATCAAACTTCTTTATTTAGGTTAGACACCAAACTAAAGGGAATCTATGGGATTTAGAAGCCCAAGAAATACCTTATTTATTACCTAAGTGTGAAGCGTGCGTTTTATGAGGCTTTATGCAGGCATTAATAAATCCCGTAGATCTCTATACTGCGGTATTTAGACCATAGCTACTTACCATCAAACTGTTACTGCAATGGTGTCTTACAACTCGGTATTACGTGACCTCTGTGGGGATGAAGTCTACAGAGAGTTTTTCTGTGAACCAAATAGTAGTTCACGTGAATTGGGAGCAGCTGAGCAACCGCCCGTTTCAGCAGCTGCCTCCTCTAGTGCAGGAGTTTTGAATGAAGCCAATGTTAACTCACTGCTACTAGCTGCACTAGAGCAGTTCGAGGACCAAGCTACCAATCGGCTGCTACTCTTTGCATTGGAGGGATATGAAGAGTTAGGCACAACACAAAAGGAGGATACTAAAAAGACACCAGCCAAAATGTCAACTTTAAGTAAACACTATTTGTAAAGACGTACTATATACATTTTTGTTGTATGACCATAACAAGCAAATTTGAAATTTTGAAAATGAAAAATTAAATATCAGTGGCTAGTGTTCTAAGTTGCCAGCTGGTGTTCTAAGTATCCGGTACCTAATGTCTAGGTGAGTTGCAAGTCTAGCCACTGGCCAATCAGGTTCCAGAATGACTTCCAGCTATAGTATGAACGGAAGTAGAAACTGCTGCCCTTGCTAACTACACGTGCTCATTGTGTGGAGTCCTCACATACATTTCATTTACAGCAGCCCCAACAATACATACCTTATAATACTTCTCCTGGAAGCACGCACACATCCCCTCTCTACATTTTGCGTTGTGCCACCTGACCTTGGTTGTTGCAGTCTTCACGCACATACTGGTGTGTCAGCTGCTGCTTCTTATCATGGTAAGCTATCTAAACACATGCTCAGTTGAGCTTCCGGGGCGAACCTGCCATGTATAACAAAATGGCGTATAGCGGCAAGCATAAGCGATGGGTTACCTGAGAATCGCCGACTAGTTCGAGTTCTTTCTTTGAGAACGATAAGTGGTGAGTACAATACCCAGTGATTTATGCTGTTCTTTTGCGTTTGAATCGTAATAGCTTCAGCTGTTGTCGTGCTATCATGGTGGAAGATAGATTGCAGATATTCCGAGCGTGTCATTTGTGCACTTTTAATGTGGCCGCCATTTTTTGGGGGGTCATCCCTACATATGGCATACTACCGTATGCCATAATAGCTTCTGTGCACACACCACAGAGCAGATTGAAAAGAAAATGAGCGACAGGGGTACAACCCATTGTGTGTGATTGGCAGCTGCACTAGCAAGCTTCATCTCTAGATAGTCATCATCCAAATTTGGCGGTATGTTATCAGTTGGTGCAATCCGTTTTGAAGATAGGTTCTGTGTTAGCAGAAAGGGTGGGGCAGGGGGAGGTGGGTAGGTGTCACATATTAAACTCCCACTAAACACTAACAAAACTACAGCAATAATGTCAGTTCTTGTTGCCGCCACAAAACCATACTATGTCATATTACACAGAAAGGGCTAAACACCCTACACAACTGGACAGGTTAGGGCAGCTATAGGCCAACCCAGCTCTCCACCACATGACAACACCTCAAGGAGCATGTATGCCCCTGGATGGCTTCCCTAATCTGAGCTCTGTTTCAACCCTGTAGTTATAAATTTCTTCTTCATTGTGTAATATATTCCCAGGCTCTTGTGCTGGGGAGGAGGAAAGAGACCCTAGTACACATTGTTTGTGCATGCGCTAAGTTTCATTGGTAACCTGCATACTACTCCATACACTAAGATTACAGTCAATTTCTGTTTACCTGTTGAAAGGTCACACTACAGAGATTTATACACCCTGTGAGACACATACGGGCAGTTTTGAAGTCAGAATAAATATCACTTTGACGGTAACGGTCTGCATTGCTTCCTTTGAGCTGATTGGTGAACTTCAATGAAAAAGATTGCGTCAGTCACATGCCGCAGCGTTTAACTGGAATGGACAAACCGTGGACAATTCCTGCAAGTGAAGAGCTGAGTGTCTTTGTTGCTCCCTCATCATTGTCCACACAGAACATGGTCAAGTGGCAGGCATCTTTCACACGGGAGAAGTCAGCATGCCTCACGGAGGTTAGTGTAACGGAGCAGGTTTTACGGAAATTTCAAATTCCCAGGAATCCTGGGGGAACTGAGTATGCGCAAACAGTGTGTACCAGGCTCTTTTTTTTCCTCCACCCACGCATGAGAGCCTGGGAACGAGGCTAGTGATGAAATACACTAGCCTTAAAATGCTTACCAAGGTCAAGGAGTTGTCTCAGACTGGATGCAATTTCAGACTGCCCTAAAGAATCAAGCCGTCGTTCCACTTCTTCAATAGTTGTCTGTACATTTGTAATTGTGTTTAGATCCAACCCCTCCTGTTGCAAGCTCTTAATCACATGCTCAGGCAGAACGTAATCTTTTAAGGCAAGGAGCTCTTTGCCAGTGAGGTGATGTCCTACAGTATCAGCACCTGGAGAAGGCCAATGTAGCTTTCATAATGCATTCCAAAAGCAAACTGTTGCCTAACATAAATACATGCCTTAATTGCTTCACAGTTGAATAATACACCTAGTTAAACTAGCCCACCAAGGGGCAGTAGTTTGAACCGTAGGGCACAAAGTCTCATGTCAACATCAGTTATAAATATTGAGTGCTGTTAACTAACAAAAGGGATGTGTCAAGATGAATGGTAACATGATTATCAAGTGTAGTTACAGGATAAACAATGACTGTGAGGTGTATGTAAAAGCCAGACAGTTGGATCACCAGAATCACCAAAAATGCAACCAAAATCAAATTGGCAATTATAAGTTTGTTTGCACATGTGCAGTAAACATGCATGTATTACACTGACTTCTCGACAGTCTCACGTCTGCAGACTGAAAGTCATAGGCTTAACTGTGAAGTTGTGTGTATCAACTATCAGGACTTGTGCATATTGACTACTGAGATAGCAGCCTCCAGCCTTAGTTGTCTGGTGTGACTCTTCCGAGGCAGTGGTACAAATGACATCCATGAAAAGCACCACACCTCCATCAGCACCACGTATGTACATGAGGTAAGTCAGCTAATTAAGCAGGTGCCATGTGCTATCACACTGTTTGGTTCCAGCAAGTCGGTACTCATGAACAACACTGTGTGCCTACGCTTGCACTTCTGTATTTGTGTGTGTGTGCATGCACATGACCATTGTGACTTATCTCTGGTACAAACACAGTTCAGATACAACTTGGGTCAGGAAGCGTTACACGCCTGGGAATGCCTCATAAAGGATATTTCCACCAGATAACTAAGACTGAATACTGCCAGCTCGATACATACAGGCCTACAACATGAGGTCAGCATTCCCACACAGCAAACACAAGGAAATTCGGGCAGGGTCTGCTAAGTATTGTAGGGTTGGTAATTTTCACAAGGAATATATATTTCACATTTTATGCAAGTAGAGAGCCATTTATGCAAATTAAAACTTTCTTCACCCATGGTGAGCAAGTCACGCAATCTAGTGCTACTTCTAGTTGTCCTGCCAGCTAGCATACCTTTGGTGGCTATTGCTCAAGCCAAGTGGGAATCAAAGTGGTACAGGAAGCAAAGCTGGACAAAGGCGCTGGGCCAAGAACGCAAGCAATCACCTACGTACTTAGTCTGAATATGTCAGACTATTGGTTCACCCCAGGAATGAAGAGTCAGCAGACAATACTAGACATTTCATTCAGTTTTAGCCATCAAGCGCTAACACATGTATAGCTGATATGCAAAATTTGGATTTGGAATCACTGATCGAAAGAATAAAACCACAAAAAATCTCTGACTCCCAGATTTTTGCCCGTTTCACGAAATTTGTACCCACAAAGATTACCAACCATACGATACTTACATATGTACGTGCATGCACTTCAATGCCGAACGCCTTAGCGTGAGGGTCATAATCGAGCGGGCACGGTGGGCGCTAGTGGGGTCTTTGTCTGAGGTTGTGCTTGTATGTCTGTCCGTAACGGGTTTACAATTGAAATATACGGGTTTATGCATAGTCTACGCACCATTCTGGCATGTGCCGTTCATGGTGGAGGACTCGGAGAATAGAAGACGACGGCAGGATAGAGAATGAGTCCAGAGATACAGAAGATGTTTAACTGCTCAATAAAGAGATGAAAGACGACAGGATAATAGTGACAGGAGATGACTTGTGCATCAGCACCTGAGTGATTCACTTTGCTCGCTGACCCGTGAACAGGATAAGTGGAAAACAGCATGGCATCGCAGTAGGGAGACTCCAAAGCAGAGGTACTGAAGCTGAATCATCTCAACCGCACTTCGCCATTTCATCCGATCGACAACTTTCCACATGCTCGGCATGAGGCACATGATGCACATGTGTATACCTACGTATAGTAATTATTTAATATACGTAGCTTTGGCTGCATTTTTGCACCGTGATCCGGGTGATCCAGCAGTCTGGCTTTTAAAAGCCTGTGCTGTATGTAGGACTTGTGTTTCCAACAAGGAAGTGTACAAGATGAGTACATGTACTTAACTGGGCATTCTCTCGTTCATACATCAAAAAAATATTGCACACCAAGTAGAAACAAAAATTTCATAGATATACCTTATTACACGAGTTAGCGTGCAATAACTGCGATATTGCACGCTAACTCGTGTAATAAAATGTTTATTATCCATTACCTCAACAGCGCCGTGTCTCTACTCGCACAAAGAACCAAGTAACTCGCTGTTCGAACGCACCGGTTCTAATTAAAGCACATCGTGGTTGCTAGGATACCGCGTAGTTCCAGCTGTGCAATAACTACCCGTGCAATAACTACCCGTGCAATAACTACCCGTGCAATATCGTGTGATATTGCACGGCACGGGAATAGGAAAATACTGTTGTAGAAATATGAACTGGATAATAATATATAGTATGGTATAGTATTAGTATACCGTATAGCCAGAAATATTGGCAGTCTTTAAATTTGGCGGTTTGGCCCCAAACTGAGCGTAAAAAAATATGGCAGAATTTAAATTTGGCGGTGGTGCCTCAGCAGCATATTACGTCATCATAAACATTGCATGCACGTTTATCAGGGAACGTTGCCGTCCTCTCACTTGAGGTATATACTTGAACAAAGCCGTGAGTTCCCTAATTTACAAGAAATATAACTAGCAGGGTGCTATATAGCGCCGAGCTAGCTACATGCACAGCTTGCGTAGAGGGGCCAAGAGCACGCTACTGCATGCATTACATCATTACGAGTTGCGGGTGAAAATAATATTGGCGGATATTAATTTGGTAGTTTCAGTCCCGACCGCCAAACCGCCAAATTTAATTCCCTGTCAAATTTTCCGGCTATACGATAGTATAGTATAGTATAGTACCGTAGATCTGGAAATTTCGTGTTATAAATGTAAAAATAGTTTGCTGGCATCAATTCTATATGTTCCCAGGCTTTGTGATCTGGAACGAGACTATGCACACCGTGGAGTACGAACAGCTTTTGTGTTCGTGGCTACGATGCAGTTGTTGGCAAACTACTCGCATGCAAAAGAGAACTGAGGAGCACTCCAGGCATGTACCGTGGCAGTAAAGATGGACAATTTATCGGACACTGAGAAAGTAGTCACGTGTTTGCCACGAGTCACCTACAGGTATTGAAGAAGAGGCCATCTCACGCAAAATAGCTGTTATGAAACTGTGTGTATGAAAATGTGCTGTGTTGAAACTGTGTGTACAAAATATGCTGACCGTAATGATTGTTGTAAAGTATAATTTATTTTCATGGTTTACACAAACCATGAAAATATTTTCAGATCTACGATATAGTATAGTATAGTATAGTATAGTATAGTATAGTATAATAGAAGCCATAAAAGTGCTCGCATTTTGCCAGCCACTTCCTCTCCTAGCCTAGGAAGACTGGTTTAAGTTTGATACCACAGATGGAAGGAGTTAATTGTTAGTCAAATATCTTTGTTCCAAGAGCTAAGGCTGACAACTAATCGATGGCAAGTGTACCGGGTCAAACACTTCAACGGGAGCCATAGCCAAGCAGGATTTTGCATTGGCCAAGCTAACTGCCTTATCATAAAGGTATATCTATTAGCTAATCTGAGAATCTACGATTATTTAAAGCACTGCTAACCTGAGTTATGGCCAAAAGTGTTGATGCAAACTTCATCCCAACTTGCAGTTCGGGAGCCTTATATAAAGGCTATGGTAGGTACACTGCTAACAAACTCCATCCATTATATAGCTACAAGTTTCTGGTAGCAGATTATCCATCTAGCACAGTCACACTGAGCTAAAAGTCACTTTCAGTGAAGTACGCACTTAGCAACTGGCTTGCTGCACTGTAGTACATCACATGCATCCACAACGCTTCTGACGGCAACGGCACTTTTTCACAACACCGATTGACAGCTCTTAAAAGGCTATGTGTGATGTTCTTTGCTCCTACACAACTAGCAATAGCAAGAACATCAGCCATGTCTGCCCAGTCAGTCAACATGGAACAAGGCCTGCCCTATAACCATACATGGAAGTTGGTTGGCTTTGTTTATACTCTATGTGGCTTCAATTATCCAATTAGCATCCTCACAGGCATGCTAGTAGCAGAGTACTATATTGTAGCAAGTCAATAGCTATACTCGACCTAGCTTCGTTCCCAGGCCCATTCGAAAAATCGGAGAAAAGGGCCTGGTATCTAACTGTTTGCACATGCGCTAAATTTCCTAACATTCCAGAAATTCTGGATAATACCATGTTCCCCCATGCACCATGACGTAGGTATACGTGTATATTGCCGTATATTTAATCGTACACTGCTGACAATGGCTATTTGTGTGTAAGACCTGGATTCTGCCGTGTTGTATGCCTTCCTGCAACTTTGAGCCAAAGTGACGGGACTCAAACTCGACATTTATCCTAGAGAAATCTGGCTGCTTATGGGTTTTGGAAAGTTATTGGGGCGAGTGTGAGCGAGCCCCACACTAGTGAGTCGAATTGCCGATTTTTCATATATGTGTATATATCTGTCGTACGTCGCTCCGTAAATGTAGGTTCATACTCTTTTAAAACAATCCGCGCACCGCATGCATGCACGTACGGACAGAATAACACGTGCACATGGTCAAGTTATAAATGCTACATGAACTGTAAGGTAGAGACCTACTTCAGAGTTTTACTTACTTCAGAGTTGTTGTTACTTGTTTCGAACATCACTTCTAGAAGAGCTCTAAACTCACAGCAGGAGCAAGAAGATCGTCGGGGCTAACAGTTGTGTAGAAAGGCTCATGCAGCTTACCGAACGCAGTAGGCGGCAGAGATTTTGTTCCATAGGTGATGCGTGGCGACTTCCCTCTACTTTTCTCAAAGATGTCTCAAGTCTTGAAGGACTATGCATGCCAGACTGTGTTCTGACTTAGCTAAGTTAGCCTATACCTGCAACAATTAGAGTAGCTGCATGCTGGTAAGACAAACGGCTCTGTTGTGTGGTCCTACCCCACGAAAAGCTCTTCTCCACAACCGTGACAATTTTTCTAAGCTATTGAGCACTTTTGTAGACAGTACAGTTACAAACCTCATTTTAGCATAGATAGTAGAGTGACACTCTACTATCTATGGTTTTAGCTACATGCCATGCATGAATGGCCTGTGTGCTGTGATCTGATACTTCACTGGTAAGCCCTAGCTACATAACAGTCAATGCTGTAGTGCATTGCTTGCTCACGCTTGCCCCACAATGTTCTACATTCCCCTAGTATTTTGTATTACGATGTTATAGCTGACATTTGTAGTGTGAAGATTGTCCTGCGTCGCGGGTGCAGTTAAAGTGATAATCACTGGTGTTAGAAGGCCTGGGCAAAGGGCTAGGAGAGCAGTGTTAACCTGTTTGGCGATATAAAATAATAGCCGATATATGTAACGTCATAGTTCGTAACTATGTGATGTAGGTCATCATTTGACACAACCTTGCATAATTTCACGTGAGCTTTACTCACTAATCAAGCCCATGCTCAAACAGTGGATACCAGGCCCTTTTCTCTGATTTTTAGAACGGACCTGGGAATGAGGCTATACTTGATCCTACATGGTATGGCTATGGTTACGTTAAGAGCTGGATTGTGCACTTAGATCTGATTTCCTGTTTGTCAAGTAACCCTTTGTAGCTTAACTGTAGTGCTTTATGCTTATGAATTTGCTGCAAGCTGGATTGTCCATCTGCATTCTATTTGTTGCTTCTTTCCACTGCATGAACTGTACCATGAAGATACCTTCATTCTGTAAATATTGGACTTTGGTTTGTAGGCTAGCAATGTGGTACTGCCGTGTCCACAATTATAAATACCGATTCTATTTCGAAAATATAGGCACCAGTGCTTAGTTAGCCTCGTTCCCAGGCTCTCCCCGCACGCGAACAAAAAGTCGAAAGGAAAGGGGAGAGCCTGGTAAAATTTATCACGTGAGAAATGTCATAGGTAGAGAGAACGTAATTACAAGTGGGCGAACAAATGAACTCGCTCACGCTTTATGGACAGAATATACTCGTTCCATTGCGAAAGCTTTATGGCTGACAGAACGGGACTAGGTAGCACTACACTAGCAGTACAGCAAGCTGTGGTGAGCATATTCAGAGCGCACATTCGAAGATCATGCTAACTTACTTGCTTACCTAGGCAAACTGACTGCTGTATACCCCGGAGAAACGCCAAGGCGGCCCTTTCCTAGGCTTTGCTCAAGTCTTCTCTGCCCTTATTGTTCGAAAAAACTGCCAGAACGGGCTCCTACTAAAACATGGCTATGTGTACTGTCAATTATCGACTGATCCACAATTATGTGCGTGGGCACATCGACAATCTACCTACGCTCAATTAAGTCCTCTCTACCTTCTCTCTACCCTCTACGTCACTCACCTGATAAATTATTCCAGGCCCTCTCCCACTTTTCTGTACTGCAAGCAACGGAAAGCTGGGCGGCCTGGGAACGAGGCTAGTGCTTAGTATATATAGTTTACGATATGGTGTACAGTCCTACACCCATGCCTTATCCAGAGCTTTTGTTATTTGCAAGCTGGTGTGAAGGCCTGGTTATAAGGCTACACTTGGAGTATAAAGTTAACAGCTACCCTTGGCTGCGTCCCAAATATGTGCTGGATAAGTTGCATTTATTATCCAGTTCATATTTCTACAACAGTATTTTCCTATTCCCGTGTGTGATATTGCACGGGTAGTTATTGCACGGGTAGTTGTTGCACGGGCCCTGAGGCTATATACGCACGATATCCTAGCAACCAAGGTGTGCTTTAATTAGAACCAGTGCGTTCCAATGGCGAGTTACTCGGTACTTCGTGTGAGAGGAGACACGACACTGTTGTGGTAATGGATAATAAATACTTTATTACACTCGTTAGCATGCAATATCGCGGTTATTGCACGCTAACTCGTGTAATAAGGTATATATATCGATCTCTTATAATTTTAACATACCTGAAGATGCATCAGTAGCCTTCTCAGTGAGTACATATTGTGCTTCTCTAGTTGCAATATCAATGGCTGTGTGAGTGATTGTGCATGCAGGAAGAAATTTGCACAAATAGAAAGATCTAACGTTCTTGGTAACCATAATGAACTCCTATAGTTCTCTCACACATCTAAATATACAAGAAAAAAACTGTTGCTACGGCAATAGCAAACAAGTGTTAAGTAAACATGCAGTGATAACAATAACAGTATAATCCAGCTCTTTAAATTATTGGAATTGGAATGGTCTTATACCAAACATCTGTGAGGAAATATTCCTTACCATTAAACTCAATGCCTCCAGTTCGCTCAAGGCAGTAGTGGATGCAATCCATAGCTGCTTTGGCAGCGGTCCACTGCCACTCATCTCCCATTTTAAGGTCACCGTAGTCAGCAACACCCTTTATGACAATGAATTCAATATCTTTGTTGAGTAGAAATTTAAGTGTCCCCTTCAGCTCAAGAAGAACCCAACCCTCCATTTCACCACCGATGGTATTTGGAGTGTGTTTCATTAGTTGGTCTCTCAGCACTTCATCTCGAACAAGTGTTGGGGCACTGACGATACAACCAATGTGAGCAACTGATGTTCGATCATCGTCTGCACAAGTGAAACACTGCAGAACTGTCCAATCTCTTGCAGGATTCTCAAAGATTCTCTGTACATTAGGGTCAATCTCCACACGTGGACCACGGTTTGTGATTTTGTGTCCTTCCTTCTTGTATTGGACAAATTTTTCTATCTGGTCTGAAATGAGGACATCTCCAAACTTGCGTTTTCGGTCATTGGCATACGCTATACCAGCTCCAATGATTACATTGCTATTTGGAAATGATTCAGTAAGGGCTTTCATAAGCTCATCATGACATTTGTTCCCCTGTCCAGTCCTCACAACAGCAGCTCTGTAACCTGCAAACCACCCAATTACTGAGCCAACCTGTGGGTAGGTGATGGCACGATCTCGAATTTTACTTTGATCTTCTGTTGTTGGTGGTTCCAATCTCTCAAGTGCTGCCCAATACTCATTTACATTGCAGGTATGGAGAATAAGCACCACTTGCCTAGCAAACAACCACACTGCTTCCATTGTGGTCTCATCTGTTTGGTGAACATCCAAAGTGACGGGATTGATCTGTCTCATTACGTTTCCCCGCTCTCTGTCGGCGAACTTTGGCTCTGAATGATCTTCTGTGAAGGGAAATGTGATCACAATCAGTGTCTTGTATAGAAACAATGAGATTGAGATCATGAAGCTACAAATTCTAGTTCATGATCATGATAGTTTCTTGACATTACTGTATTGTCCCGGGGCAAGTGTCCATGGGCGCTCACAGCTCAAGCACCAAAAATTGAGAGTGGGCGGTTGCACAGAGGAGGTGTTTGAATGGTTCAACACTATTCCCGTGCAACCCCCCGTCCTGGATGTGAGGTTACTAATAGCTGCCAAGGAACTGAATCAACCTCCATCGTAGCAGTAGAGAAAGCTGTATCGTGCTAGAAAGCGGACCGACCCGTAGCCTTGTTGCCAAGCTTCCGCAATGTTTGTCGCTTGCAGTGCGTGAATTTTGTACTGCAAGCGAGGAACATTGCAAATGAGGCTACGGACGGGTGTGTGCAAAACTTTGCTGCCGGATGTCATGGTTCCTGAAGCGCATCAGAATAATTGCAGCTATGTGTGTGAGTTCAACTGACCTACTTTCGATTCACTATATGCAAGAATTTAACATGGTAGGCCGTTACACAGAGGACCTCAAACACCACAGAATTGTTAAAATTGGGCGGTGGGAGCTTACACGGGGATGGGCTCTTGCCTGGGACTATACGGTAATTCCCAAGACAGAAGATGCAATAAAATCCAGGCTCACTGGAAGATTCTGGAAATAAAGTGCCTATTAATAGTTTAATGTGTTGAGGTGAAATAGCAGACTACAGCTACCATAGTATGGCTTGGGTCAAGTTGAAATTAGTCTAAAACATATCATAATTGCTATTTATCCTAGTGGTGCACTGATGTGTCCTGGAGTTAACCAGGTGGCGCACCAGATGAACAAAGTGGTGTGCACTACTCCATTTACACTATGCTTCACTGGTTATGGAATGGTCTAGTTAATAATGCCTTCGAAATTATTCCATTATGCTTCTATAATGCCTTTATAGTCCAGTAATTGTTCACAAAGAACTTATGAAGAATGCATTATCTTCAGATCATTTCAGAGCTTGAAGCTTACTTCTCCGCTATATACTTGATTGCATACAATCACACAATCAGCAGATTTACACGTTACACTGACAGACTGTTGATTCCACTGTGCATTGGATTCAAATGATTCACATACGTAATTCCAGTAAATTAGTTGAAAATGTTTGCTCTATGCTTGATGCCTGACAGCAATCTTCATGCTCAAATGAATGCCAGCATAATGTCAGAAGCCTAGTGAAGACCAGAGGAGGAAGGACATGGTTGACCTTTGCTAATTAAAACAACCAGGGGTCATCACTAATTGATCTCAGGTATTGAACAATAATGCTATTCTAGTGGGATCCCTCTCAGTAAAAGTCCAGGGAAATATGTTGAAATACAATTAGTGATGACCTCGGCCATTTTAATTAGTAAAGTTCAACCATGTCTTACCTCCTCTGGGTGAGAAAACTGGTGTAAACTTCCATAGCAGGTTTTCATTGTGTGCAGATGACACTGTTATAATATCCCAAACTTTGTTCCACTATTGACTTCCTCCTTCTACAGGATGTCATTGACTCATTGAGTGAATAGGGCAGCTGTAACCACAAATCTAAATGCTGCCACATTTAGAAATGCATTTCTCAACCTCTATCTTTTCACTACAGTACAGTCATACTCAGTGTAGTATCAGACAAACAGTTTAGAAGAGTTTGGCCCTCGTTAAAACCCGGACCAGACCACAGGCAAGTTGCAACCGGATGACTGGTACTCATACATTGTAACCGAATGGGAATGACCCGAGGTACATTCAAAAGGTTCACTGTGTAGCTTTCTCACTTGCACAGTCAATGTGAACAAGCTAGCCAGTGCCTGACCACGCTTCCTCCTCTTTGCCGTCACTGTCGAAGACGACTATAGCGACGCCATTTAATACACTTGCGCATTGTCTTTCGATGTATTGATCTTCAGTTACAAGTAAGCTGTAGACACTGGATAAATACGTATGTAGCTGAGGCCTCTCAGTAAAAAGACATCCAAGAATCAGTTAAATCTTCCAAGAAATAAGTTACTTCCAGACTGCCATAAGTTACTGGGCGGGGCTTCGGCAACGATTGAGTGAAATCATATCTGCAATCGCCTAGTTGCTTGTTTTTGAGATGTCTTGCTTGAAAAGTGAGTTAGAAAGAACCATCACACGTTTTTGCTACTGCTCAGTTAGCCACTTGGGCTCTTCTCTGACTGGTGCACTTCTGGTCGGTCTGGTACAAGGGCCAAAGAGTTTATGGGCCAGACTGAGCATAGAACTGCCTAGAACAAAGGTCAGTAAGATATTTTGTTACATTGCAGAGCTTAGAAATACAATCACACATTGTAGACAGTTTTCAGTCTGGACAGGTGTTCACTAGTTGAGATCCATGACTGTTCAAAAGCTTGCTAATCAGTGAGTATGGCCAGACTCATAAACCAGAATGGCAGAAAGTGACCTTGGGAGAAATTTGAAGTGTTAAGATTTCAGTAGAAGTGGAGATACAGTATTCATAGCCTGCTAGTGACATCCTTACATGTAACAATAATGGGTTAACTCACCAGAATCAGTTGCCATTCTTCTCTGAGGACCATGGGCTGCATAACAACAGAGTAGATTTTATCATATCACCTAACCGTACATACATTGAATGTACAACTAAAACTAATCTGTATGGATTTGTCTCATGACAGGGGCTCCCCTACACTAGCCTCATCATGTGTGTGGTGTCAAGGGGTAGACAACTTCATCATGCAAGAGGTCATACAGTTGTACGTAAATACCTACGCAGCTAAAAGTAGTGTACTGTACAAGAATCTGTTCAGTTTCATGATGTACATTTCCCCATTGATTTATTCTCCCACATTAGATTACTTGATTTCTTGAGCGAGAGTCAACAATAGGAATTACAAAGAATTGCACCATTCCACCTACAGTGTTTCTTCACAACTGCTGTAGCAAACTGTTAGTGCCATCGTAGCTATGTGTGTACTTGCTGCAATTACAATGTCAGTTAAGCCTATATGACATCCTTGTATACAGAGGGAGAGCTTGCTGTAGTTGTATACATGAGTCTAGCGGTGGCGTATCTAGGGGGGTTTCCGTGGTTCTGGAAACTAGTCAGGTCTGTCAGTTGAGAAGCACACAATACTGTAGCTTCATCCCAGGCCGCATGCAGCATTTATCTCACATACGCACATTATGCAAAGTTTGCGCAAACATGTATATTTCACATACAAATGCTGCGTGAGGCCACTGAGCCATACTCTATGTTGAAATGGACAGCTTGTGAGACTGTAGACATCTTTTTGCCTTGCAGAAGACCATGCAGCAAGGTTTTTATCTTTGAAAACATACCAGAATTGATAAAATTGCACCACAGAAGGGTTAATTTTTAAATCATTTTCTTGGGGAGCACGCCCCCAGACTCTCCTTTGGCCTCGCATCTTTATCTTCCATTCAGTTACCTTATGGAAACTAGTCATTCATTTTTCTAGATACACCACTGTCTAGCGAGAGAAGAATGTAGCATGCATTATCCACAAAACTACAAACTTCACAAAATATGTGTTGATTAACATACCTATTCCTGCCTTCCATCGAACAATGTGTGCAGTGGCTTCTCCGTATCCTCCCACCTTAGCTACAGCTGCAGCAAGCTTCTCCCAGGATGCTTTAGTGTCAGTCCTTAGCCACTGGGCTATTGTGTCTATCATGCAGAGGCTAGAGTCAGCACGGCGATTTGCTCTGATATTCAATAAGGCATAACGCTTTATCAACTTGTTGCCGAGAAACTCCCAGTGAGCATCAGCAAACCCAGCCTTATGAAGGACATTCAGAATATTCTTGTCATTCAGTTCCAAACCTGTATGTATGAGAAGGTAGCTAATAATAATTATATGTAGGAAAATAATACGCGCAGGCACAAACAGCGATGATCGGTCCTCTCTTCGAGGGGGGAAAGGACTGGTGACAAGGCTAGGAGGAGCTGATCCCCAGAAGAGTGTGGCAGTAATCACATGATCTATCAGGCAACTCGGTAGATGCAGTAGTAGCAAGTGCTGCCTGCTTCATTTGTTAGTCCCACTTCCTTCACTTTACTGCCTCTCCAATGCTCTTGGTGTTATGCATAAACAGCATCTACTACAGCATAAATAGGCATAATACTGAGAGAAAAAACCTTTTGTAATTTATGCAGTGTAACTTAATTCAAAAGGGGGTGGGCATATTTTCCAAGATTACAGTATATTTACCTCCATATAAAAGTGTGCAATTAGTAGCATAGCAGGGTTTCAAGTGCAATTTCAGATGAATAGCATGAGTGAGTAGCTGTTATTTGTACAAAGCAAAGCTGAGTATTCACATGAGAAAACGTGTTACTTTGCCAAGCTTAAAGTTGCAGTATACTGTGTATGTTTAAAAAATGCACCTACAAGTCTACATACCAACCAACTGTTGTCACTACATGTATCCTATGTACTGACCAATCAGCGAGCTGTTACCAGTAATCTCTGAGAATAAGCCAACCTGCAAAAATAAGCTTGCCTCCTCCCTCCCCTCCCCCTTAATTTCAATAAAGTTGTTGCAAAGGGTCGATGTTGATCAAAAAGTACGCTTAATTACCTACTTATCCTGTAGTACAAGTGGTTATGCTAACAGGAAAGCATTGGCGTTGCGTTGTACACTGAAAGAGGTGGGACTAACAAGTAGTGGAAGCTGGCACTATTTGCTGCTATTACATATATCAGCTGGCTACAGGTTTATAACAAGAAAGATTGCACAAGACATCGCTGAATCATTGTATGTGTGTACAGTTATAGGTACTATAGGCTATATACATTCATGTATTAAAACATTAGCAATGTAAAAAGATGTGTACGGATGGCACGCCACAAAGTAGTGCAAACAAGGTACGGATGATATAAAAGTGAAGGTGAATACCGTAAGCTCCTGAAAATACACATCCCCTTTTCACACTACTTTGAGCAAAAGTGGGGAGAGGGAGTGTTTGCTCGAATATTCGATTCATCTCATACATACGTCCCTCCCTTCATTCCTCGTAATATTGAATATGTGCAAGGTCGACAATCACGACGACTGCTGTAAATTTCTGGAAGAACGGGAGCTTCGTTGAACGTGTACTACGGGAAATCACCAGCACTTGTGTTGATACTAAGCCGAGAGGCATCGAAGCAATTTGCATTGTCACTGGAGATGGGGGAAAACCCTGCGTAAGCTCATGTTCCCAGTGCGAGCAACAAAACCTTGGTGGTGGCCAGCGAATGAGGTTATAGCTGTACGTGTTCACGAGTAAAATCGATGACGCAGCTAAACCAAAATCTCACTAAGAGCATGCCCAGAAGACGCTTGATGCGGAGCGTTTACATGAGGGAAAAATAACGTTAAAGAGTGGGGAGGGTATTAGCTTGAAGGGGGCATATTATCAGAAACTTATGGTATACAAAGTCTCATCCCTGCATCTTTTCACACTAGAGCAACTGTAGTATAAAATAGATGTAGGGCTAGGGCATTGTATATACCGTAAACTCTGGTTAATAGGCACACCTTGCTGTTAGGTGCATACTATTTATTAGGTGCATGCTTCCTTCCTGGTACACGGCATCATTTATTAAGCACATGTGCATTAAATAGAGTACACAAGGGCAACAACAGATCGAGTGAAAACCATGGTACCAAGAGCTCGCACTACACTCAATGGTCATTCTGAAGTCAAACAAAGAAGAGCTACACAGGTTTTTCCCGCTTCTGGCTAGCTAACACAAAGTCACAAGCCACATCATTCACGGCTTACGACTGGACTACTAGGCCTAGTAAAATTTCTCCCGTACGACGCATAGAGCCCCGTATATCTCCTTGAGTACACAATGGTTGCGAATCACGGTCTCTTTGAGGAGGATGGAGCCTTCTGATTTTACATCGATACTTGCCAGGTGAACGTGTCTAAAGATCTACTGCGCACTCATGCCCACCTGTAGGGTGTGGCTTTCATTGCATCCTATTTAGCACATATCCTCTATTAGGTGCATATTTGCTTACCACTTACACTTATAAGCGCATGCACTTATTAACCAGAGTCAACGGTATACCTTCACATTTATATCATCTCTACCTTGTTTGCATACTTTTTGGCATGCCATCCCAACATCATTTTAAGATAAAAGTGGGAGGTGGTACGGGTCAAGGTCCTACAACTGAGATGACCCGGTATATCCTAGCCTCGTACCCAGGCTCCTTCCCGCTTTTCTGGGTAGGAGCCTGGGTACGAGGCTGGGATACCCATTATTTTGGACTTCACTGTTAAATTCACAAATTTATTTTGCAATGGTTCATTAGCCTCGTTTCCAGGCCTTGCCACTGTCCAGTTTTTGATCGCTTGCAGTATGCAAAAACGGAGGGGGAAGGCCTGGTCCATTTTATCACGTGAATGACGTCAGTGTCTACCTAGGTAGACAGAGAGGGGAGGGGTCCCTCATCAAAAGAACGCATGATAAAATGGACCAGGTCTTCCCCCTCCATTTTTGCATACTGCAAGTGATCAAAAACTGGACGGTGGGAAGACCTGGAAACAAGGCTTATATCTCTGAAATTTCGCATTGTGAGCTGTGAATGGTGAAGTCCATCTTACAAACTGCTACATGTGCTGTGACTCTCAAGTTGCATACAGTACCATAAGCTCACACTAATATGCCTCCTTTGAGCAAACGCCCTCCTCCCCACTCTTAACCCCAAGTTTTTACACATGTTCTTTTCACTCATTTAAATTTGCATCTCCTTGGCGTGCCTTTAGTAAGCTTAGTCATTGTGAACATCTATACACACGGAACAAATAGCATTGTTCACAGGCCACTGCCCAGGTTTTTATTGCTTATGGTACAAACTAACGTTACCCCCTGTCACCACTGATGATGCAAGTTACTTTGTAGTGCCTTTCAGCTTAGTATCAACACAGGCGCTGCTGATTCACTATAGTACACGACCAGCAGTATTCTGAATCAGAACATATAGTCAAGGCTAATTGAATATTCAAGTAAACGTCTCCTCCCCACTTCAGACTCAAGGTAGTGTACAAAAGGGAGGTGTATTAGTATGAGCTCATGGTAGTACAAATTCATCAACAACAACGTGCAAAGGAACTACAAACTTACCAACTGCAAGTTCAGCCTCTTGTGAACGGATTCCTCTCTGTTCAACTGGATTCTTCACAAGACATCTGTAGTGACCTTTGTCACTTCCATCCACACGCTGAATTTGAAGGGTGCTGGTGCTGTCAGTCTGGCTGAAAGAGAACCGAGGATCATTTCTGTCAATGTCCACACCATCTTTCTGCCATTGAAACTCAAGGTCATCTCCTGTGGCTTCAACATCGAAGGTTATGTCTGCTCCAGGAGGTACAGACTGGTGCTCAGGATGTCGTGTAATCTTAGGGGGACCACCTGTGAGAAAGAAACGGAGTCATATATTTAACAGGGGATTCCGTTATTACCTTAACCCTTTAACCCTTTAGGGCCCATAGCGCCAAAAGTCGCACTTTTGACATGGTAGTTTTGTGGCTTCTCACTGTAGTTTGTTAGTGCTTCTACTCTCTAGGAGTGTAGTAGTAAGGGCGGGCTAAAGTGCCTACCAACAGAACGAGCAGCTGTTTAGACAAAGACCTCCTGGTAGTGAGAACATCGATGGAAGGTAAAAGTAGGAAGGCTTATTTTACCTTCGTTTTATGCTTACCTGAAAAACCGTTTCTGTTGTGAGTTACAATGGAGCCCTCCTCTCTAGTAACAAAGCAAGTAGCGGCATTCATCGGGAGAACGGACAGCTTTCTTGAAGCTGCAACTTACAGACTTACCGCATGGCTACTTCGGTGGTGGCCCCACCCCTTACATCCCACTCCTTTCTGTTCAGGGTAACAATCATTGCTAATAACTATCGGGGCATACCCCCGAGGTTTAGAAACGCAGTAGCTATCGCTCTAGGGTATGATAAAGGTTGCTATGTGCAGTTGGAGCAAAACTATCAGCAGCCAAATCGCGTGGAGAAAACTTGAAAACATATATGGCCGTAAAGAGTACCCTATAGTGCACTTTTGGTTACATCATACTGCGCACTGCACAGAAAAGATAGTCTATGCGCACTACGTGCGCAGGTTCTGCGTCAGCAGAAAGGGTGGGACAGGGGGAGGTGGGTGGGGTCACCCGCAGGGTGACATGCACACGGTGGCTGCTAGGCTTGGCTGTCAAAGCACCATGGTTGGGACCGGGTGGGCCAATTCAGTATGCAAAAACGGAGGGGTGAAGGCCTGGTCCATTTCGAGCTTGAGCCTTATCTTGTAGTTTCTGCCCCAAGCGCTGGAGTTTCGAATGTTCGTGAAGCAAAAACGTACCACTCCTGGTTCAAAATGAAGAAAGCGTACGCAAAATGCGTTCTTTCGATTGGGGAATCTTCCCCCCCCCTCTGTCTACCTACGTAGGTAGACACTGACGTCATTCATGTGATAAAATAGACCAGCTAGGCCTTCCCCCTCCGTTTTTGCATACTGCAAGCCATCAAAAACTGGATGGTGGGAAGGCCTGGGAATGAGGCTAATGGTTCATCAGGTCTGATGAAGATGATCTATTATCTCTGAAATTTCGCATTGTGAGCTATGAATGGTGAAGTCAAGTTGCATATAGTACCATTAGCCTTGTTCCCAGGCTCTCGTGCGTGGGTGGAGAAAAAAGAGCCTAGCTGGTACACACTGTTTGTGCATGCTCAGTTCCCCCAGGATTTCTGGGAATTTGGAAATTTCCATAAAATCTGCTCTGTTGCACTAACCTCTGCAAGGCAAGCCGACTTCTCCCATATAAAAGATGCCTGCCACTGACCACGCTCTGTGTAGACGATGACGAGGGAGTGACGAACGTACTCAGCTCTTTGCTTGCAGGAACTGTCCATGCGTTCGTCCATTCCAGCTAAACGCTGTGGCATGTGACTGACGCAATCTTCCCCTTTGAAGTTTACCGATTGCCTTGAACGAAGCAATGCAGACCGTTAGTCAAAGTGATGTTGTTTTTGACTTCAAAACCGCCTGTATGCATCCCACAGGTGCAGCCTTTTAGCAGGTAAACAGAAATTGACCGTAATTTTAGTGTAGTAGCGGAGTGGTATGCAGGTTACCAAGGGAATTTGGCGTATGCGCGAACAGTGTGTACCAGGCTCTTTTCTCTCTGCCCACGCACAAGAGCCTGGGAACAAGGCCAATAGTACCATAAGTTCACACTGATATGCCTCCTTCGATCAAACACCTTCCTCCCCACTCTTAACCCCAAGTTTTTACACATGTATTTTTCACTCATTTAAAAGCCTTTAGTAAGCTTAGTCATTGTGAACATCTACACACATGGAACCAATAGCATTGTTCACAGGCCACTGCCCAGGTTGTGGTACAAACTTACACAGGTTACCCCCTGTCACCACTCACTATGCAAGTTACTTTGTGATGCCTTTCAGCTTAGTATCAACACAGGCGCTGCTGATTCACTATAGTACACGACCAGCAGTATTCTGAATCAGAACATATAGTCAAGGCTAATTGAATATTCAAGTAAACGTCTCCTCCCCACTTCAGACTCAAGGTAGTGTACAAAAGGGAGGTGTATTAGCACGAGCTCATGGTAGTAAAAATTCATCAACAACAACGTGCAAAGGAACTACAAACTTACCAACTGCAAGTTCAGCCTCTTGTGAAGGGATTCCACTCTTTTCAACTGGATTCTTCACAAGACATCTGTAGTGACCTTTGTCACTTTCCTTCACAAGCTGAATTCGAAAGGTGCTGGTGCCGTCAGTCTGGCTGAAAGAGAACCGAGGATCATTGCTGTCAATATTCGCACGATCTTTCTGCCATTGAAACTGAAGGTCATCTCCTGTAGCTTCAACAGTTAAGGTTATGTCTGCTCCAGTAGATACTGACTGGTTCTTCGGATGCTGTGTAATCTTAGGGGGACCCACTGTGAGAAAGAAAAGGAGCCATATATTTAACAGGAGACTCCATCAATACCTTAAATAGGACAAAATTGTAGCCCTGTTCCTTGGCTTCCCTGCCACAAAACAGTGGGAGGAGGAGCACTCTTTTGAAACTGAGAATGAGGCTAATAATGTAGTTGAACATACATAAGTAAACAAAATAGTGTCACTGGTACACATGATCTAAGTGCTGGTCAACCTACGCATATTTTGGGGGTAGCTAAACATCTTCGTCTTCACTAGCCACTCACTTCACTGGCTATAGATATACATATGTGGCAGTCCCGGGTAGAAATCGAACATTATTCTGTTGCATATTTCAACCGTGTTACCGCGTTCAAAGCGCTGTAACGCAGAACTTCTGTTAAGGGCGGGGCTCATATGCGCTACAAAGACTTATCAGGTATTCATGCATCTTCACTGCGCGTATGAGCCCCGCCCTTACGAAAATTTTGCACTACAGCACTTCGAACGCAGTAACACAGTCGAATTGTGCAATGGAATAATGTTTGATTTCCACTCGGGACTGCCACATATAGTATCTGCAATAAAGATAATGGCTGGAGGACACACGTACTGTGCAAAAGCACCCAGCTATTTTATTGGTCATCACTGTATTTTCCCAAACAATTTGTGTGAAAGTTTGGAGGAGCTGACCTGATGTAGCAGTAATCACACAGTATATCATGCAAGTCAGCCATTAAGTGAAGTACCATCAAGTGATTAACTAAAAAGAAGCCCACTCCCTTTTTGGAATTGCAAAGAGGCATTTTTTCTCTCAAAAGTACACTATATTCATACTGTCATACTGCTGTTATGTACAGTATAGACAAAGAGCATTGGAGAGGCAGTACAGTAAAAGAGGTGGGACTAACAAATGAAGGAGGTACTACTATTGTAATTATGCAGGCACATGACAATTTAAGAGAGACACACTAAACATTGCTGAGTCATTACATATATTGGGGTTAGAATGCATGTTTGCATGTGCAATGGATGGGTGCGCGTATTTGTATGTTGCTAGGTGGTTGCTAAGATTAACTGTGTACAATAAATCTACTACCGTACTCACTTGAAATTCCGCCCCCCCTTTTTGCTGATTAGATTTAGCTACAAGTATGGGGGGGCTTATAATTGAATAATGTTAATTAGTCTCGTTTATACGCCCCCTTTCCTTCCTGTGGAGTGCGTGAGGGGAAACAGCAATGGCAGAATTGTCTGTCACCGTCTCGTGGGGCTTGGGATAAAGCTCGTAGTGGCTCAGTTCTGCAGGGCAAAGGATCATGAATCAATGAAGGTGCAGAGTGTGTGCGGTCAGAAAACGCGATGCAGTTTTCGCACCACCACCAGCTAGCTACGAGCCTGCCGCCGCACAGCCAATCACTTTTTCGGTGTATCGCTGGCCACTAGGTTGCTAGACTCTATATAGGGTGGTACGGTGAGTTCTAACCTTCTATACACCTCCGCAACAAATAGTAAGGGGGGGGGCTTATAATCGAAGGGGGCGTAATTTCGAGTGAGTACGGTATACAAACCCACAACTTCCCACCAGTGTTAATAACTACTCAAGAGTGCACACAATGGATGCAAGTGTTGTAGGTATTTATTGAGCGCTTTTCAAGAATATTCTCAGGTAAAGGGCAATGAGATAGACTGATTTTCCCTTTTCACCAATGCACAAAAGTGGCTAGTAACAAACCAGCCTCATATGTACCAAGCACACGGTAAAATGTTAAGAGGGTAGTAGTAACAAGCTGTTCAATTTGCCACAGCTAAATGACTCTATAGCTTTAAACCACCCAGCAACACACAATAATCATTTAGATCATGTCCGCGTTCAGGATGTAACCCCTATATAAGCATGAAGCACTCACACACTACATGCCCTTGTGCCTTGTGCTTATAAATTGCTTTTCCGTACTGCAAGCGACGGAAAGCTGGGCAGGACCTGGAAACGAGGCTAGGTATGATATACTACATAATACAAACACTCAAAAATTTTGCCCATCCCCCTCTTGAGGAGCCACCCACTAAAGTTCATCCCCAATCAGTGTCATTTCAGGAGATCACAGTATATATTACAACACAATACAATTCATCACACCACAAACCACTCTCTATACCTATGCTCTAGGATAAAATACACATACTTACATGCTGTTTTACCGCTGATGGTTGGGAAGTCACCACGTTTTAGTTGTTCCACCAGAACTTGATGGGCAATAACTTCACCTCCTACTACATCAACTAGCGATTGGAGGGTTGGTGGAGGTTGTTTCCGATGTAGCCATCGTGTAAGTAATTCTTTAAGGCCACTCTGTACATCACCACGCACAGCACTCTCAATTCCCTTCAAAACAACAGGTGTAAAGCCCAGCTGTATTCCTATTGTATGCCACTGAAAGGCCACTTCATCGAGCTCCGTTTGCAAAGCTGGAAGGTCAGCATCTGTGAGAACTGTCCCTGGCAAATAAAAACGAAAGGGATATTAGTGATAGTCAGAGTGCACAAAAGTTAGCTAGTAACAACAGAAGTAGCATTTGTGTTTATTTTGCTGTCTTCCACAGAAGATGGGTTTTGCCCAGTATGGCAATATTAAATATTCGATTACTGTATACAGAAAATATGACCATCGGCAATGAACTTAAGTGGTTCCTACAAAAGGAGGGGCGGTGGGCATATTTGTGAGAGTTTTCATACTTATAGTTTGAAATTCACCTATCCACCTATTTCACATGCAATCTCTATACAGCTGTAGGCAGGCATGCAAGTGTGCAGTCTGCATACACAATGGTGCCTGTCTTCCTTTTTTAGTTTGCAGTACTGCTTCTCCAATAGTTTCTTGTTTGACTTGCATAACCGCATGTGCTAAGCATAAACAGGTGGGCGTACTTCAAGAGAAACATTTTTTTTTTTACAATAACTCAATTCAAAAAAAGGCTTAAGCTTATTTTTGATGGTGGGCTCATTTCACTTCTATAGAAGAGTGTGCAATTAGTAGTAATAGCATAGCTTTGAGTGCAATTTGGGATTAATAGCACAAGTGAATGGCTGTTAACTGCACTGGCAAAGCCAAAGTGTATAAGAAAACATGCCATTTTTGTCAACTTTAGTTAGTTGATCATGCATGCAATGTGTATTTTATATCTAAATATAATATGTCTACATATATAGATCTGTCGCTTCCATGTCCAATTGTGATACCTATAAACAGCTCTTGGAAGGTTTGTGTTGGAGAAGAACTACGTACCATGCCGCAAAAATGGTGCCTGTGCTTCTGTACCTGACTACTTGCACCTTCACTATGGTAGACAAGAGGTACTATACTGGCCTTAAGCTCTTTCACCGGCATCTTTTCTGGCTTCAGTTCAATCTCAATTACAACATGAGGCTGAGCTTGTAATCTTGGTCCGTGTAGATCGACAACATTGCCAACAGGCAAGATGCAGAAAAGATACTCAATGGCTCATGGTTCGTTAACAATACCATGAATAATATTATGCTATTTTTATTGTGCAAATTGTGTCTTTTTTGCATAAATTGATTTTTTGTGCATTGACTTTCACACATAATCTAATTTAATTCTCTCCTCTGGAAAATTCAATTTAATGGGTTGATCTAACTTAACACACATGCCTGTTCAAAATTAATGCGTAATTCACATGTGTTATTTATCCCAAATTCTGAAGCTATAAAAATTATATACTACCATGCATGCACTTTTTGTCCTTCTTTAGAACATTAAAGTACCGGTACTTTTATTTCAAAATTGTGCATTTTTGCGTTGCCGATCACATGGGGTACTCATAATCATGGGGTATCATACCACGAGGCTAAATTGCAAATGCAGCCGTAGTGACGCCGTGGTACCGACGAAACTACCGCTAGAGTAGACGGTTTGACTAGTCTGCACTTACGAATGGACCTACTGCCATCAGCTGTCAATCTTCGGCATCAGTTGTTGACCAAAAATGCCCACGTGACCAACCTCCCAAGGTGCTACGCACAGCTTATTGCACAATGTTGTCGGCATCCCGATTATAGCCAGCTTCCGTGAAGTAGTATCTCAGTTCAGTCTTAGAAGCAACTCCGCCCACAGACCGATTACAGGCTGATGGCTACTAATACTCATAGGGTACTTGTGTTCATGTCTTCCAATCAGAAAATTGATAGCAACAGTTTTGATAGGTATTTATATTCATAGAGTACTTGTAATTGATGTGTATATATACTCCAGGGTGTACCGTACAACAATGTGGTTTGCTGCCCAACATGTCCAGTTCCTAAGTTGAGTTACAGGGCACTGACCACATTCGCCCATTTTTACTTGTTTACGTGGTGCATCATTCCTACAGTAAATTTCAAATACAGGAATCCTATGGAACACACAGCCTAGCCTCTTTAGTCAGTAGAGCTACAGCCAGTTAATGTGGAGACTAGACCAAGTGTTCATCAGGATCCGCAAATACCACGGAAAACTCTAAAATTTGCTGTATCAGGATTTTGTTTGCAGAGTTGATGTTGAAGGGGAAAAAAACGGAAAAGGGGGAAGCTTGAGAATAGAACTGTGCCTATGGATATATACCATCTATCCTCTGCTACAATGCCAGAGCTCCAGTAGCTCAGTTAATTGATAAAAGCATCTGCTGACCAGAATTCAGAGGACCCAGGTTCAAATCCTGGCTGGACCTCATGTCCATTTTTTCCCTTCATGAAATCCATGTTACCATTCTGTAATTGCATGTGCACTACGTACATTCAAGTTTTCTAGCCCTAGAAAGCCCATAAGCCACAACCTTCTGGGACAACATAGTGGCTTCTACTTTGTATTGTCTCTGGCAAGCCATACTGCAGTCAGAATATTCTTGACTGGAGTCAGCCGTGATCCTTACAGGAGTCATTCAATGACTGAACAATAATCATGTGTACGAAACATAAATCAAGAGACGTACTCAATTTCTGCTGTAAGCTGGTGCTGCTAGGAGCAGGTCCACTAGCACCCTGGAGAGGTCCTCTGTAGTCAGGTTTGAGCCGTCCTGGTAGGTAAATGGAAAATTTGCTGAGCGTCAGCATAACTAGTATCAACAACATACAATATGCTGACAACTTGAAAACAAAAATAAAAATCAACTACGCACCATATATTGTAATACATGGCAAAATGGTTGTCAAAACACTTACTGTAATATTTGACAAGTTTGTCTGCAAGTGGGTCCAGTGAAAGTTCTCTCAAGATCCTGATGAATGTTTCAAAAGCAGTTGTTGGGTTACTTGCTGTTCTGATCTGTGCATCCACAGCCTGCATCAACTGGCTGACTTTGTTGTCGTTTGGGAGAACCAATGTTTGGACAATGTTGTCAGCTGCCTGCCGTGAAATAAAATCATTTTCTACCAGCTTGTTTGCAAATAAGCCTGGATCAGACTGGTTTGCAATTGCCTCATAGATATCTGAGGTGTTCCTTTGGATGGTACGGTATTCCTGCTGCAAGCTACCAGGAGCTGGTCCACCACCACCCTGGGAAGAGAGAGGTCCCCTGTAGTCAGGTTTGAGTTGCCCTGGTAGGTAAATGGAGAATTTGCTGAATGTCAACATAAGTATAACAACATATTAGTCCTGCAATATACTGAGAATTTTGAAATCAAAATAAAAGTCAACTACACACCATATATTGTAATACATGGCGAAATGGTGGCCCAAAACACTTACTGTAATGTTTGACAAGTTTGTCTGCAAGTGGGTCCAGTGAAAGTTCTCTCAAGATCCTGATGAATGTTTCAAAAACAGTTGCTGGGTTACTTGCTGTTCTGATCTGTGCATCCACAGCCTGCATCAACTGGCTGACTTTGTTGTCGTTTGGGAGAACCAATGTTTGGACAATGTTGTCAGCTGCCTGCCGTGAAATAAAATCATTTTCTACCAGCTTGTTTGCAAATAAGCCTGGATCAGACTGGTTTGCAATTGCCTCATAGATATCTGAGGTGTTCCTTTGGATGGTACGGTATTCCTGCTGCAAGCTACCAGGAGCTGGTCCACCACCACCCTGGGAAGAGAGAGGTCCCCTGTAGTCAGGTTTGAGTTGCCCTGGTAGGTAAATGGAGAATTTGCTGAATGTCAACATAAGTATAACAACATATTAGTCCTGCAATATACTGAGAATTTTGAAATCAAAATAAAAGTCAACTACACACCATATATTGTAATACATGGCGAAATGGTGGCCCAAAACACTTACTGTAATGTTTGACAAGTTTGTCTGCAAGTGGGTCCAGTGAAAGTTCTCTCAAGATCCTGATGAATGTTTCAAAAACAGTTGTTGGGTTACTTGCTGTTCTGATCTGTGTATCCACAGCCTGCATCAACCGGCTGACTTTGTTGTCGTTTGGGAGAACCAATGTTTGGACAATGTTGTCAGCTGCCTGCCGTGAAATAAAATCATTTTCTACCAGCTTGTTTGCAAATAAGCCTGGATCAGACTGGTTTGCAATTGCCTCATAGATATCTGAGGTGTTCCTTTGGATGGTACGGTATTCAGGATTCATGTTTCACCAACCTATAGGAGAAATAAAATATTGGGCACAGTCACTGTCAATGTAGCCTTTTTCCCAGGTCACTCCAAATGAGACCAAACCCCATGTTTCACTTGCCTGTAGTGAATTTGAACTAGTATCAACTTTTGAACCTACATGCAGGAAGATTTGTGATTGCAATAATGACCACAATGCATACTTGCCAGCATGGGTTATGTTAAAAAAATAATGGTAGTTGATTCAACCCAAGAATGTTATCTCAGTTGCAGTTTGGGTTCCAGGTGGTTGCCTACCTCCCTTTGCACTTGTGCTACAAGTTCATAGAATCTATGAATACTGCTGCAAATGAAATTCATGCATGTTTGAGCCAAAAAAGGGGTGGAATTCTGGCTATATTCATGTACTACGTGAACTCTGAAAATATTCATGTACTCTGGGATAACCTCTGGATAGTATTAGTATTTGGGGCGAGCCTCAGGGAGCCCCACACTAGCAGGACTGCATTGTGCATGCTTGTTTGCTCGCTTGTTTGCGTCTGCTTAACATAAATTTTAAATGAGCACACCCAAATATTTCACAAAGATTGAATGCTCATGTGCACTTAGCTCAGTTGAGAGTGAGAGTGAAGGGCTGTTGCAAGAGTGCAGCATAATTCAAAGGTCGAAATAAGGTTTATTGATTGTCTGGTCACTATGTCCTAGCACTTTTGATGTTGAGTGGTCGTTTACAATCTGTCTGGACGTGCTTGTCACAGCTTCCTCGTCCTTCACTTAGTAATGTAACCCATGGGTGCTTAGTTAGACACAATTAATAACTTGTCGTATAAAACTACTTTGTCTATGTTGTGTACTGTTTACAGTATAGTGGGAAATTTTTGTGAGGTCCAAATTTTTGCAATTTTCGCGACCCACAACCAAAACGCGAATATAGGAACCATGAAACAAGAACTGCGAAAATTTGAACATGTGAACTTTTGAACTTGTGGAAGTTGCTAGTCTCGCTCGACCTGACGATGGCACTATAGCGCTATTTCAAACCGGTAGACAACGTCCTACCCTCTCCCACAGGACATCTTTCGTCCTCTGTCAGCCCGGTGATGATAAAGTGGCATGGTCAATAGCTTGCGCTAAACGCGAAAATTAAAACCGCGAAAATTTCTTCTGAAGGGGCAACAGGATTTTTGTGAAAATTTGGACCAGCGAAAATTGGTACATGCAGACCAGTATATGATGATGGGCCATTATAACATTTCTGAACTAACTCTGGAAATTGTGAAAAAGATTTGTTCAGGCTATCCATCAAGGGGTAGTCACTCCTGTGTCTCCTCTAGAAGTATTTGCAACCAATGGAATCAAGCAAGCAATGTCCTTTCACTAGTCGATTAAGGGATCAAGGTGACTTCCAAACAGCGACAATCAAAGGATCAACAATACTAAAGAGGCAGGCTAGCAGGGTGCTTTTGGTCTCTTGGACCACTTTAAATCAAGCAATCAAGAGCTTTGGAAGAGGACAATCAAGCACAATGTCTGCTTATTAAAGACCTTGATCCCACTTGCAAACTCTTTCAGGCAACACATAAGTGACTACCTCTTGTCAATCTTTTTGATGTTGTGAAGTTATATAATCCAGGACTGATTTAGCCTTGCCTCAATTGCTGTTATCCTCCAATTCCCAAAGGCCTTAATAAAGGTTTTGGGTAACGCAGGTCTGCTGAAAGTTCTGATAAGGCATGAAAACATGCGGGGGTGAAAACAGCGAAGTGCGACTCCCCCCAGCTTTTAGCTTGTCAGGAAACGGAGCGGAACCCACCTTTACAACGCCGACGTTGGGAAGCATATCCATTCAGGGAGTCCCTTCTCTGCAGCAACTTGTCCTCGCCATTTCTTGGTGATCTGCTAGCACCCGCTCCTGGACAGCGCTCGGAACGGAAAGCGAGAAATGGGAAATGAGAAATGGGAAACGAGGAAATGGAAAATGGGAAATGGAAACGATGACGGATACTCATGCAGGGTCATGCGGGTCGCAGGCCGGCCTATGGTGGCGCCCAGTTATGGTGGCCCAGTAGTGCACTCCGACGTCGCGCGTCTGTAGCGGAAACGCAGTTGTTCCGCATTTTGTCCGCACTATTATTATTTTTTTTTTTTTATTATTTATTATTCGCTTTACAGCATTGCGTAAGTGGTGATATAAGAGATTTGGTGAAAGAGAGATGGTACAAATCATTGCATGCTGACAGACTGACACCTACTACAGGTGTAGCTGAAGAGTTGTTACATAAACTAAAATATTTGTACAAGGATAGTTACAGTTGACACTTGGCGCATGGGCACAACAGATGAAAAGAACATACATTGTTGGCGTCAAAGTTTGAGCAAAAGTTTGACCACAAATGGTTTAAAAGTAGGTGTTTGATAGATGGGAGTGATAAAGACAGGTCTATCCGAGGAAACAGGTTCCACAAACGCACAATTCTGTTAAAATAAAAGTGTCTTGGGGTTGATAATCGACAGAACTTGTGTCTGAGTTTGCCGTTTGAGGAGGCACGTGTGGTGGAGGTGACAAACTCGATGTAATCATGAATGATTAAATTGTCCATGGGATTTTTAAAGCATTTTACAAGAAACATCATATCCTGAAGTTCATACCAGTGCATTAGAGGGAGGAGGTTTAATGATAGGAGCCTGGTTTTGTAATCATGTGAATAGTCCTGCAAGATAAACTTGGTAGCACGACGTTGAATTCTTTCAAAGTTTCTGATATCTTTAATTAATCGTGGTCTCCAGAGTTGAGAGCAGTAGGAAAGTTTAGATTTTACTAGAGATAGGTATAACTGTTTCCTGGTTGCAACCGAGGATGAGCTAGATATTGAACGACGAATCAGGTGAAGAGTGCGATAGGCTTTGGAACAGATGAGGTCATAATGGTTTGACCAAGAGAGATCACTTGAGGCAACAATGCCTAAGTCTCTGTGGCAAGGAAGGAATTGAATCATGGTTTCATCGACTTTGTAGACTGAGGGTAGTGGGGTTTTGGGAGACAGAGAGAACCGAATAGCAGCAACACTTGGCTGTATTTAGAGATAATTTCCATACTTTGCACCAGGCCACTAGTTGATCAATGTCAGATTGTAGGAGAGGATCTGAAGTGCTTGCAAGATTTGCAAGTATGGACTTGATGAATTTGGTGTCATCCGCAAATAGATAGATTGAGGCATAGTCAATATTATTAGGGAGGTCATTTATGTATACCAGAAAAAGTAAAGGTCCGACAATGCTTCCTTGGGGTACCCCGGATAGCACCGGGAGACTCTGAGATGAATGTTCATTGATGTTTACATAGTGTTGTCGGTTTGTTAGATAGGATTTAAACCAGAACCATAAAGGTCCAGTAATACCGATTGTCCAAAGTTTGTACAATAGTTCTGCATGAGGTATGCTATCAAAAGCTTTTTTGAAGTCAAAGTAGATTGTATCGACTGCTTGTCCTTCTTCAATTGATGTGAAGATTTCGTTGAATGATACTAGTAATTGAGTCAAACAGGATCTGTTACGTAGGAATCCAAATTGGTGCTTAGAGAGACGTGGTCTGATGAAAGGGATGGTCTTTACATAAATTATCTTTTCTAGTACTTTAGATAAGATACACAGTAAGGAGATAGGTCTATAGTTTTCAACATAGAGAGGATTTTCTTTTTTGAAAATTGGTCGAATTTTGTGGACTTTCCATTCGGTTGGAAGCGATTGGTTTTGGATACAGGCTTGGAAAAGGTTTGTGACCGGTGTACACAGAGTTGCTGCACAGTGTTTTAGGACGTAGGGATGAATATTATCACAGCCGACTGCTTTGGTAGGATCAATGCTGGAGAGAGCATTGTATACATCGGTATGAGTTATGTCAATATGGCTTAGTTGGGAAGTGGGGGTTGGGAGACATTCGACTGGAGGCAGAACACAAGTACTAGAGGAGAAGGTGGAGTTGAAGAATCTGTTGAAGAGATTTGCTTGGATAATTGGATCATAGACTGGAGAAGTTTGATGAATGATGAAATTTGGTAAGGAATTGTTACACTTGTTTAGATTTTTAAGATGCCCAAAGAGCTTTTTGGGATCTCTGGAAAAAGTTGCAGTGAGATGAGCTTCGTAGTTTGCTCTAGCAGTTTGTATTAAGGTCAGTAGTTCCAATTCCATTGTTTCCAATTGTGAGATGGAGTGAGATGTTGCAGTTTTTCTAATACGACGACGGAGAGTGCGAATGCAGTTCAATTTGTGTCTAATGCAGGGTGTAAAGTACCTTGGGTATTTTCTTTGAGAATAATTGGTTTTTGGGACATGACGGAGACAGGCATTGGTAATGTCGAGTTTTAGGTCATACCAATAGGAATTCAGATCAGAGATGAAAACTGAGTAGTATAAGTCTGAGTTTGCAAAGTGTCTGTTCAATTCAGTTAAATTGGCTTTGGAGTAGTTTAAGGCACAAAAGGGATTTGTGGGAGATTTTCTTGAGTGCCTATTTTTGGATGATGAGTGAATACAGTAAGATATAAGGTGATGATCTGATTGAGATGCACAAATAATACTGTCAACAGAAACATTTGAGATTCTAGATGGTGAATTTGACAAAACTAAGTCAAGAATGTTTCCACAACGATGAGTGGGCTGGGTGATCAATTGAATAAAATTTTTAGCACAGATTTGATCCACCAAGCATGATGAAGAGGAGGATGAAGCAGAGAATGAGGACCAATTGGTGTCAGGCATATTTAGGTCACCAGTTATGATGATGTCACAATCAGTTGACAGTGAGTTTATGAAGTCAACAACTTCTTGTAAATACAAGTCAATGCTACCAGGTGGGATATACAAACAGATAAGTAAAATTTATAATTCGACAGATATTAATTCTAATGAGGTAGAAGAGAAATTAAGTTTAGAGGGTATTGTGTTTGAAACAGCTATCATGACACCTCCTCCACGGGAACCTCTATCACGGCGGTAGATGGTGTAATTTTCAGGTGCAATCTCATTATTGACAACAAATTCAGTTAACCAGGTTTCAGTGATACAAAAAACATCTAGTGATTTGCAATAGATTAGTGATTGGAAGAAGTGTAATTTATTGACTAAACTACGAGCATTCCACGTACCTGCTACTAGGCCCAGACCATATAGTCATGACTGGGAGGAAGACTGGACTGGTGTCTTATGTTTTGAGGGAGGAGTACGTGGTTCAGGGAAATCAGGAGAAGGGTTCTCATTTGATAAATCATTAACTGAAGTCGAGTCTTCAGATGAAGCTGTACGATTTGAGTGCTGAGAATTGACTGGGTGTAGTACCGAGTTTATGACAGCGGCATGTTTCCGTTTCTTTACATAGATTGCACTACCTCTGATTTTGATATCACTGCGGTCAATACCTGAGTCAATAAGTGATCTACGTTCTTTTAGTAGTAGCGATTCAATGAGTCTTTCTTTAGGTGTGAGGTCAGCTTTTATGAAGATGCCGGGTTGAGATGTTAGTTTACGTCTGTTAGAGAGTATAGATGATACTTCGGAAGATCTAGTCATTTTGACTAGGATGGGTCTAGAGCGGTCTGGTTGGTATTTTCCGAGTCGGTAGTTGTCGCGAATAGACAGTTGTGACACTTGAGTGTCAACTGAGGAGAGAATGTCGGCAACTGATTTTAGGTCACTCACCATTCTAGAGTGTTTGGGTGTGCCTTTTGGGCATTCTTTGATACCATACAGTACAAGGTTGAATTTTTTTTCAGACTCAGTCACTGAAATAGCTGGTGTGGGTTTAGATGTAGGAGGAGGTAGTACAGCAGCAGTGTCACCTTTCAGTGCACCAGAGTAGCTTTGCGGGGGGTTTATAGCTGGTTCATTGTGTCCATCTGCGATAGGGCCGGCTGGCATTAGACTGGTGGGTACGGTAGGTACGGTTGGGGCAGTGTGGGACGAGACGGACGGGAGGGACTCTTTTAGCAGCGATAATTCGAGTTTCAGGGCTTCTACCGTGTTTTTCAGTGAATTTATCTGCTCTTGTTGCTCTCTTCGATCACAGCAAGGGCAGAGAAAGGATTGGGCATTTTCTTTGATGGTTTGGTATTGTTGACTGGTAACGCTAGCACAGTAGCGATGTAGCCATTGCTGGCAACTTCCGAAGCAGTAGAGTACTTCGTCTTTATTGACGGAGATCGGTTGGCAGCAGATGCAGAAGAGCTCTTTCTTCTTGGGAGGCATCACGCTACTCCCGTAGTCTTTCTGCACCGTTTCCGCAGCATCTCCGCAATCTTTCCGCATTGTTCCCGCGGTATTTCCGCATTGTTACTACTCCGTAGTCTTTCCTACGGTGGCCGAGAGTGATCATTTCTGCCATTCCATTTCATTTCCATCTCATTTCCATTTCATTTCCATCGCCGTTCCATTTCATTTCTATTCCATTTCCTTTTCTCGTATAGGCTTCATCTTATTAATACTACATTGCATTTGTAATCGCTTGTTAGCTAATAAACTTCAGGTTAGTACTCGAAGACGCTATATTGCTGTAAGCAGTGAGTATCTCAGATAAGAGTGAATAATTATATCAAATAAGAGTAATGAACTTGATAGTGATAAAGGATTAAAGTTTTGCAGTACATATTGGACAATCTTGATGTTTCACTGTTTTACAGTTTGTATAGCTGCAGTTTAAGCAGTCAGAGTAACAAAGTTGGTAGTGATATAGTGATAAAACTTCGAAAAATTAAGTTAAGTTGACAATCACGGCCAACAGTGATGGAGGATGACAATCACAGTGAAGGGGATGGTACTATGGCTTCCTTACATCATAGTGCTGTTCTATCTGAAACTGATCATTCAGATAATTTGCAAATGAGGGTGGCAGTGAATGCAGAAATTGATCCCCAAATGCGCGCAGTGGTGGTAGATCATCGTACAACTCCAGATCTGGCCCCAAATCTGTGATTCCAATCTCAGGAACTGGCAAGGATTTGTTCTTCAGTAATTTCGCAACGGAGTCCATGTCATAAATGTTGGCAACTAGAATGGTATCCAGAGCACATGCAGGTATAAGTTGCTGCAGACAATGGATTTGAACATCGTCGAGTATAAGCCTCATTGGTCCAACAGCGGGAGACTTGAACAAACCCGTGTTTTCTACAAGCAGCTGCTGAATTGCATAGAGGTCATGTCTGAGTTGTGTTCCAGCTATGTATGAAAAGAGTGTCAGGATTACTAGCAATTGACAGTTACACAATCACATATTATACCTTCATATTCAATTGATTCTTCTAATTCCTCAGAGGCATGAGTTTTCTCTTGCTCATTCGGAAGAGGTTGTTCATCTTTGTCATCAGGTACGTTGCATAATGAACAATAAATGTGTTAGAGGCAGCATTTGCAACTTAATGGCAGGTGAGTATATAGAATCTAACCTCCTCAGATGGTGAATACACCACGTACACTCGAAGTTTGCTAAGTTGTGGAGTTGCCATCCTCAAGTACGTGCGCAGGTCTGTGTTTGGTCCAAAATGAGGCAGTGGTTGTCCAGATGAATCTGTAAGCCAGAAGCATTTGTCTGGTTTGAGCGCAGCATCAGGGAAGAACAGCAACCGACCCCGCTTGATGATGTCAGAGTATGTGCTGCCAAGCTCAAATTGTTCTTTCCTTGGAGGTGGGAGGTATGCCCTTCTAACACCACGGTTTTCTGAATTGTCAAACAGCTGTGGACCTAGCTGGAACTTATGAGAGAAACAAGAAGTGTTTTATTGTTACAAAAACAATGTGAGAAACACACTACAGTAGAAAATCACTTATCCCAATATGTTGGAACTGAAGCGTGTTTGGAGCTGAAGTGTTCGACTAAGTGAAACAATACCATTTGTATGGCATGAATGCACAGCAGATATCTATGAATATCACCATTCAACTATGTGAACATTCAGATAACTAAAGCTCAAATACTGGATAATATGTCCCCAGACATTCTACTGTAATAACTTACTGAAATATTTTTCTCAGTAGCTGGTTGCAGTGTAGTTGGAGTTTTTGAGCGTTTAGGTGGAGGTGGATCTAGGGTTGGTGTACGCTTTCCCTTGCTGATGTCATGATAATGTTGAAACAGAGCGAGCCTAGACTCCTGCACCCTTTTCTTAGAAGTCTGCGGGGTACTAGTGGAGCTGGCCATAGGTTGACTCTCACATAGTTTCGCAAACTGTTGGGCTAGAAAATAGTGAAACCATTACTAACTTAGTAATTTAATTCATTTGGTACTAATTCTGCATCCAGCTAACAATCACAAAGCAGAATAGTGCCACACATATAGCTATTCATGCATGACCAATCAATTAGCAATTTCTGTTATATATTTACTGTTGCCATGACTTTTCTTTACACCTGCGAACCGTACTTGATCCTCAACAAGCTTAGATGAAGTTAGTGATTCCGGAGGGTTTTCCAAACTTTTACATAAACTATTGTAGTAATACTTATCGGATTCAGCATTCAATTTTGAGTACAACGGTTTTTGTTTCATGCGAATCGGTGCAGTAGGTGCCGAGATGTGCATCATTATTGCAAAGTAGTCGGTACAAAATTTTGGGTTACTTTTAAATAGACAAAATGGTACATTCGGTAATCATCATGTGCGTACACGGAAAATACAAACTTGCACATATCTCGGGTAGTCTCATGCCCAGACCCAACCCTCTCACGAGGAAAGGGTCTGGTGTCACAAGCCTGAATCCTTGGGCTTGTGGAAGTGTTGAAGCCTTGTAATTGTTAGTGTAGAATTACAAATTGCTCAATGTTGGATAATGAATCTCATAACACGCTTTGAGCGGTACGATTGAAGTACTTGTTCTCGCTTCCGTATTACTCCAATAAACGCTGCTCTGCGATTTGATTGGCCGCTCCACGTTTCTGGAGCTAGCCCAAGGATTTGGACTTGTGACACCAGACCCCTTCTCCTCGTGTGAGCTGGGTGGGGTCTGGGCACGAGACTATATCTCGGGAACGGTTAGGCGTACGAAGATGGAACTTACACCAAACTGTTGCGCACAGAGTGGTCTATCTCATGAGAGGCTCATCGTGTACAGAGCTCGATGGCCTTCAGGAACAGCATGCAGAAATCTGAAGATATGAGATCCAAATAAAGCCTGAGAATGTATAAATCAGTCTGAAGCAACAGCAGTGATCAGCAACGGAGTATGGGTATGTTATTAACCCTCGGCGCGCATGCGCAGCGAGGGTTACAGTACTTCGTTTGTCTGTGTGTCTGTCTGTGTGTCTGTGTGTTACAACTAGCTTGGCTTACCAGGCGGCTAAATCTCTGAAGTTTGAACACAGATAGGCTTTAAACTGAATGAGGATGTGTTTAAATTGAGTCGATTTCGCCAAGAACGTTTCGTTCAAGAGTTATGCTGCAGTTCATTTGCCATGGCGACCGCTAGTTGGCCATATTCTGGTCTGGGAACGAGTTCACGCGCCCTGGGCTGGGTGGGGTCTGGGCACGAGACTAGTCAACTTTGACTTTCTAACTTGACAATATTGATTGAAACCGGCTTATAAGTTGGAGCTGTGAGTATCCAGTGGTAGAATCGGACCGTTTGAAATTGCTAGTCCGCTACGATGTATAGCGAGCAGCGAATGGCAATTAGAAATGGCTTACTTGGCAGTGATAAGCTACTGAGATAAACCAATCCAGCCTAGTTACACGTTATGTACACAATTCAAACCACTGACTGGCACTGCCCAGGGCTTGCTAGCACGCTTGTTAACTTTGACCCGACTTGACAATGCTGATTATGAGCAATTTATACCATTGAGCTGTTTTGTCACTGCTCTGTTGACTTCAGAGATAGCCTGTGATTGTCGTTATAATATGCAATGATTTAAGACTATAATAAGCCTGGAATGCATAAATAGAACTTACCATGAACAAAATTTGTTAAACCTCATCAGATGCAGAGGAGGTTGGACACACACATGCTCTGATATAACTTGCGCAGTTACGTACATGTACTGCCCTAATTACATTCTCCATTGCATTCCAGCTTACAATTAGCTGCTGAAATGAACTAGCTCTACATCTATAACCACTAGCCCCATGTCATCCCCAGCATGAATTGCACCCAGTATCTGCGCCGAGGGTTCAGCACTTCAGTGCTTTTCATTGCAAACTGTTTTCACCAATGTACCCCGGGTAGGGTAGACAACAATGATGTATAGTTGCCTGTCTCCCCCCGGGTCTATTTGGATGGCATAGTTCAATGAATCCAAAGTACCTACACTAACCTGCAACTGTATGACAGGATACCGTAAATGAGCCTCATTCCCAGAGTTTTGTATCTGGAGAGAAGAAGCCTCAGGTGCACATTTATTTTGTGCGTGTGCGAGGTCTCTTTTGTACTTACATATTAGTGTGAGCTACTCTGGATGGTTTTGAAGTCAGAACTAATGTCCCTTTGATGATAGAAAGTCTTAATTTTCTTATAATTTTTTTTGAGGAAATTGTTAGACACTCGAAAGTTGTTAGCCTCGTAACCAGGCTTTCTCACCCTAGCGATTTCCATCTGTAGCACCTACTAACCTTCGTGGTACGGCAAATGGTGTGGCAATAAAACCTGAGTATGAGGCTAAACACGCAAGCACAAGCCGAACGCAGCAACACAGCGCTTGCCAACCACTAAATTTGACTGCTGAAAATTGAACATGTGTATAGCAGGACAGACTGGGAATTAGGAATGTGTGCATGTTTGAGAGGGATTGGATGATCTGATTATGATGGGATTTCATGCACCCTCTGGCCTAGTGTCTGTCATTTCTGCAAGTCATAGTAGAGATTATTGTGTTGTTCTGCTATTTACTGTTTTGTTCAGCAATTCAAACCTACATGTATATAGAAGACGGGAATACTCTAACTCAGAAGAGTCCAACCCTGTGCAAGTTGCCTTTTGCAATTGAAGTAGCCACAAAGGGCGCAATCAGGCTTTTTACAAAGCACAACACAGGGTTATTCCTGCTTAGCAATAACAAATGATGTGGTCCACAACACTTTTCACCTCGTCTTCATTGAGGCTGAAGATGGCACTTGAAATCTGCATTAGTAACCGTTGAATTTGTATAGGAGTGAAAATGGGTAGCTATTCACATTACGTTGTGTGTTTATCCTTCCTCACAGGTGATGGTCATCCTGCACCTATGTAAAGTTACTGCTTTTGACTGGATGTGTTCACATTGCATGCCTTAATTTTCCGAAAGCTTGATTGTGTAAGAACAGAACATTATTCTCACTAATTACTTTATGATTGGAATTGCAAGCATTACAGTTCACATACACTGTATTACCGCTCCTGTACTGTGAAATATTTAGCTTCAGCAGCAGTGGTAGAAGGGGTTTCTTGGTGCAAGGAATGCGATTACGTCACTTTCGAAGTCGGGCATCTCACCGATCAGCTGGTACACGGAAGTTTTCTCCGGTTTTCACAAAGAAGCACTTCAAAGTTACAGTAAAGTGAACGAAAGACCGACCAATCGATTCTACGATCAAAGAGGATTCGAGAAATATATACTTTGTCGGGGTATGTAGCTACCGTGAGAAGCGCCGAGGTGAAAATGTAAACATGCACGCGATACCATTTCCGTAGTTTAAATTTAACCAGCGGAAATTACGTATGAATACTGAACTTCCGGAATCATTGGCTGGAGGATATGAAAATACGGGTGATAAGTGGTCTATAGCAAGTCTACAATTGCTGTTTAATCACATTTGATCATCCTCAATGGCTGTGTCTTTATAGTGTGCACACACTGACTTCAACTCTTTGGCTATATCCTACCCGGGTGGTTCCCAGAATGTCTAATCCCAAAATGTCTAATCCCATAATGTCTAATACTTTTGCGCATGTTCCCAGAATGTCTAATACTTTGATCAATTAGTGCTTGACAGGTATTAGCATTTGAGTGGTGGAAGTAGTATAACTATAAATAGTCATGCATGTTAGGAGTTGTACCATTGATCTATTCAACAATGGAGTTTGTAACCAACCAAAAAGGTGGCCAATCTCTCTGATGGAATGGCAGCAGATTTACACTCAAGAGGAAGATGGCAAATGGCACAATGTATTGGAGATGTAGACGTTCCTGCCCAGGCTTGTCATGTTGAACCTGTATGCCTAATATTGTCCCTTTATCGTGGCTTGTTTATGTGAATCGCGGCAACTTTGATCTGCCCACGCGATTATTACTAATTGAGCAGGCCGCTTGTAAATACGTGCTAGAAGACCCACACACAAAAAAAGGAACAAATAATACATTACAACTCACATTCTTTGCTTGCTGCTTCACTCCCATGAGCATCAGCCTCCAACTTCTGCCATATGCTGGTCAAAATAGCATGTTCTCCTATTCGGATTTTGCCTGGGAGTTTTTGTAGATGCTCCTCATGAAGGAGACTCAAAATCTGTTTACTGATGATAGCCTCCGAACAGAGCACTTCAATCGTATCTTCTGCAATTCCCTCACTCTTTAACAACTGAATAAACGCCTGTTCCATGATTCACACTCTCAACGAAATCAATAGCTGTGGCGTACATGCGACGATGATGCGTAACAAAAGCAAACACGTGGCCACACGTAAACACACGGAAATGAAAATAAATGAAAACTATATCAGGTCTTACACTCTGCCGCTTCCGCGTACCAAGTTGCAGATAGGGGGCAGGCTCTTTTGGACAGTATTAAAATAGAGCAGCATTAGCATGGAGAAGTGTACATACCACCACAGATATGCAAATCAGAATGAAATGAGTGTACTGTCATGTGATGCATTGTACATAGTCTAATGTCAGGTTGAATCCAGCTAGCTGTTGGTATACTCTTCAGTTAACGTCATGAATAAGTGTAGTGCATCCTTCCAGGTACTTGGGTCCTGTAGTTGGTAGAACTGCATAACCTGCTTCGCAAATGTCTGAAACTCTATGCAAACACTTTCAGGAGATTTTGCATAGTGTAATTCTGCAAACTCAAGTAAATCCCGATCAACATGACAAATATAGTCTTCGGCACCTGCACATATTCAGATATAGATTTAGTATAGCTAGACACATAATAGTGAGTATAGAATTGCAATAACTGACCACAGTGTGCTGGTGCAAAATACAGAAACTCTGGTATCCCTCCTAATGTTTCAGCCATAGTACTTTTCCGGATTCTGTGGTTATTCCAATCTTCCCTGAACTCGTCAAGTTCCTTCTGCAACATAGGCCCAAAGCAAAACCTAACAGCATCCCTAAGTGTGTGTATGTACACATGTAAGAGTGTGTGTGTGTGTGTGTGTGTGTGTGTGGGAGGGGGGTGTATGTTTGTGTATGTGCCAATGTGTAATGAGCTGCAGTATACACAAGCTGAAACAAAAATATCGATTCCACACCCCATGCATGCAATACACATGCACATGTATACACACACACAACTGAGACTGAGAGTAAAACTTACATGTGAAATGGGTTAACATCCGAGAAAAGTCCACTCATCCTCATATCCTGTCAGTGCAGAAGGAATGCATAATTCCTCATGCAAAGCTTACAAAAAATTTTAACATAACCACACCTTAAAAAATGATATCCACCATTCACTTTGTCCTCTCCTTAACTGTGACCACAATGCCTCTATTCTCTGTAAATTAACGTGTCCTGCTATAAAAGTATATCTCTACATGCTGCAACAGCAAAGCAGTACGCAGGCCAGCACAGTATTATAAATTCTGTTGTTGCATACTTGGTTGGCTGTTGACCGCCCATATCGGTGGCTGTTCTCTCCGCTCAGGTCATCAACTCCTTCATGCCTAAATGCTTGCTGTATAAATGCCACATGAACATTCTCAGTCCCTCTGTCATTTCTAGTTAGCCTTGGACAACCTGTTTACATGCAAGGAAAAAAGTTACTGTTAGTAGTGACAACTACCGTGATCACACTCACCTCCATTTTCTTTCACACATCTGAGGTAGTAGTGTGCAATAATACGGGGGTCGTTATTACTTTGTGATGCCCTCAACCACAAGATACGACGAGAGAAACTACACCAGTAAAATAGAGACTTCACGAGTTACTTGTTTGCTAGTGTTCAATGCACAATATTAAAGTATGTATATGTGCAGTACCCATCAATACATCCATGAACTGCGATGCCAAAAGGCTTCAGTTTGTCATATCCATCCATGTGCCAGATATAGTTTGGTCCCTAATTTAAAATTTTCACATCAATTAAATCATGCACGCAACAAATTCATCCAGAAATCTTTACAACCTTTGTTCTATATATGCGACGCTTTAAACGCTGTGACTTCCTTGTAGCTGTGCCCTCAGGATCTATGTTCCGAAGCAACACCATTACAGTGTCTCTACAGTGTAAGCAAAATAAACTAATCAAGAATATTGATATTGCTTGTCACGTAAAAACTGGACAATTCACCTTCCTGCCTTTAAGCCAAATCGGTTGTTAATTGTTCTCCACATAGACCTGTACCCCTTAAGTGATGCTGAAGAGGATAATTCTGCCTGCAAACATCATACATTCACTGGAGCTCATTATGTACTTAAGTGGATAAATCTGCTGAGTACTGTAATGCGCCTATCAATGTTATGCTCCTATCAATGTTATGCCCCTATCAATGTTATGCCCCTATCAATGTTATGCCCCACAATTGGGCAGTTGATGGGGATTAAATGGGGAGTTGACTGAAGACAGTACCCCAATAGCCGGGAATTTGATTACCTCATGATCAGTTAAACTGTGTCAAATCCCCAGTAATCTCCCATTTATTCAAGTGGATTTGATTACAGGGTCTGCCCCAGTATAGGGGCAATTGATGTGTTTATTAGTCAAATCCCCACCTTGCCCCACTATAACCAGATATTTTGGGGGGGGGGGGGGGGGGGGGGAGGGTGGAGCATAATACTGATAGGTGCTTAAACTTGAACTTACTTGGACAGCGTTTACTATGCTGTGATGTGGTGCTTCTCTTCTCCTCGCGTTCACTTGCAGCTTACGCATTATGCGGCGTAGTTGAACAGTGCTGGAGTAAGGTTTATTTTGTCAACTGCGAACACAACAGGGACCATAATTAATTATAACTACTGCTTACTCACCTCAGAAAGAACCCATGTGCTGCAGCCAGGACTGCTGTAATTTCAGCCGCTGTATATACACATTTGACAGCATAAGGCCATACCAAATTGATCTTATGTTTCACGGATCCGGCCGGGTCTTTTTTTTTGAAAATTGAAAAAAAAATGTAAAAATGCAATTAATATGCACAGTACTCTCTAGCCTCGTTCCCAGGCCTTCGCGCATTCGTCGATAGCACTACAAATTATCGTGCAGCAAGCGATGAACGTGCGAAGGCCTGGGAACAAGGCTAAGTACTCACCATGTGGCAAGAATGGAGGATGGCGAGCAGTTTTGTGTGACTGAGTGGTATCTAATTAAATTCATGAGAAGTTCGGTCGTTTTTATTTTTATTTTTTTGCCTGCCTACCGGGTCATGTTTCTGACCTAAGCAATCCGTGAAACATAAAATCAATTTGGTATGGCCTATAAATGTACAATCAGTGCATCCCTCTCACTTCGTAAAACTGTTGGCAACTAACAGTCCACAAGGAGTGGCAGTAGAGCTAGTGCTAAGAGTATAGCAACCATGATCTTAGCAAGCGCTACAGTGCTAGCTCGTAACGGCAACACGCACTGAGAATGGAATGGAAATGGAACAAGAATGGAATGGAAATAGAACGGCGATGGAAATGAAATGGAAATGAGATGGAAATGAAATGGAAATGAGATGGAAATGAAATGGAATGGCAGAAATGATCACTCTCGGCCACCGTACTATTCATTCCATGCATGGCTGCCTCATGACCTGTCTTATGGCTATCTCATAGCTGTATCACGGCCTACCTTATGGCTGTCTCGTGACATGTCTTATGGCTATCTCATGGCTGCCTCATGGCTCGTCTAATGGCTATCTTATGGTTCTTTCATGGCCTGTCTTATGTCCTGCCTTAAGGCTGTCTCATGACCTGTCTTATAGCTATCTCATGGCTGTCTCATGTCCTGTCTTGTGTCTATGTGATGGCTGTCTCATGGCCTGTCTTATGGGTATCTCATGGCTGTCTCATGGCCTGTCTTATGGCTATCTCATCACTGTCATCACTGTCTCATGGCCTGTCTTATGGCTATCTCATGGCTGTCTCATGGCCTGTCTTATGGCCTGTCTTATGGCTATCTCATGGCTGTCTCATGGCCTGTCTTGGGGCTATTTCATTGCTATCCCATGGCTATCTCACCGCTGTCTCATAGCCTGCCTTATGGCTGTCTCTTGACCTTTCTTATGGCTATTCATTCCATGCATGGCTGCCTCATGACCTGTCTTATGGCTATCTCATGGCTGTATCACGGCCTACCTTATGGCTGTCTCGTGACATGTCTTATGGCTATCTCATGTCTGTCTGATGGCCTGTCTTATGGCTATTTCATGGCCTGTCTTATGGCTATCTCATGTCTGTCTTATACCCTGTCGTATTGCTATCTCATGTCTGTCTCATCTCCTGCCTTATAGCTGTCTCATGGCCTGTCTTCTGGCTATGTCATGGCTGTCGCATGGCCTCTCTTATGTCTATCTCATGGCTGTCTCATGGACTGTCTGATGGCTGTCTCATCACCTGTTTTATGGCTATCTCATGACTGCCTCATAGCCTGTCTTATGGCTATCTCATGGCTGTCTTATGTCCTGCCTTAAGGCTGTCTCATGACCTGTCTTATACCTATCTCATGGCTGTCTCATGTCCTGTCTTGTGTCTATGTGATAGCTGTCTCATGGCCTGTCTTATGGGTATCTCATGGCTGTCTCATGGCCTGTCTTGGGGCTATTTCATTGCTATCCCATGGCTATCTCACCGCTGTCTCATAGCCTGCCTTATGGCTGTCTCTTGACCTTTCTTATGGCTATTCATTCCATGCATGGCTGCCTCATGACCTGTCTTATGGCTATCTCATGGCTGTATCACGGCCTACCTTATGGCTGTCTCGTGACATGTCTTATGGCTATCTCATGTCTGTCTCATGGCCTGTCTTATGGCTATTTCATGGCCTGTCTTATGGCTATCTCATGTCTGTCTTATACCCTGTCGTATTGCTATCTCATGTCTGTCTCATCTCCTGCCTTATAGCTGTCTCATGGCCTGTCTTCTGGCTATGTCATGGCTGTCGCATGGCCTCTCTTATGTCTATCTCATGGCTGTCTCATGGCCTGTCTTATGGCTGTCTCTTGACCTTTCTTATGGCTATTCATTCCATGCATGGCTGCCTCATGACCTGTCTTATGGCTATCTCATGGCTGTATCACGGCCTACCTTAAGGCTGTCTCGTGACATGTCTTATGGCTATCTCATGTCTGTCTCATGGCCTGTCTTATGGCTATTTCATGGCCTGTCTTATGGCTATCTCATGTCTGTCTTATACCCTGTCGTATTGCTATCTCATGTCTGTCTCATCTCCTGCCTTATAGCTGTCTCATGGCCTGTCTTCTGGCTATGTCATGGCTGTCGCATGGCCTCTCTTATGTCTATCTCATGGCTGTCTCATGGACTGTCTGATGGCTGTCTCATCACCTGTTTTATGGCTATCTCATGACTGCCTCATAGCCTGTCTTATGGCTATCTCATGGCTGTCTTATGTCCTGCCTTAAGGCTGTCTCATGACCTGTCTTATAGCTATCTCATGGCTGTCTCATGTCCTGTCTTGTGTCTATGTGATGGCTGTCTCATGGCCTGTCTTATGGGTATCTCATGGCCTGTCTCATGGCCTGTCTTATGGCTATCTCATGGCTGTCTTATGTCCTGCCTTAAAGCTGTCTCATGACCTGTCTTATAGCTATCTCATGGCTGTCTCATGTCCTGTCTTGTGTCTATGTGATGGCTGTCTCATGGCCTGTCTTATGGGTATCTCATGGCTGTCTCATGGCCTGTCTTATGGCTATCTCATCACTGTCATCACTGTCTCATGGCCTGTCTTATGGCTATCTCATGGCTGTCTAATGGCCTGTCTTATGGCCTGTCTTATGGCTATCTCATGGCTGTCTCATGGCCTGTCTTGGGGCTATTTCATTGCTATCCCATGGCTATCTCACCGCTGTCTCATAGCCTGCCTTATGGCTGTCTCTTGACCTTTCTTATGGCTATTCATTCCATGCATGGCTGCCTCATGACCTGTCTTATGGCTATCTCATGGCTGTATCACGGCCTACCTTATGGCTGTCTCGTGACATGTCTTATGGCTATCTCATGTCTGTCTCATGGCCTGTCTTATGGCTATTTCATGGCCTGTCTTATGGCTATCTCATGTCTGTCTTATACCCTGTCGTATTGCTATCTCATGTCTGTCTCATCTCCTGCCTTATAGCTGTCTCATGGCCTGTCTTCTGGCTATGTCATGGCTGTCGCATGGCCTCTCTTATGTCTATCTCATGGCTATCTCATGGACTGTCTGATGGCTGTCTCATCACCTGTTTTATGGCTATCTCATGACTGCCTCATAGCCTGTCTTATGGCTATCTCATGGCTGTCTTATGTCCTGCCTTAAGGCTGTCTCATGACCTGTCTTATAGCTATCTCATGGCTGTCTCATGTCCTGTCTTGTGTCTATATGATGGCTGTCTCATGGCCTGTCTTATGGGTATCTCATGGCTGTCTCATGGCCTGTCTTGGGGCTATTTCATTGCTATCCCATGGCTATCTCACCGCTGTCTCATAGCCTGCCTTATGGCTGTCTCTTGACCTTTCTTATGGCTATTCATTCCATGCATGGCTGCCTCATGACCTGTCTTATGGCTATCTCATGGCTGTATCACGGCCTACCTTATGGCTGTCTCGTGACATGTCTTATGGCTATCTCATGTCTGTCTGATGGCCTGTCTTATGGCTATTTCATGGCCTGTCTTATGGCTATCTCATGTCTGTCTTATACCCTGTCGTATTGCTATCTCATGTCTGTCTCATCTCCTGCCTTATAGCTGTCTCATGGCCTGTCTTCTGGCTATGTCATGGCTGTCGCATGGCCTCTCTTATGTCTATCTCATGGCTGTCTCATGGACTGTCTGATGGCTGTCTCATCACCTGTTTTATGGCTATCTCATGACTGCCTCATAGCCTGTCTTATGGCTATCTCATGGCTGTCTTATGTCCTGCCTTAAGGCTGTCTCATGACCTGTCTTATAGCTATCTCATGGCTGTGTCATGTCCTGTCTTGTGTCCATGTGATGGCTGTCTCATGGCCTGTCTTATGGCTATCTCATGGCTGTCTCATGGCCTGTCTTGGGGCTATTTCATTGCTATCCCATGGCTATCTCACCGCTGTCTCATAGCCTGCCTTATGGCTGTCTCTTGACCTTTCTTATGGCTATTCATTCCATGCATGGCTGCCTCATGACCTGTCTTATGGCTATCTCATGGCTGTATCACGGCCTACCTTATGGCTGTCTCGTGACATGTCTTATGGCTATCTCATGTCTGTCTGATGGCCTGTCTTATGGCTATTTCATGGCCTGTCTTATGGCTATCTCATGTCTGTCTTATACCCTGTCGTATTGCTATCTCATGTCTGTCTCATCTCCTGCCTTATAGCTGTCTCATGGCCTGTCTTCTGGCTATGTCATGGCTGTCGCATGGCCTCTCTTATGTCTATCTCATGGCTGTCTCATGGACTGTCTGATGGCTGTCTCATCACCTGTTTTATGGCTATCTCATGACTGCCTCATAGCCTGTCTTATGGCTATCTCATGGCTGTCTTATGTCCTGCCTTAAGGCTGTCTCATGACCTGTCTTATACCTATCTCATGGCTGTCTCATGTCCTGTCTTGTGTCTATGTGATAGCTGTCTCATGGCCTGTCTTATGGGTATCTCATGGCTGTCTCATGGCCTGTCTTGGGGCTATTTCATTGCTATCCCATGGCTATCTCACCGCTGTCTCATAGCCTGCCTTATGGCTGTCTCTTGACCTTTCTTATGGCTATTCATTCCATGCATGGCTGCCTCATGACCTGTCTTATGGCTATCTCATGGCTGTATCACGGCCTACCTTATGGCTGTCTCGTGACATGTCTTATGGCTATCTCATGTCTGTCTCATGGCCTGTCTTATGGCTATTTCATGGCCTGTCTTATGGCTATCTCATGTCTGTCTTATACCCTGTCGTATTGCTATCTCATGTCTGTCTCATCTCCTGCCTTATAGCTGTCTCATGGCCTGTCTTCTGGCTATGTCATGGCTGTCGCATGGCCTCTCTTATGTCTATCTCATGGCTGTCTCATGGCCTGTCTTATGGCTGTCTCTTGACCTTTCTTATGGCTATTCATTCCATGCATGGCTGCCTCATGACCTGTCTTATGGCTATCTCATGGCTGTATCACGGCCTACCTTAAGGCTGTCTCGTGACATGTCTTATGGCTATCTCATGTCTGTCTCATGGCCTGTCTTATGGCTATTTCATGGCCTGTCTTATGGCTATCTCATGTCTGTCTTATACCCTGTCGTATTGCTATCTCATGTCTGTCTCATCTCCTGCCTTATAGCTGTCTCATGGCCTGTCTTCTGGCTATGTCATGGCTGTCGCATGGCCTCTCTTATGTCTATCTCATGGCTGTCTCATGGACTGTCTGATGGCTGTCTCATCACCTGTTTTATGGCTATCTCATGACTGCCTCATAGCCTGTCTTATGGCTATCTCATGGCTGTCTTATGTCCTGCCTTAAGGCTGTCTCATGACCTGTCTTATAGCTATCTCATGGCTGTCTCATGTCCTGTCTTGTGTCTATGTGATGGCTGTCTCATGGCCTGTCTTATGGGTATCTCATGGCCTGTCTCATGGCCTGTCTTATGGCTATCTCATGGCTGTCTTATGTCCTGCCTTAAGGCTGTCTCATGACCTGTCTTATAGCTATCTCATGGCTGTCTCATGTCCTGTCTTGTGTCTATGTGATGGCTGTCTCATGGCCTGTCTTATGGCTATCTCATGGCTGTCTCATGGCCTGTCTTATGGCCTGTCTTATGGCTATCTCATGGCTGTCTCATGGCCTGTCTTGGGGCTATTTCATTGCTATCCCATGGCTATCTCACCGCTGTCTCATAGCCTGCCTTATGGCTGTCTCTTGACCTTTCTTATGGCTATTCATTCCATGCATGGCTGCCTCATGACCTGTCTTATGGCTATCTCATGGCTGTATCACGGCCTAACTTATGGCTGTCTCGTGACATGTCTTATGTCTATCTCATGTCTGTCTCATGGCCTGTCTTATGGCTATTTCATGGCCTGTCTTATGGCTATCTCATGTCTGTCTTATACCCTGTCGTATTGCTATCTCATGTCTGTCTCATCTCCTGCCTTATAGCTGTCTCATGGCCTGTCTTCTGGCTATGTCATGGCTGTCGCATGGCCTCTCTTATGTCCATCTCATGGCTGTCTCATGGACTGTCTGATGGCTGTCTCATCACCTGTTTTATGGCTATCTCATGACTGCCTCATAGCCTGTCTTATGGCTATCTCATGGCTGTCTTATGTCCTGCCTTAAGGCTGTCTCATGACCTGTCTTATAGCTATCTCATGGCTGTCTCATGTCCTGTCTTGTGTCTATGTGATGGCTGTCTCATGACCTGTCTTATGGGTATCTCATGGCTGTCTCATGGCCTGTCTTATGGCTATCTCATGGCTGTCTTATGTCCTGCCTTAAGGCTGTCTCATGACCTGTCTTATAGCTATCTCATGGCTGTCTCATGTCCTGTCTTGTGTCTATGTGATGGCTGTCTCATGGCCTGTCTTATGGGTATCTCATGGCTGTCTCATGGCCTGTCTTATGGCTATCTCATCACTGTCATCACTGTCTCATGGCCTGTCTTATGGCTATCTCATGGCTGTCTAATGGCCTGTCTTATGGCCTGTCTTATGGCTATCTCATGGCTGTCTCATGGCCTGTCTTGGGGCTATTTCATTGCTATCCCATGGCTATCTCACCGCTGTCTCATAGCCTGCCTTATGGCTGTCTCTTGACCTTTCTTATGGCTATTCATTCCATGCATGGCTGCCTCATGACCTGTCTTATGGCTATCTCATGGCTGTATCACGGCCTACCTTATGGCTGTCTCGTGACATGTCTTATGGCTATCTCATGTCTGTCTCATGGCCTGTCTTATGGCTATTTCATGGCCTGTCTTATGGCTATCTCATGTCTGTCTTATACCCTGTCGTATTGCTATCTCATGTCTGTCTCATCTCCTGCCTTATAGCTGTCTCATGGCCTGTCTTCTGGCTATGTCATGGCTGTCGCATGGCCTCTCTTATGTCTATCTCATGGCTGTCTCATGGACTGTCTGATGGCTGTCTCATCACCTGTTTTATGGCTATCTCATGACTGCCTCATAGCCTGTCTTATGGCTATCTCATGGCTGTCTTATGTCCTGCCTTAAGGCTGTCTCATGACCTGTCTTATAGCTATCTCATGGCTGTCTCATGTCCTGTCTTGTGTCTATGTGATGGCTGTCTCATGGCCTGTCTTATGGGTATCTCATGGCTGTCTCATGGCCTGTCTTGGGGCTATTTCATTGCTATCCCATGGCTATCTCACCGCTGTCTCATAGCCTGCCTTATGGCTGTCTCTTGACCTTTCTTATGGCTATTCATTCCATGCATGGCTGCCTCATGACCTGTCTTATGGCTATCTCATGGCTGTATCACGGCCTACCTTATGGCTGTCTCGTGACATGTCTTATGGCTATCTCATGTCTGTCTGATGGCCTGTCTTATGGCTATTTCATGGCCTGTCTTATGGCTATCTCATGTCTGTCTTATACCCTGTCGTATTGCTATCTCATGTCTGTCTCATCTCCTGCCTTATAGCTGTCTCATGGCCTGTCTTCTGGCTATGTCATGGCTGTCGCATGGCCTCTCTTATGTCTATCTCATGGCTGTCTCATGGCCTGTCTTATGGCTGTCTCTTGACCTTTCTTATGGCTATTCATTCCATGCATGGCTGCCTCATGACCTGTCTTATGGCTATCTCATGGCTGTATCACGGCCTACCTTAAGGCTGTCTCGTGACATGTCTTATGGCTATCTCATGTCTGTCTCATGGCCTGTCTTATGGCTATTTCATGGCCTGTCTTATGGCTATCTCATGTCTGTCTTATACCCTGTCGTATTGCTATCTCATGTCTGTCTCATCTCCTGCCTTATAGCTGTCTCATGGCCTGTCTTCTGGCTATGTCATGGCTGTCGCATGGCCTCTCTTATGTCTATCTCATGGCTGTCTCATGGACTGTCTGATGGCTGTCTCATCACCTGTTTTATGGCTATCTCATGACTGCCTCATAGCCTGTCTTATGGCTATCTCATGGCTGTCTTATGTCCTGCCTTAAGGCTGTCTCATGACCTGTCTTATAGCTATCTCATGGCTGTCTCATGTCCTGTCTTGTGTCTATGTGATGGCTGTCTCATGGCCTGTCTTATGGGTATCTCATGGCCTGTCTCATGGCCTGTCTTATGGCTATCTCATGGCTGTCTTATGTCCTGCCTTAAGGCTGTCTCATGACCTGTCTTATAGCTATCTCATGGCTGTCTCATGTCCTGTCTTGTGTCTATGTGATGGCTGTCTCATGGCCTGTCTTATGGCTATCTCATGGCTGTCTCATGGCCTGTCTTATGGCCTGTCTTATGGCTATCTCATGGCTGTCTCATGGCCTGTCTTGGGGCTATTTCATTGCTATCCCATGGCTATCTCACCGCTGTCTCATAGCCTGCCTTATGGCTGTCTCTTGACCTTTCTTATGGCTATTCATTCCATGCATGGCTGCCTCATGACCTGTCTTATGGCTATCTCATGGCTGTATCACGGCCTAACTTATGGCTGTCTCGTGACATGTCTTATGGCTATCTCATGTCTGTCTCATGGCCTGTCTTATGGCTATTTCATGGCCTGTCTTATGGCTATCTCATGTCTGTCTTATACCCTGTCGTATTGCTATCTCATGTCTGTCTCATCTCCTGCCTTATAGCTGTCTCATGGCCTGTCTTCTGGCTATGTCATGGCTGTCGCATGGCCTCTCTTATGTCCATCTCATGGCTGTCTCATGGACTGTCTGATGGCTGTCTCATCACCTGTTTTATGGCTATCTCATGACTGCCTCATAGCCTGTCTTATGGCTATCTCATGGCTGTCTTATGTCCTGCCTTAAGGCTGTCTCATGACCTGTCTTATAGCTATCTCATGGCTGTCTCATGTCCTGTCTTGTGTCTATGTGATGGCTGTCTCATGACCTGTCTTATGGGTATCTCATGGCTGTCTCATGGCCTGTCTTATGGCTATCTCATGGCTGTCTTATGTCCTGCCTTAAGGCTGTCTCATGGCCTGTCTTATGGCTATCTCATGGCTGTCTAATGGCCTGTCTTATGGCCTGTCTTAAGGCTATCTCATGGCTGTCTCATGGCCTGTCTTGGGGCTATTTCATTGCTATCCCATGGCTATCTCACCGCTGTCTCATAGCCTGCCTTATGGCTGTCTCTTGACCTTTCTTATGGCTATTCATTCCATGCATGGCTGCCTCATGACCTGTCTTATGGCTATCTCATGGCTGTATCACGGCCTACCTTATGGCTGTCTCGTGACATGTCTTATGGCTATCTCATGTCTGTCTCATGGCCTGTCTTATGGCTATTTCATGGCCTGTCTTATGGCTATCTCATGTCTGTCTTATACCCTGTCGTATTGCTATCTCATGTCTGTCTCATCTCCTGCCTTATAGCTGTCTCATGGCCTGTCTTCTGGCTATGTCATGGCTGTCGCATGGCCTCTCTTATGTCTATCTCATGGCTGTCTCATGGACTGTCTGATGGCTGTCTCATCACCTGTTTTATGGCTATCTCATGACTGCCTCATAGCCTGTCTTATGGCTATCTCATGGCTGTCTTATGTCCTGCCTTAAGGCTGTCTCATGACCTGTCTTATAGCTATCTCATGGCTGTCTCATGTCCTGTCTTGTGTCTATGTGATGGCTGTCTCATGGCCTGTCTTATGGGTATCTCATGGCTGTCTCATGGCCTGTCTTGGGGCTATTTCATTGCTATCCCATGGCTATCTCACCGCTGTCTCATAGCCTGCCTTATGGCTGTCTCTTGACCTTTCTTATGGCTATTCATTCCATGCATGGCTGCCTCATGACCTGTCTTATGGCTATCTCATGGCTGTATCACGGCCTACCTTATGGCTGTCTCGTGACATGTCTTATGGCTATCTCATGTCTGTCTGATGGCCTGTCTTATGGCTATTTCATGGCCTGTCTTATGGCTATCTCATGTCTGTCTTATACCCTGTCGTATTGCTATCTCATGTCTGTCTCATCTCCTGCCTTATAGCTGTCTCATGGCCTGTCTTCTGGCTATGTCATGGCTGTCGCATGGCCTCTCTTATGTCTATCTCATGGCTGTCTCATGGACTGTCTGATGGCTGTCTCATCACCTGTTTTATGGCTATCTCATGACTGCCTCATAGCCTGTCTTATGGCTATCTCATGGCTGTCTTATGTCCTGCCTTAAGGCTGTCTCATGACCTGTCTTATAGCTATCTCATGGCTGTGTCATGTCCTGTCTTGTGTCCATGTGATGGCTGTCTCATGGCCTGTCTTATGGGTATCTCATGGCTGTCTCATGGCCTGTCTTGGGGCTATTTCATTGCTATCCCATGGCTATCTCACCGCTGTCTCATAGCCTGCCTTATGGCTGTCTCTTGACCTTTCTTATGGCTATTCATTCCATGCATGGCTGCCTCATGACCTGTCTTATGGCTATCTCATGGCTGTATCACGGCCTACCTTATGGCTGTCTCGTGACATGTCTTATGGCTATCTCATGTCTGTCTCATGGCCTGTCTTATGGCTATTTCATTGCCTGTCTTATGGCTATCTCATGTCTGTCTTATACCCTGTCGTATTGCTATCTCATGTCTGTCTCATCTCCTGCCTTATAGCTGTCTCATGGCCTGTCTTCTGGCTATGTCATGGCTGTCGCATGGCCTCTCTTATGTCTATCTCATGGCTGTCTCATGGACTGTCTGATGGCTGTCTCATCACCTGTTTTATGGCTATCTCATGACTGCCTCATAGCCTGTCTTATGGCTATCTCATGGCTGTCTTATGTCCTGCCTTAAGGCTGTCTCATGACCTGTCTTATAGCTATCTCATGGCTGTGTCATGTCCTGTCTTGTGTCCATGTGATGGCTGTCTCATGGCCTGTCTTATGGGTATCTCATGGCTGTCTCATGGCCTGTCTTGGGGCTATTTCATTGCTATCCCATGGCTATCTCACCGCTGTCTCATAGCCTGCCTTATGGCTGTCTCTTGACCTTTCTTATGGCTATTCATTCCATGCATGGCTGCCTCATGACCTGTCTTATGGCTATCTCATGGCTGTATCACGGCCTACCTTATGGCTGTCTCGTGACATGTCTTATGG